>JBAIZL010000003.1:87814541-88332041 GCA_036971475.1 Prosapia bicincta | reverse complement strand
GTGTTACATTTTGTCGCGCATCTGCAGATTTCTTTCCTCTTTATGTTTACTAATCTCTAAACAGCGTTTTTAATCGAAGTTTTTTTAGACAGTTTTGTTATCTTCTAGGATTTTCTCTGTGTATATATTATTGAAAACGTTTCAACCTAACACAAGCGAACAGCGAGTCAGTTTTTTTTTTTTTGAAGTGACTACTTCTTATAACGGGGTATAGACGTATGATTTGCACGGTGCTTCAAATTTTAAAATCAATTAATTTTAGTTATTAACAGTTTATAATATGTTATATATATATATATATAGGATAATTTCAAATTTTTAGAGTAAAATAAAGAGCTATTATATCAGAAATACAACATAATAATAAATAATACAACATAGTATAAAAAAAATTGTGACAAAAATAATAAATTAAAATATTTTTGTAAACATAACTTAGGTTTGTGATTTTATAATAATATATTAACTGATAATAATAATAATTACAAAATAATCAGACATAATACTTCATTAACGCACATATAGTCATAACGAGTGATATGAAATAATCACCAAGTTCCACATTAACATTTTTTAAAACCTTTTCCAAAACTTTTATGGGCTAAATATAATTACGTTGAATCGGTCAATTTTATATTAATTTCTGTTAATAAAACTATACAATATCCGTAAAGTAAATATCTTCGTCTGGCGACGACTATATATCCGAGAAATAAAGCCTCCTAAGAGCCTCTAAATGGTCTAGTCGTGGCTTATGTTTTTGAGAGAATCGATGTAACAAGGGATGAGGCTTTCTAACGAACTCTCAGTGTCGTACTATTTTTCAGTAGTGTAGTTTATAAAAATATTACTTAATTGTTTGCTTGTAAGACTTTCTTATTTGGTTCCGGATTTCTTAAATAAATATACAGTCGAACCTCTGTATAATGAAGTCGATTATCCAGAGAAATAATTCGTTGTAGAGAGGTATTCGTTATTGAGAGGTTGTGTTGTAAAGAATACTCCCACCCCATCTTACGCATATCGCACAACCTGCGGTAATAAAAGGGATACAGTATAATATCGCGAGCGTAGCTAGTGTAATAGGCCAATGTTAATATAGGATAATGTTTTATAGTGTCTCAATATTTTTGAAATTCAAGTTGTTAAAAATGTTTTATTGATGTTTTCAGAATGTTTCTTCATTGTATTAGATATCCATATTCAATATTTTTCATAGGGTCTACTCTGTATAGGCTATTATGATGCTGAGTTCTTAGAATTCCTAACCGATGAGTCACTGCATTCTTAACTGAACCGAACTACAACATGCAATCAATTGCAGACAGGTTTTTCGCCTACCATTCTTGGTTTTGTTGTTTTTCCTGCTGAAAATAAACAATTTCCTGAAAATGATATTGAGAGGTCCGAAATTCGTTACATAGAGGTAAATAAGCAGTATAACTTCTAAAATGTCATGGGACAAGGTAGCAATTCGTTATATAGAGGATTTCGTTACCTGGAGGTTCGTTATATAGAGGTTCCACTGTATATATAAATTTAATATTTCTTGAATATTGTTAAGATTGTAGTCCATGTACTGTATTTATGTTAAGAACAAATTTAATTAAATTATTTTGTAACTTTTGTCTAATTAAAAGCGTTATAATGGTGTTAACTTTGCCATTGCTAATTACTTTTAGTGGTTGGTATTTCTTTATGGCTTAATGACGGCTTACCGAGACGTTACCCTTAGTCAGTACTTTGGAGATCTCTTCTGCCTTAGGAGAAGGGTGCACATAAAGGCGGGTGACGGGTGCGCCCAGGAACGCGGCAGTTATGTCATATACGATTGTCACGGAAATGCCAGTACATGACAGGGCCAAAGCGGAAACTCGTAACGCTTTAACTTGAGGTGGCAATGAAGGTGTTTAATTTTAAGCGCTGAAATGGCGTAAATTTGCGCTTATTTTACAATTCTTTACCCTCCGTTAATTATCGATACTGTACTGTATTTGGTGGTTGGTATGGCTTAATGACGGCTTACGGAGAAGTTACTCCTTGTCATTACTTTGCAGATCTTTTCTTTTTTGTTAGAATGCTGCAGATAAAAGCGAGTGATGGATGTGCCAAGAAACACAGCTGTTACGTCGTACACGAGTGTCACGGAAATGCCAGTACATGATTGGACCAAAGCGGAAACTCGTAACGCTTTAACTTGAGATGGCAAAATACTTGTCTAATTTTTATTTTACTAGGAGTAAGATCTTCGCACATTCACTTTAATTTAATAAGTCACTATAATAATTGTGAATTATTCACCAAAGGTAAACACTAAAAGATTGCACTAAAATTCTCACTAATCACTAGTGTATATAACAAGACTAGTTTCGACTAGGTTCATCAGTGATGGGCTTACTATAGATTAAACTAGTTGTTAGTGAGATTTTGAGTTCAATATTTTAGTATTTACCTTTGGTAAATCTGACATTATATAACTTTTAAAGCACACAGGTTTTTTAAATAAACCTTTTCACTAGACACCTTATGTGATGAAGTTACCCATCATGGAGCCATTTGGGATGTAAGAAGAACTACTATTTTTGATGCAAGGCATTCACATTAGCTACTACTTTTGGTATCACTTTGCAAAAAACCACAACTTACCGATATTTTAGTTGTTTTTTACCAAACAATACCAGAAGTAGTAATTTATAAAAGAGCCTCGAGATGTACAACAGAAAAACTAAGATTCACATTAGGTTTTCTTATCAACGTTTCATTTAAATAGTGTTTTGAACGTCATTGAAGTGTTAACTTCGGTTTCTTATATCAGGCATCGATTGCACCTAAAAAATTAACAGGAGTAAAATTAAAATCAGAAAGGTATTTTGATTACACCAAAGTGGAGAGCCGTCACAGTTTTTGTCGTCAGTGACTGGTGGTTTCCATGACAAGCATTGTTTCGTGATTTCTTCAGATCTATGTGTCACCGCGTCTCCATCACGTTCAAGCTTCTTACTTGATTCCTACAGCCACAGCACAAATCTGACAGGTGCATTGCATCAACAAGTCCTGTGTGTAAAAATTACAAATGGATGCCTTTCCAGGGTTGGATAATGCACTCTTTACAAAAAACGTTTTACGTTGATGTAATACAACATCACAAAACTTAACAAACATATCTATAGAAACGTACAAAGATTAAAGCCTTATGTACATTTCGAATACCAAATCATCATCAGAGGGTCCTGTCGATCTATAAAGCTCCAATTTATAATAATGCTTTTGATTGTAACATGACCCTACGATGATGATTTGGTATTCGAAATGTAATCTTGGTAACTTTTGTATTAGATACGATTGTTGAGTCACGTGATATTGTATTGGGATTATTGACAATAATTTTATTGTTTGTGCGTCGAGTTTCTGTATTGGCAACGGGTCCTGGAATCTCCCACCTGCCAGTTGGAGACAGTCAGCCCCCCTCTTGTCGCATGAACATATAACACCACGTAAAGGAAGCTCTACACTCTACACATTACGCAATGCTGTAGTTTCTGGTTTTGAGTGACACTCTGTTATAGGCGGACATTACGTAACCAAAGTGTGAAGGGCTAACACAACACTGCTCCGACCTTGAAATGACCTCATTGAGTGACGTGGACCGCCGTCATTCCGTGACTGTGTGATACAATAGAATGGCCTTATCTAGTCCCGAATGGTTCATGAAAACGGGAAACAAGGAATCGTTTAATATCGAGTTCAGTCATGTTAAAATACGTCTCCGCCTGTATTTCCATTACATCACTCCCTTTTTGTATTTAAATAATTATATTTAAAAGCTCGTATAATTATTTTCAATTTTAATGAATAATTTTTGTATTGTTACTGCCAGGATTGGATCGCTAGTATTTTTTTCCTCAAGCCTTTCGTCCGTTTACGTTTGTCCTTCGTTAGGGATCTTTATTTTATTATTGACTTCATTCCATTTTAGGTCTTCATTCTTTGCTTTTTAATAGAATGATGATCTTGAATAATTTTTATGATATGCATTTCACAAATGAACTTATATCTTGTATTTTTCATTTCCCTTGTATCTTGAAAAAAACCTTGAGCTTATTTCTAAATTAAAAAGGCAGTGATAGATCAGTTAATCCTTCGTGAGGCATAATGTGCGATCACTGTATAGATTTATATTATTTGCTGTTCGGGTATTATCCTCAATGTGCCGTCACTGAAATTTATCTTTCTTGAACCATTTTTATTGGTCAGCTTTCGAAGAAAATCTTTCTTGAGCTCTCCTGGGTGTGGAATCACTTGAATTCTATCTTCTTTGGACCATCCTTATGGCGCGATAACAGAAATTAGTATTTCTTGAACCAACCTTCCTGGTCGACTGTTGAAATCAATCTTTATTGAGCCATCCTTGTGTGGTCGCTGAAATCAATCTTTCTTGAGGCACTATGTCTGTACAGATTAATCAATCTTCCTTAAACCATCTTTGCTGGGAGACTTAACTAAATCTTTATTGAGCCACCTTATTGTACGGTCACTGAAATCAGTATTTCTTGAGCCATTCTTTCTGGTCGACTATTGAAATCAATCTTTATTGAGCCATCCTTGTGTGGTCGCTGAAATCAATCTTTCTTGAGGCACTATGTCTGTACAGATTAATCAATCTTCCTTAAAAGCAAATTTGCTGGGAGACTTAACTAAATCTTTATTGATCCACCCTTATTGTACGGTCACTGAAATCAGTATTTCTTGAGCCATTCTTTCTGGTCGACTTTTGAAATCAATCTTTCTTGAGGCACTATGGCTGTGCAGCCACATTAATCAATCTTCCTTAAAGCAAATTTGCTGGGAGACAACTAAATCTTTATTGAGCCACCCTTATTCTATGGCCACTGAAATCAGTATTTCTTGAACCATTCTTGCTTGTTTTTAAAATACATCTTTATTGAGTTGAACGTTTTTGGAAAATCGTTTACATGAGATAGATAATGGTTTCATATTTCTACGGATAAGAAGTAATATTTAAAAAAATTAAGTCAATTTCTACTAAGGTCAACAAAGAAAAAATGTATTTTTTAATTACAATTAATATAATACATATTGTATTATAATATGTACATATGTATTGATATATATATATATATATATATATATATATATATATATATATATATATATATGTTCATATGCTAGAATAATAGGTTTATTATTAAGTGGCAAAATAGAAACGTAATTTCTTTGCAATTTTCCATTTTCCTTTCTATTTATGGCGTTGGACTAGTTTTTTGATAGTTACTATTAATATGATTTCAGTTTTAAACTTTTACAATGGAGGTTTCTTGAACAACCACTGGGGGGGGGGGCAGAAAAAAGATCATATACAACCTTAAGAAATACAGTTTTTAGCAATAGGATAGAGGCTCAGTGTCAAATTGCTGGGTTTTAAACATGAAGTTTTTAAAATTTAATGAATTAATATTTAAAAGAAACTGTCTAACAATATTTGAATAACATCATTTGTCATCCAATACACGTTTAAAAAATGTATTTGAACTTGAGTGAAAAAGCAAAATTATTTTATTAACGACTGAAAATTTGTATAAAGATATATAGAAGGAATTGAAAAAGGACAATAGGCCTATAACAGTCGACAACGAAAAAGAAATAAAATCCTCTAGGACAATGGTTTTTTCTTTTACAAACTTTGGTTTTTAATCACAGCAAAATTATCAGATAAAGTTGAAATCTGTATTAGGCCTACATATATTTTTACAAATAAAATTTTTGTTTCGAAATTTTTAATAACAATAAAACAGTTTTTGTAGTATGATATGGTTTTTTACGTATCAAAAATGGTTTCTTATCCTAAAAATTAGAAATACCTATTATTACAGTATATAATGACATTAAAAAAATTGTATTCTCTGGCTGAATGAGAAATTTATATTAATTCCCTTCATTTAATTAGCCCTCTAATTAAATTCCCTAAATGCTTTGCTCAGTGAGACGTTGAGCCTATGTCGAATCGTTAGCAAACATACTGTAATGTAATGTTTCAGCTGTATGTCTTTATTTCGTGCATAGAAGTTCCCACTATCTGATGTTTAGCCTTGCTTGACCAGACGCGGTCGAGGGGTTTGGGTTTCACTTGCATCTAGTCTTTATGCATAATTTAACCTCAGTAAAACCAGCTAGTCAGGAATATAGGAAAGGGTTGGAGGTCACGTGTGCAGGGTCGCATACTTGCAGGAGACCTACTGTTTATCTAGGTCAAAGGGGTGGCTACCTGTTTACCCCCAAAGCGTAGGATGAAGGAAGGGGCACAGTGACGAGCTGAGCATACCCTCTGTCAGAGTTAGGGAGGTGGTAACGTGTTCTCAGGTTTAGTAAGAAAGACATTGAAAAAAGGTTGAAGTAAAGGCAGAATTAAGGAAGAAACTTAGTGAACCTATGGTACTAAGAGTACTGTGTATGGTGTATGGAACTGTGGTTCGCATGGGCAGCATCGCTTCCCTGATGTAGGTCTGCTTTCTGCCAAGTTTAATAAAAGTGTCCATTCCTTTAGGCTAATGAGATAGTTATTGTTTAAATGTATGTTGTGTTTGTAATTTACGCCTCCAACCACACTGTGATATAACGCTTCTGATATGTCACTTACGTCGTTAGGCTCTTAATGCAAACAATATTTGCATTTTGCAAAACACAACATCAATGCGATTAACAGTAACTTTCCCACTTCCTTAAAACGTTTTACTCAGTTGTTGAGAAACTAATGTGTATTAACTTCCTATCTTTGTAATCTTAAACAAATTGTTTTAGATCGCCGTTTCGTCACTCCGTTATGTAATTAATTTATACGCGCCTAATGACAAGAATAAATTGTTACTGCTGATTGCATCTTTGTTAACAATTAATGATTTCCTTATTAATTGAAGTAGTTTAGTGACATTGTAAAATTTCAAATATTTAATATTTGTGTCAGTATTAATCAATTCCCGCTATATTATATGCGGGCTATACATGTCGTCCTACAGGGTGGCGCGTAGATTAAAGGCCCTGCGTTGTATTATATAAACAGTTTGTATATATAGTGCTACAGGGTATCGCATTCATATGTGGCCCTGCGTTGTATTATATAAACAGGCGATGTATATAGTCCTACAAGGTGGCGCGTGGATATGAGGCTCTACTTTGTATTGTATAAAAGGGCTGTATATGTAGTCCTACAGAGTGACGCATTGATATGAAGCCCTACTTTGTATTATATTAACTGGCTGTATATGTAGTTCTACAGGGTGGCGCATGGGTATGAGGTCCTACTTTGTATTATATAAACAGGCGGTGTATATAGTCCTACAAGGTGGCGCATTGATATGAGGCCCTGCGTTGTATTATATAAACAGGCGGTGTATATAGTCCTACAAGATGGCGCGTGGATATGAGGCCCTACTATGTATTGTATAAAAGGGCTGTATATGTAGTCCTACAGAGTGGCGCATTGATATGAGGCCCTGCGTTGTATTATATAAACAGGCGGTGTATATAGTCCTACAAGGTGGCGCGTGGATATGAGACCCTACTTTGTATTGTATAAAAGGGCTGTATATGTAGTCCTACAGAGTGGCGCATTGATATGTGGCCCTGCGTTGTATTATATAAACAGGCGGTGAACATAGTCCTACAGGTTGGCGCATGGGTATGAGGCCCTACTTTGTATTATATTAACTGGCTGTATATATAGTCCTACAGGGTGGCGCATGTGTATGAGGCCCTACGTTGTATTATATAAACTGGCTGTGTATATGCTATAGATTGGAGATTTATCCACTTGAGGTCTTAAGTCTTTGTGTACTTTGACAAGGAGGTAAAGTCGAAAGGGAAATGCTCCTTGTCACCATACTTCCTTTTCACCATCTTTCTTTCCTATACGTTCTTGCGCATAACACACTACTGAATGTATAGGTAGTCCTTCAGGGCGGTGCTTGGAAAAGATACTTCGTTAATATTTATCTCAAGAGTTTTAGATTAAAAATACACGATCAGTTCTCCTTCTTTATATCCTGAACAAAGAGTTTTTGCCATTACATTAATCCTCCGCTTAACTGTTAATTGTTATAACTTGTAATCGTACTCTATTTCTTTATCCCCCCTTAATTCTATATTTATTCCTACTCCCGCCCTTTATGGATGGCGACAGTGTAATTCTTCGTGATATACAACAAATAGTGCGGCACCCAAACCAATTCTGTATGTTATTGCGTCAGTTTGTGCCGATCGCTCATTCCGTTATACAATGTGTTTTGTAAGTTATTCAACCATTTCAGCGAATCTATTGCGGTAGGGCTCAGCAGTGTTTTGTTACATGTTATTACCAGTTTCTTCTGTTTTATTCCGTTCGTAGAATTTAATGACATGTCTTCATCTTTAAAGTCAGCATTTTTTGGAATACCAATGCTTTAATTGTGTAAGTCTGTATATTTAGTTTATAAGACCGTATGCTTTTATTTTATAAATAGCTTGTTCTTATTGAATTCCTTCTATTAGCTCACACTCTTCTGTTATATATCTTGTAAAAATTTTCAATCGTTAATCCTAATTTTTTATTCATCCAAATTAGTTCATATAAATTTTTTTAAACCCTTAGTAGATGACAATACAGTTTTTTCAAATATTTATATATTATTTAATTTAAAAATTTAATGTCCCGGTCGGATTCGAACTATGGATCTACATATTTAAAATCCTGCAATTTTACCACTGAGCTAACTTTCCCAGATCTAAACCTTGTTTAAATCTCTAGGATATAAGAATAAGGTTCTTGAAATTGTGAAACATTACAAGACGTAGATAGAATGATATTTTCATATTTACGAGCATATTAATTGTAATTTTAAAATGAAAAGTAACTAAAATAATTGTTGTTTGTCGACCTCAGTGGGAATTGACGTAAAAAAATTCTCTTTCTATATTACTTGTTTACTTCATGTAAGGGTGTATACAAAATGTATTGAGCTAGTTTGCAATACTAAATTTTAATACGAAAATTAAAAAGACCGTTATACATGTTTTTATAAGTAATCCATTTTTACGTATAATTACTTTTATAAATAAAGAGGTGTATTTGACTTAATAAAAAAGCCTTTGCAAATTAAAAATCTAAAACCCCCGATCTTTGTTTCTATTTCTTAAAATTTGTTATTAGACTTTTAAGAAGTTATATTCATTCGGTCAAAGTTTATTTGATATCTTATGTTTGGGTATTATTTAATTCATTTTTATTATAACTGATTGTTATTTTCACAATATTTTCAGGTCTTGTATGTTTAAATCTTGAAAGTTAGATGTCTCGAAAGTCGCATTCGTTGTTCAGTTATTAAAACAACCCATTGCAGTATTACTTTTGTATTATTTTAGAAATACACTCAAACCCTTCTTTGGATTATTCTAATCCTCAGGGCGAGTCTCCGATGTGCGCAATGTATATTCGTAGGAACTTATCGTGGCTCTTCTATACCTAGAAGCATAGGCCTACCGACTGGCGGAGAGGTTAGCGCGCTACTACTCGTACTGCATATTTGTTCAGTTCCAAAAACATTCGCCGTACTGCAAGTGAATTAAACCACAGGAAAATAAAAAAAAGATGCTGCTACACTGCTAAGAACATTCGTAATGTAAGTTGTCTGTGTGATGTAAGATCGATGTTCTTTGTCTGGAAAATTCATGATTTTAAGCGCTTTTTATATAAATGTAATTATACCGATAATTAACTTTGATAGGAAATAACCGAAAAAATTATATGAGGAAAACATATTGTTTTCATTATTATAAAACATTAATATCGATTTTTCGGAAACAACATCAGTGAAAATACACACCTTGCAAACGCAAAGAAGTATGTAGACTACAAGCTACATGTTGCTATTGCGTAAACAGTGGTCACGAGATAGGAAAAATTAACAATAGAAAATCTAAGAAATAATTGAATAATTAAAGGAAAAAGCCGAAAGTCTAGAAATGATGTCGCAAACTTCAGTGCTTGCGTAATAGTAGCGGTTAATGTTAGGGGATCAAGGAAATGGATAAGTGGACGGATAAAAGGAAATGAGAAATAATACTTCGGCAAAATAGAGTTGGGAACAGATATTAAGTCAAAGAAGGAGGTGGTTTGTCACACCGGCTGCAGGTAATATACTAAATTAGGGTTGTTGGTAAGAGTGGTAACAAGTAGAGTCGTTTACATTTGGGAGGGCGTTTGTTTTGTTGGGACGAAAGATCTGTTATCACAGGGGCTGTATATTTCAACTTAGGGAGGCAGACTTACTTTATAAATATATATAATTTTATTACAGGAAATAACTTAAAACTATGTGACTTAAAAGGTAACAGAATAACTTGAAAATTATTCTAATTTGCTTAAGATTAATTACTAAGTAAACTAAAGTAGAATTAAAAATTGCTTCAGATAGAAGGGGGAGATTACGGAAGTGTAGAAAGTTTTGGGGATCCAATAGTCCTTGAGGAAGAAAAGGGAAATTACGGCGGAGTGGAAAGTTTTAGGGGATTCAAAAACACTTCAGAAAGAAGGGGAAAATTACGGCGATGTGGAAAGTTTGGGGGGGTGTCCAATAGGACTTCGTAAAGATAGGGGAAATTACGGCGCTGTTGAGAGTTTTGGGGGATTCAGTAGGACTTCGGGAAGAAAGGGGAAGTTACTGCAGTGTGGAAAGTTTTGGGGGATTCAATAACACTTCAGAAAGATGTGGGAAATTACGGCGGTGTGGAAAGTTTGGGGGGGGGTCCAATAGGACTTCGAGAACATAAGGGAAATTACGGCGCTATGGTAAGTTTTGGAGGATCCAATAGGACTTTTTAGAAAGATGGGGGAAAGATTCTGAGATCTTGGATGTGTAGGCGCTGCACCCCCTTGTGGGAAGAAAGATAAGGAAGGGTTGATGGAATTAGGTAGGGCTAAGGAAGGACATAAGGATCTCCCTTACTGAGAATAGTAGACAATTATGACATCACATAGCCAGGCTAGCTTAGCAAACGTAAACCTACTCTTAGACGGAGTGAAGGAAGGTGTTTAGGCGCTACCCGGAGGAAAAGGAAGAGAAAAGTCTCTGGTGATGGAGCAAATGTGTTGCACAACGGGGAGAGAATATCCATGTAACAGAGAATCGATGGATAAAGTTTGAGTACAAAGACGTGGAGAAAGTTTTATTGGGTGAAGTGTAGGCACGCAGATTACACGACAGAAACACGCAGGTAGATCTTGTAAACAGCTTCATGTCACAGTATACGCCCTTGGGTAAATCTATGTCTTTCTTGTCCAAAGGATTTACTACAAACTTTACCCAAGAACCAGAATGAGGAAATAACAAAATGCGATGTAGGTCAGGAATTAAGGAGAGTATTAAGTTGGATTATTGGCATGGCCTTAGTGTTATCAGCTGTTGCCCAGGATTATGTAACGCACTAGAGTCGAGTACTGGCGTCACGAGATAGCGTGTTGCTTGGGTTGCCAGATAAAGATGTCCGGGAGAGAATTGTGTCTGTACGAGATATAGCTGTGTTCTAACGGGTTAAACTTTTACGGAACAATTCGTCGACATTTTATTGTAATGATAACAGGCAGACACTCTGCGAAACAAAGCAAGGTCAGCTAGATTAAAGTATAAAAAAAACTATTTAAAATCAGAGCTCGATATCTTGACGCAATCATTAAATAACTGTGATTTAAGTACGAAATCTTACTCTCACTTACATAACCCGCACTATTACATTTACGTTTATGTCTATGGAGCAGGTGTACTACAGGAATGCGACTCTAACTACTTGCGATTATTTTACCTTCTAGTATAAGGGGATAAGTCCTTACTATAACAGTTACAGTTATGATTTGAGTGGTTTCTCGACTTAATAGAATCGACCGCTCACGGTTCTAACTGAGTTCTAGACTACTAAGGTAACTTCTGGGGAATATCTATATCTATAGCCCTCTGCGCCAACGAATCCAACCTCAAACTGTCCGCTGCTCAACCCACACCACTTGCGTCACCAGGATCGTGAGGCTTGATGCTAAGAGCAGCAACATCTGTGAGATTATGTAAAACCTCATTGGCCTTAATGTAAAGCCAGGACCGGTTAAAAGCCCGCCTCTGGAACGAGAAGAGTTTCCGACCGGTAGGCTGCGACTTCGCTATCTCTTCCAGAACTACCGAAGGAGAACCTTCTGAATGGTCTCTATCCATCTTCGGTTGGTCTTACCTCTTAAGTGCCGGACCCTCAGAATGGGAACTTGGACCAAGGCTGGAAAACCTTTAGCCAGCAGGACCTAGGCAGGAAAGACTGTAGCCAGCAGGACCTAGGCAGGAAAGACTGTAGCCAGCAGGACCTGGCCAGGAAAGACTGTAGCCAGCAGGACCTAGGCAGGAAAGACTGTAGCCAGCCGGACCTAGCCAGGAAAGACTGTAGCCAGCAGGACCTAGGCAGGAAAGACTGTAGCCAGCAGGACCTAGGCAGGAAAGACTGTAGCCAGCAGGACCTAGGCAGGAAAGACTGTGTAGCCAGCAGGACCTGTTAGCCGCAAGACTATAGCAGCATTAACCAACCTGCCCATTAGTCCTTGAAGGTTCCAACAGTTGAACAACTCCATTTGATCCTTCTAAGATCTTCAGTTATACATACCTACACATTTGAAGAATAATCCTTCTGCATCCGAGAACAAAAGTTTATTGCCTTTTCCGTAGTAATCCTAACAACATTATATTACAATCCTTCCATATCCTTCATTGCTAACATTAAACATTAAATAATCTGTTTATGACTATAAAACTGTACATTCCCTGGGATCTGTTATGTTTATGTTGATAGCTTAAAATAACTGCTAACTCCTTAATAGACTCATTGTTACACTAATAACCATAGCTGACGTCAATAGCCTGGTATAAAACCGTGAAAAGTTTAAATTCAATTGCCTGAAATAATCGGTCCGAATAATACGGAATTATGGATAATCCGAAATATTGGATTTATTGAAATTTTTGTTTCTTCTATTCACGTATTTCATTCTTGGTATGGTTTTTTCGCAAATACAAAAAAAAAACAACTTCTGTTCATAATTTGTGTTTAACCTAAAAACAGCTGTTTGCATACATGTTAAGTAAAATATGTTTACAGCTTATTTCGTTTGTGCCTGTCGTGGAACTGCTGAAAGTAACAGGCGCGGATATTTGTGACAGAGAACAGTTGCAGAAAGCCGTTTACGTACCACTAGTAATTGGGTTTTAGCAATGTTAGTTATCTATAGACTGTCGGAGAGTATGTGTTATCTGTTGTGTGGAGTTATATTGGAGTTTTAAGTGGTACACCGGGTATTTTGGGTTGTTTAAAGTTTGCGTTAGTTTTGATGATGGATTTCTTGGTTTATGAATATCTCTGTAAATACTAAAATATGTTATACCTTTTCTGGTAAAAACAGATTTGTTGGACGTTAATAAAAATACGCAAGATTGTTGTCAGTATGTAAGAGGTATGACCAGCCGGATACGTCTGAAGTAATTGTCTTACTCTTTGAAAATAATTTCTGTGAATGATTTTTATAGATGTCTGAATTACCTTAGAGGGCATAGAAAAACGTTATAAAAGAATTAAAATTATAAAGGTATTTGAACAAAATAAATATATCTATTGAACGTTTTAAAATCTTTCCGCCTTCGACTCAATGAGGTATTACATAACAATAAGCCAGTACTGATGCCAGACAAACCGGGTCAGCCAGATTAAGGGCATTGAAAAAATCATGATTCAGAGATTTTAAAGAGCCTAATGGTGTTTATATTATCCGAAACACGACAAAGAGATTGTCCATAATACGTATTCGAAATAAGAAGTCGAGTCATGGATTTTCGGTTTATTATAAAAAACTTCACCACACATTAAGTACTCTTGGTGTTGAATTGATAGTCATTGTGTTTCTTCATGGTCGTGTTGAAGTTTGTGAGCTGAATAGTTCAAGGATTCAACTTCGCATGGTTGCTGTACGTTCGTAAATTGTTTTAGTGTAGGCTATGTTTCGTCAATATTTGTTAATCAGTAAAGTTGGTAACCACATCTGCAACATTTAAAAAATAAGCTAAGATAATACCAAGATAATACTCAGACCAAGAACGGCTAATACTGTAAAACCAAGATAATACTCAGCCGAGAAAGAGAGAGAGAGAGAGAGAGGGAGAGAGAGAGAGAGAGATGGTTGCTTCAATTTAGAATGATTACCATGTTGACTAGTGTAATAGTACCACGTTACCTAATGTAATGATAAGCATTTAACCTATTATAATAATCACATTGTATCATGTATTAATTATTAAGACTAGTGTAATGATTTCATCTTACTTAATGTTATAGTCACTATTTTAACCAATGTATTGACCATCTTACCTGATTGTAATGATCGCCATCTAACCTCGTGTTATGGTCAGCATTTTACCCATTGTAATGCTCCTCATCTTACTTAATGTTATAGTCACTATTTCAGCCAATGTATTGACCATCTTACCTGATTGTAATGATCGCCATCTAATCTCGTGTCGTGGTCAGCATTTTACCCATTGTAATGCTCCTCATCTTACTTAATGTTATAGTCACTATTTCAGCCAATGTATTGACCATCTTATCTGATTGTAATGATCGCCACCTAACCTCGTGTTATGGTCAGCATTTTACCCATTGTAATGCTCCTCATCTTACTTAATGTTATAGTCACTATTTCAGCCAATGTATTGACCATCTTACCTGATTGTAATGATCGCCACCTAACCTCGTGTTATGGTCAGCATTTTACCCATTGTAATGCTCCTCATCTTACTTAATGTTATAGTCACTATTTCAGCCAATGTATTGACCATCTTACCTGATTGTAATGATCGCCACCTAACCTCGTGTTATGGTCAGCATTTTACCCATTGTAATGCTCCACATCTTACTTAATGTTATAGTCACTATTTCAGCCAATGTATTGACCATCTTACCTGATTGTAATGATCGCCACCTAACCTCGTGTTATGGTCAGCATTTTACCCATTGTAATGCTCCACATCTTACTTAATGTTATAGTCACTATTTCAGCCAATGTATTGACCATCTTACCTGATTGTAATGATCGCCACCTAACCTCGTGTTATGGTCAGCATTTTACCCATTGTAATGCTCCTCATCTTACTTAATGTTATAGTCACTATTTCAGCCAATGTATTGACCATCTTACCTGATTGTAATGATCGCCACCTAACCTCGTGTTATGGTCAGCATTTTACCCATTGTAATGCTCCTCATCTTACTTAATGTTATAGTCACTATTTCAGCCAATGTATTGACCATCTTACCTGATTGTAATGATCGCCATCTAATCTCGTGTCATGGTCAGCATTTTACCATTGTAATGCTCCTCATCTTACTTAATGTTATAGTCACTATTTCAGCCAATGTATTGACCATCTTACCTGATTGTAATGATCGCCATCTAATCTCGTGTCATGGTTAGCATTTTACCCATTGTAATGCTCCTCATCTTACTTAATGTTATAGTCACTATTTCAGCCAATGTATTGACCATCTTACCTGATTGTAATGATCGCCATCTAATCTCGTGTCATGGTCAGCATTTTACCCATTGTAATGCTCCTCATCTTACTTAATGTTATAGTCACTATTTCAGCCAATGTATTGACCATCTTACCTGATTGTAATGATCGCCACCTAACCTCGTGTTATGGTCAGCATTTTACCCATTGTAATGCTCCTCATCTTACTTAATGTTATAGTCACTATTTCAGCTAATGTATTGACCATCTTACCTGATTGTAATGATCGCCACCTAACCTCGTGTTATGGTCAGCATTTTACCCATTGTAATGCTCCTCATCTTACTTAATGTTATAGTCACTATTTCAGCCAATGTATTGACCATCTTACCTGATTGTAATGATCGCCATCTAATCTCGTGTCATGGTCAGCATTTTACCATTGTAATGCTCCTCATCTTACTTAATATTATAGTCACTATTTCAGCCAATGTATTGACCATCTTACCTGATTGTAATGATCGCCATCTAATCTCGTGTCATGGTTAGCATTTTACCCATTGTAATGCTCCTCATCTTACTTAATGTTATAGTCACTATTTCAGCCAATGTATTGACCATCTTACCTGATTGTAATGATCGCCATCTAATCTCGTGTCATGGTCAGCATTTTACCCATTGTAATGCTCCTCATCTTACTTAATGTTATAGTCACTATTTCAGCCAATGTATTGACCATCTTACCTGATTGTAATGATCGCCACCTAACCTCGTGTTATGGTCAGCATTTTACCCATTGTAATGCTCCTCATCTTACTTAATGTTATAGTCACTATTTCAGCCAATGTATTGACCATCTTACCTGATTGTAATGATCGCCACCTAACCTCGTGTTATGGTCAGCATTTTACCCATTGTAATGCTCCTCATCTTACTTAATGTTATAGTCACTATTTCAGCCAATGTATTGACCATCTTACCTGATTGTAATGATCGCCACCTAACCTCGTGTTATTGTCAGCATTTTACCCATTGTAATGCTCCTCATCTTACTTAATGTTATAGTCACTATTTCAGCCAATGTATTGACCATCTTACCTGATTGTAATGATCGCCATCTAATCTCGTGTCATGGTCAGCATTTTACCCATTGTAATGCTCCTCATCTTACTTAATGTTATAGTCACTATTTCAGCCAATGTTTTGACCATCTAACCTGATTGTAATGATCGCCATCTAATCTCGTGTCATGGTCAGCATTTTACCCATTGTAATGCTCCTCATCTTACTTAATGTTATAGTCACTATTTCAGCCAATGTATTGACCATCTTACCTGATTGTAATGATCGCCACCTAACCTCGTGTTATGGTCAGCATTTTACCCATTATAATGCTCCTCATCTTACTTAATGTTATAGTCACTATTTCAGCCAATGTATTGACCATCTTACCTGATTGTAATGATCGCCACCTAACCTCGTGTTATGGTCAGCATTTTACCCATTGTAATGCTCCACATCTTACTTAATGTTATAGTCACTATTTCAGCCAATGTATTGACCATCTTACCTGATTGTAATGATCGCCACCTAACCTCGTGTTATGGTCAGCATTTTACCCATTGTAATGCTCCACATCTTACTTAATGTTATAGTCACTATTTCAGCCAATGTATTGACCATCTTACCTGATTGTAATGATCGCCACCTAACCTCGTGTTATGGTCAGCATTTTACCCATTGTAATGCTCCTCATCTTACTTAATGTTATAGTCACTATTTCAGCCAATGTATTGACCATCTTACCTGATTGTAATGATCGCCACCTAACCTCGTGTTATGGTCAGCATTTTACCCATTGTAATGCTCCTCATCTTACTTAATGTTATAGTCACTATTTCAGCCAATGTATTGACCATCTTACCTGATTGTAATGATCGCCATCTAATCTCGTGTCATGGTCAGCATTTTACCATTGTAATGCTCCTCATCTTACTTAATGTTATAGTCACTATTTCAGCCAATGTATTGACCATCTTACCTGATTGTAATGATCGCCATCTAATCTCGTGTCATGGTTAGCATTTTACCCATTGTAATGCTCCTCATCTTACTTAATGTTATAGTTACTATTTCAGCCAATGTATTGACCATCTTACCTGATTGTAATGATCGCCATCTAATCTCGTGTCATGGTCAGCATTTTACCCATTGTAATGCTCCTCATCTTACTTAATGTTATAGTCACTATTTCAGCCAATGTATTGACCATCTTACCTGATTGTAATGATCGCCACCTAACCTCGTGTTATGGTCAGCATTTTACCCATTGTAATGCTCCTCATCTTACTTAATGTTATAGTCACTATTTCAGCCAATGTATTGACCATCTTACCTGATTGTAATGATCGCCACCTAACCTCGTGTTATGGTCAGCATTTTACCCATTGTTATGCTCCTCATCTTACTTAATGTTATAGTCACTATTTCAGCCAATGTATTGACCATCTTACCTGATTGTAATGATCGCCACCTAACCTCGTGTTATTGTCAGCATTTTACCCATTGTAATGCTCCTCATCTTACTTAATGTTATAGTCACTATTTCAGCCAATGTATTGACCATCTTACCTGATTGTAATGATCGCCATCTAATCTCGTGTCATGGTCAGCATTTTACCCATTGTAATGCTCCTCATCTTACTTAATGTTATAGTCACTATTTCAGCCAATGTTTTGACCATCTAACCTGATTGTAATGATCGCCATCTAATCTCGTGTCATGGTCAGCATTTTACCCATTGTAATGCTCCTCATCTTACTTAATGTTATAGTCACTATTTCAGCCAATGTATTGACCATCTTACCTGATTGTAATGATCGCCACCTAACCTCGTGTTATGGTCAGCATTTTACTCATTGTAATTCTCCTCATCTTACTTGATGTTATAGTCACTATTTCAGCCAATGTATTGACCATCTTACCTGATTGTAATGATCGCCATCTAATCTCGTGTCATGGTAAGCATTTTACCCATTGTAATGCTCCTCATCTTACTTGATGTTATAGTCACCAAGAACGGCTAATACTGTAAAACCAAGATAATACTCAGCCGAGAAAGAGAGAGAGAGAGAGAGAGAGATGGTTGCTTCAATTCAGAATGATTACCATGTTGACTAGTGTAATAGTACCACGTTACCTAATGTAATGATAAGCACTTAACCTATTATAATAATCACATTGTTTCATGTATTAATTATTAAGACTAGTGTAATGATTTCATCTTAATGTTATAGTCACTATTTTAGCCATTGTATTGACCATCTTACCCAATTTTTATGATCGCCACCTAATCTCGTGTTATGGTCAGCATTTTACCCATAGTAATGATCCTTATTTTACTTGATGGTATGGTAACTACTTCAGCTAACGTAATGACCGTCTTACCTGATTGTAATGATCGCCACCTTACCTCGTATTATGGTCAGCATTTTACTCATTGTAATTCTCCTCATCTTACTTAATGTTATAGTCACTATTTCAGCCAATGTATTGACCATCTTACCTGATGGTAATGATCGCCACCTAACCTCGTGTTATGGTCAGCATTTTACTCATTGTAATTCTCCTCATCTTACTTAATGTTATAGTCACTATTTCAGCCAATGTATTGACCATCTTACCTGATGGTAATGATCGCCACCTAACCTCGTGTTATGGTCAGCATTTTACTCATTGTAATTCTCCTCATCTTACTTGATGTTATAGTCACTATTTCAGCCAATGTATTGACCATCTTACCTGATGGTAATGATCGCCACCTAACCTCGTGTTATGGTCAGCATTTTACTCATTGTAATTCTCCTCATCCTACTTAATGTTATAGTCACTATTTCAGCCAATGTATTGACCATCTTACCTGATTGTAATGATCGCCACCTAACCTCGTGTTATGGTCAGCATTTTACCCATTGTAATGCTCCTCATCTTACTTAATGTTATAGTCACTATTTCAGCCAATGTATTGACCATCTTACCTGATTGTAATGATCGCCACCTAACCTCGTGTTATGGTCAGCATTTTACCCATTGTAATGCTCCTCATCTTACTTAATGTTATAGTCACTATTTCAGCCAATGTATTGACCATCTTACCTGATTGTAATGATCGCCACCTAACCTCGTGTTATGGTCAGCATTTTACTTATTGTAATTCTCCTCATCTTACTTAATGTTATAGTCACTATTTCAGCCAATGTATTGACCATCTTACCTGATTGTAATGTTCGCCACCTAACCTCGTGTTATGGTCAGCATTTTACTCATTGTAATTCTCCTCATCTTACTTAATGTTATAGTTACTATTTCAGCCAATGTATTGACCATCTTACCTGATTGTAATGATCGCCACCTAACCTCGTGTTATGGTCAGCATTTTACTCATTGTAATTCTCCTCATCTTACTTGATGTTATAGTCACTATTTCAGCCAATGTATTGACCATCTTACCTGATTGTAATGATCGCCATCTAATCTCGTGTTATGGTCAGCATTTTACCCATTGTAATGCTCCTCATCTTACTTAATGTTATAGTCACTATTTCAGCCAATGTATTGACCATCTTACCTGATTGTAATGATTGCCACCTAACCTCGTGTTATGGTCAGCATTTTACCCATTGTAATGCTCCTCATCTTACTTAATGTTATAGTCACTATTTCAGCCAATGTATTGACCATCTTACCTGATTGTAATGATCGCCACCTAACCTCGTGTTATGGTCAGCATTTTACCCATTGTAATGCTCCTCATCTTACTTAATGTTATAGTCACTATTTCAGCCAATGTATTGACCATCTTACCTGATTGTAATGATCGCCACCTAACCTCGTGTTATGGTCAGCATTTTACTCATTGTAATTCTCCTCATCTTACTTAATGTTATAGTCACTATTTCAGCCAATGTATTGACCATCTTACCTGATTGTAATGATCGCCACCTAACCTCGTGTTATGGTCAGCATTTTACTCATTGTAATTCTCCTCATCTTACTTAATGTTATAGTTACTATTTCAGCCAATGTATTGACCATCTTACCTGATTGTAATGATCGCCACCTAACCTCGTGTTATGGTCAGCATTTTACTCATTGTAATTCTCCTCATCTTACTTAATGTTATAGTCACTATTTCAGCCAATGTATTGACCATCTTACCTGATTGTAATGATCGCCACCTAACCTCTTGTTATGGTCAGTATTTTACTCATTGTAATTCTCCTCATCTTACTTGATGTTATAGTCACTATTTCAGCCAATGTATTGACCATCTTACCTGATTGTAATGATCGCCACCTAACCTCGTGTTATGGTCAGCATTTTACTCATTGTAATTCTCCTCATCTTACTTAATGTTATAGTCACTATTTCAGCCAATGTATTGACCATCTTACCTGATTGTAATGATCGCCACCTAACCTCGTGTTATGGTCAGCATTTTACTCATTGTAATTCTCCTCATCTTACTTGATGTTATAGTCACTATTTCAGCCAATGTATTGACCATCTTACCTGATTGTAATGATCGCCATCTAATCTCGTGTCATGGTAAGCATTTTACCCATTGTAATGCTCCTCATCTTACTTGATGTTATAGTCACCAAGAACGGCTAATACTGTAAAACCAAGATAATACTCAGCCGAGAAAGAGAGAGAGAGAGAGAGAGAGATGGTTGCTTCAATTCAGAATGATTACCATGTTGACTAGTGTAATAGTACCACGTTACCTAATGTAATGATAAGCACTTAACCTATTATAATAATCACATTGTTTCATGTATTAATTATTAAGACTAGTGTAATGATTTCATCTTAATGTTATAGTCACTATTTTAGCCATTGTATTGACCATCTTACCCAATTTTTATGATCGCCACCTAATCTCGTGTTATGGTCAGCATTTTACCCATAGTAATGATCCTTATTTTACTTGATGGTATGGTAACTACTTCAGCTAACGTAATGACCGTCTTACCTGATTGTAATGATCGCCACCTTACCTCGTATTATGGTCAGCATTTTACTCATTGTAATTCTCCTCATCTTACTTAATGTTATAGTCACTATTTCAGCCAATGTATTGACCATCTTACCTGATGGTAATGATCGCCACCTAACCTCGTGTTATGGTCAGCATTTTACTCATTGTAATTCTCCTCATCTTACTTAATGTTATAGTCACTATTTCAGCCAATGTATTGACCATCTTACCTGATGGTAATGATCGCCACCTAACCTCGTGTTATGGTCAGCATTTTACTCATTGTAATTCTCCTCATCTTACTTGATGTTATAGTCACTATTTCAGCCAATGTATTGACCATCTTACCTGATGGTAATGATCGCCACCTAACCTCGTGTTATGGTCAGCATTTTACTCATTGTAATTCTCCTCATCCTACTTAATGTTATAGTCACTATTTCAGCCAATGTATTGACCATCTTACCTGATTGTAATGATCGCCACCTAACCTCGTGTTATGGTCAGCATTTTACCCATTGTAATGCTCCTCATCTTACTTAATGTTATAGTCACTATTTCAGCCAATGTATTGACCATCTTACCTGATTGTAATGATCGCCACCTAACCTCGTGTTATGGTCAGCATTTTACCCATTGTAATGCTCCTCATCTTACTTAATGTTATAGTCACTATTTCAGCCAATGTATTGACCATCTTACCTGATTGTAATGATCGCCACCTAACCTCGTGTTATGGTCAGCATTTTACTTATTGTAATTCTCCTCATCTTACTTAATGTTATAGTCACTATTTCAGCCAATGTATTGACCATCTTACCTGATTGTAATGTTCGCCACCTAACCTCGTGTTATGGTCAGCATTTTACTCATTGTAATTCTCCTCATCTTACTTAATGTTATAGTTACTATTTCAGCCAATGTATTGACCATCTTACCTGATTGTAATGATCGCCACCTAACCTCGTGTTATGGTCAGCATTTTACTCATTGTAATTCTCCTCATCTTACTTGATGTTATAGTCACTATTTCAGCCAATGTATTGACCATCTTACCTGATTGTAATGATCGCCATCTAATCTCGTGTTATGGTCAGCATTTTACCCATTGTAATGCTCCTCATCTTACTTAATGTTATAGTCACTATTTCAGCCAATGTATTGACCATCTTACCTGATTGTAATGATTGCCACCTAACCTCGTGTTATGGTCAGCATTTTACCCATTGTAATGCTCCTCATCTTACTTAATGTTATAGTCACTATTTCAGCCAATGTATTGACCATCTTACCTGATTGTAATGATCGCCACCTAACCTCGTGTTATGGTCAGCATTTTACCCATTGTAATGCTCCTCATCTTACTTAATGTTATAGTCACTATTTCAGCCAATGTATTGACCATCTTACCTGATTGTAATGATCGCCACCTAACCTCGTGTTATGGTCAGCATTTTACTCATTGTAATTCTCCTCATCTTACTTAATGTTATAGTCACTATTTCAGCCAATGTATTGACCATCTTACCTGATTGTAATGATCGCCACCTAACCTCGTGTTATGGTCAGCATTTTACTCATTGTAATTCTCCTCATCTTACTTAATGTTATAGTTACTATTTCAGCCAATGTATTGACCATCTTACCTGATTGTAATGATCGCCACCTAACCTCGTGTTATGGTCAGCATTTTACTCATTGTAATTCTCCTCATCTTACTTAATGTTATAGTCACTATTTCAGCCAATGTATTGACCATCTTACCTGATTGTAATGATCGCCACCTAACCTCTTGTTATGGTCAGTATTTTACTCATTGTAATTCTCCTCATCTTACTTGATGTTATAGTCACTATTTCAGCCAATGTATTGACCATCTTACCTGATTGTAATGATCGCCACCTAACCTCGTGTTATGGTCAGCATTTTACTCATTGTAATTCTCCTCATCTTACTTAATGTTATAGTCACTATTTCAGCCAATGTATTGACCATCTTACCTGATTGTAATGATCGCCACCTAACCTCGTGTTATGGTCAGCATTTTACTCATTGTAATTCTCCTCATCTTACTTGATGTTATAGTCACCATTTCAGCCAATGTATTGACCATCTTACCTGATTGTAATGATCGCCACCTAACCTCGTGTTATGGTCAGCATTTTACTCATTGTAATTCTCCTCATCTTACTTGATGTTATAGTCACCAAGAACGGCTAATACTGTAAAACCAAGATAATACTCAGCCGAGAAAGAGAGAGAGAGAGAGAGAGAGAGATGGTTGCTTCAATTTAGAATGATTACCATGTTGACTAGTGTAATAGTACCACGTTACCTAATGTAATGATAAACACTTAACCTATTATAATAATCACATTGTTTCATGTATTAATTATTAAGACTAGTGTAATGATTTCATCTTACTTAATGTTATAGTCACTATTTTAGCCATTGTATTGACCATCTTACCCAATTTTTATGATCGCCACCTAATCTCGTGTTATGGTCAGCATTTTACCCATAGTAATGATCCTTATTTTACTTGATGGTATGGTAACTACTTCAGCTAACGTAATGACCGTCTTACCTGATTGTAATGATCGCCACCTTACCTCGTATTATGGTCAGCATTTTAGCCAAAGTAATGATTACCTTACCCAGTTGATCGTTACCGTACCTAATGTATTATCAGCATTTTACCCATTAAAATAATCCTTATCTTACGGTATTGTAATGATTGCCTTCTCGACTTGTAATGTCCCTAGTGCAAAATCTTTATGTAGGCCTAGATGGTGCTGAAAGCATAGAAATCTGTAGCTATTTCAACGCTAAGAGTTCCTGATATAGTGTATTAATCACAAAAAGAACAAAATGCTGTTACCTGATAATACAAAATGCAGGTAACATTGAGTTTTTAAATTGAAAGAAATGGGAGTTAGTTACCTCGACATTAAGCAACATGAATGCAGCGAAAATATAATAAAAAACTATGAAAAGAACGTGAATAAAGGGCCATTAATTTAAATCAGGAGCATAACAGAGGAGCGATGATTGGTAAAATTTACAATTATGCGTCCAACAATGTTGTTTCAACGGCAATTTTATTTGCGCGCGTGCGTACAAGTTGTGTTTACGTTCGCATCAAAGCTTTAGACTTATTCATTGACTTTTTATTTGCATCCTGAAGCTGCAAACTACACTGGATAGGGCTTTGTGTTGAGTAAGTGTTTAGAAATGTTTAACTAACATAATAAAAATTTGTCAATTTCCAAGAAAGTGTGACATTTTATTAATATTCTTTCATTACGCCTACAGGGTCGTGGAATGAAGGTTAATGTTTTTCACGCACTCTGTTATAAAACTTTAGAAATGTGTAATCTCAAAGACATTGCGAACGCTTCGCCAACCGGGGTTGTGTATGTCTGGGACTCTTCTTATAACGGCATAGCTCTAGTCTTGTCCAAACTATCCCTAATCGATAGTACACACTTTTAGATACAGGAAGGAAACGAGAGCATGCGTAGACGCTGCAAGGTCACCGTCGCACCGCCCGACGTCGTAACCTTGGCAATGACACCGGCTCTCAACTCTGCCGTATCGATTTTGTGCTCCACTCCCGCCCCCGCTGCAACAACTTCCTTGTTTCTTGTTTCTTACTTCCTTCCCTGCCATTATGCACCGAATGCACTTCAAGTTTGTTCGTAAAATAATTTCTTTAGACACGTTTAAAATAGGGAATTGCAATTTTTGGGGATGTATAATTTTATCATTTTAAAATTACATTGTTAAAGACAAATAAATTAGTAGGATTTATATTTTTAACCAAACAATAGTTAAAGTACAACAGAAATGTTTTTAAAAAATTTAGTAATTATAATTTTCCCCTGAATTGACTAATAGAAAATAACTTACTTAATAATCTAATAGTTTTTGTTTTAAAACTGTTTTGTAAAAATTAAATGTCTTAACATTGGTATTTTACTTTCATTATGCAAGAGAGACAATCCACTGGCACCAGTACATTTCTAAAATACAATAAACATTAAAACAAAAATTTTTAGAACTTAGACTAGATGGATGGTTAACATTTGTTAATTATACAATATTAAAAAGTAAAAATTTCTATGGACAACAGCCATTCGTTGTATTTAGATGTTTTATATAAAACAATCGAATTTACTGAACGTTGACATGAAAGTTTTTGTCCATGACTCACAGCATTGAGCAATGGACTGCCCTAGTGTGAATCGCGTCTGCTGCAAAATATCAGTTAAGTAGTGAGATTTTTTCCAAGTGTACCAGTAGTAGCAATAAACGTTCAGAACAAACACTTACCGGGAATATTTCAATATCGGTCATGGAAATGTGAAATACAAATTGGACTAAGGAAAGACCATATAAGGATCCCTGGTTCTTGTGAGGCTCACATAGGTAGGATCTCTCACCTGAAGTAACCAATCAGTCCGCTGTAAGCTAGTCTATCTGTTCTTCGGCGTTGACCAAGAAGGCCATGTAAGGATCCCTGGTTCTTGTGAGGCTCACATAGGTAGGATCTCTCACCTGAAGTAACCAATCAGTCCGCTGTAAGCTAGTCTATCTGTTCTTCGGCGTTGACCAAGAAGGCCATGTAAGGATCCCTGGTTCTTGTGAGGCTCACATGGGTAGGATCTCTCACCTGAAGTAACCAATCAGTCCGCTGTAAGCTAGTCTATCTGTTCTTCGGCGTTGACCAAGAAGGCCATGTAAGGATCCCTGGTTCTTGTGAGGCTCACATGGGTAGGATCTCTCACCTGAAGTAACCAATCAGTCCGCTGTAAGCTAGTCTATCTGTTCTTCGGCGTTGACCAAGAAGGCCATGTAAGGATCCCTGGTTCTTGTGAGGCTCACATGGGTAGGATCTCTCACCTGAAGTAACCAATCAGTCCGCTGTAAGCTAGTCTATCTGTTCTTCGGCGTTGACCAAGAAGGCCATATAAACTCGAACTTTGTAATTGTTATTGCTTATATTAACAAATGCAATACATTCTACTGTCGAATTAATAATGGTACTTTGAATTATTTTTATAATTCTAATCATAACTACCGTTCAAATATAAACTGAACGATTGATTCTTCATTTACGTATCTTTTAAATAGAACAGCTCTTCCTTATCTTTGTGTTAAGCGCAAAGGCAGCTTACCTAACTTTCTGCCAAGCTTAAAGGGAGCTCTACCTTTAAGTAAAGGCAGCTCTTCCCTATCTCTCTGCTAAGCGTAAAGGCAGCTCTACCTTGTATCTTTCCTTAAAGTAAAGGCAGCTCTTCCCTATCTTTCTGCCAAGCGTAGAGGCAGCTCTATCTTGTCTCTTCCCTTAAAGTAAAGGCAGCTCTTTCCTATCTTTCTGCCAAGCGTAAAGGCACATCTACCTTGTCTCTTTCCTTAAAGTAAAGGCAGCTCTTCCCTATCTTTCTGCAAGCGTAGAGGCAGCTCTATCTTGTCTCTTCCCTTAAAGTAAAGGCAGCTCTTTCCTATCTTTCTGCCAAGCGTAAAGGCACATCTACCTTGTCTCTTTCCTTAAAGTAAAGGCAGCTCTTCCCTATCTTTCTGCAAGCGTAAAGGCAGCTCTATCTTGTCTCTTCCCTTAAAGTAAAGGCAGCTCTTCCCTATCTTTCTGCCAATCGTAAAGGCAGCTCTAACTTGTCTCTTTTATTAAATTAAAGGCACATCTTCTCTATCTCCCTGCTAAGCGTAGAGGCAGCTCTACCTTGTCTCTTTCCTTAAAGTAAAGGCAGCTCTTCCCTATCTTTCTGCAAGCGTAAAGGCAGCTCTATCTTGTCTCTTCCCTTAAAGTAAAGGCAGCTCTTTCCTATCTTTCTGCCAAGCGTAAAGGCACATCTACCTTGTCTCTTTCCTTAAAGTAAAGGCAGCTCTTCCCTATCTTTCTGCAAGCGTAAAGGCAGCTCTATCTTGTCTCTTCCCTTAAAGTAAAGGCAGCTCTTTCCTATCTTTCTGCCAAGCGTAAAGGCACATCTACCTTGTCTCTTTCCTTAAAGTAAAGGCAGCTCTTCCCTATCTTTCTGCAAGCGTAGAGGCAGCTCTATCTTGTCTCTTCCCTTAAAGTAAAGGCAGCTCTTTCCTATCTTTCTGCCAAGCGTAAAGGCACATCTACCTTGTCTCTTTCCTTAAAGTAAAGGCAGCTCTTCCCTATCTCTCTGCCCAGCGTAAAGGCACATCTACCTTGTCTCTTCCCTTAAAGTAAAGGCAGCTCTTTCCTATCTTTCTGCCAAGCGTAGAGGCAGCTCTATCTTGTTTCTTCCCTTAAAGTAAAGGCAGCTCTTCCCTATCTCTCTGCTAAGCGTAAAGGCACATCTACCTTGTCTCTTCCCTTAAAGTAAAGGCAGCTCTTCCCTATCTTTCTGCCAAGCGTAGAGGCAGCTCTATCTTGTTTCTTCCCTTAAAGTAAAGGCAGCTCTTTCCTATCTTTCTGCCAAGCGTAGAGGCAGCTCTATCTTGTTTCTTCCCTTAAAGTAAAGGCAGCTCTTCCCTATCTCTCTGCTAAGCGTAAAGGCACATCTACCTTGTCTCTTCCCTTAAAGTAAAGGCAGCTCTTTCCTATCTTTCTGCCAAGCGTAGAGGCAGCTCTATCTTGTTTCTTCCCTTAAAGTAAAGGCAGCTCTTCCCTATCTCTCTGCTAAGCGTAAAGGCACATCTACCTTGTCTCTTCCCTTAAAGTAAAGGCAGCTCTTCCCTATCTCTCTGCTAAGCGTAAAGGCACATCTACCTTGTCTCTTCCCTTAAAGTAAAGGCAGCTCTTCCCTATCTCTCTGCTAAGCGTAAAGGCACATCTACCTTGTCTCTTCCCTTAAAGTAAAGGCAGCTCTTTCCTATCTTTCTGCTAAGCGTAAAGGCACATCTACCTTGTCTCTTCCCTTAAAGTAAAGGCAGCTCTTTCCTATCTTTCTGCCAAGCGTAGAGGCAGCTCTATCTTGTTTCTTCTCTTAATGTAAAGGCAGCTCTTCCCTATCTCTCTGCTAAGCGTAAAGGCACATCTACCTTGTCTCTTCCCTTAAAGTAAAGGCAGCTCTTTCCTATCTTTCTGCCAAGCGTAGAGGCAGCTCTATCTTGTTTCTTCTCTTAAAGTAAAGGCAGCTCTTCCCTATCTCTCTGCTAAGCGTAAAGGCACATCTACCTTGTCTCTTCCCTTAAAGTAAAGGCAGCTCTTTCCTATCTTTCTGCTAAGCGTAGAGGCACATCTACCTTGTCTCTTCCCTTAAAGTAAAGGCAGCTCTTTCCTATCTTTCTGCCAAGCGTAGAGGCAGCTCTATCTTGTTTCTTCCCTTAAAGTAAAGGCAGCTCTTCCCTATCTCTCTGCTAAGCGTAAAGGCACATCTACCTTGTCTCTTCCCTTAAAGTAAAGGCAGCTCTTCCCTATCTTTCTGCCAAGCGTAGAGGCAGCTCTATCTTGTTTCTTCCCTTAAAGTAAAGGCAGCTCTTCCCTATCTCTCTGCTAAGCGTAAAGGCACATCTACCTTGTCTCTTCCCTTAAAGTAAAGGCAGCTCTTCCCTATCTTTCTGCCAAGCGTAGAGGCAGCTCTATCTTGTTTCTTCCCTTAAAGTAAAGGCAGCTCTTTCCTATCTTTCTGCCAAGCGTAGAGGCAGCTCTACCTTGTATCTTTCCTTAAAGTAAAGGCAGCTCTTTCCTATCTTTCTGCCAAGCGTAGAGGCAGCTCTATCTTGTATCTTTCCTTAAAGTAAAGGCAGCTCTTCCCTATCTTTCTGCCAAGCGTAGAGGCAGCTCTACCTTGTATCTTTCCTTTAAGTAAAGGCAGCTCTTCCCTATCTCTCTGCTAAGCGTAAAGGCAGCTCTACCTTGTATCTTTCCTTAAAGTAAAGGCAGCTCTTCCCTATCTTTCTGCCAAGCGTAGAGGCAGCTCTATCTTGTTTCTTCCCTTAAAGTAAAGGCAGCTCTACCTTGTATCTTTCCTTAAAGTAAAGGCAGCTCTTCCCTATCTTTCTGCCAAGCGTAGAGGCAGCTCTATCTTGTCTCTTCCCTTAAAGTAAAGGCAGCTCTTCCCTATCTTTCTGCCAAGCGTAGAGGCAGCTCTACCTTGTCTCTTCCCTTAAAGTAAAGGCAGCTCTTCCCTATCTTTCTGCCAAGCGTAGAGGCAGCTCTATCTTGTTTCTTCCCTTAAAGTAAAGGCAGCTCTTTCCTATCTCTCTGCCCAGCGTAAAGGCACATCTACCTTGTCTCTTCCCTTAAAGTAAAGGCAGCTCTTTCCTATCTCTCTGCCCAGCGTAAAGGCACATCTACCTTGTCTCTTTCCTTAAAGTAAAGGCAGCTCTTCCCTATCTTTCTGCCAAGCGTAGAGGCAGCTCTACCTTGTCTCTTCCCTTAAAGTAAAGGCAGCTCTTTCCTATCTTTCTGCCAAGCTTAGAGGCAGCTCTATCTTGTCTCTTCCCTTAAAGTAAAGGCAGCTCTTCCCTATCTTTCTGCCAAGCGTAGAGGCAGCTCTATCTTGTTTCTTCCCTTAAAGTAAAGGCAGCTCTTCCCTATCTTTCTGCCAAGCGTAGAGGCAGCTCTACCTTGTCTCTTCCCTTAAAGTAAAGGCAGCTCTTCCCTATCTTTCTGCCAAGCGTAGAGGCAGCTCTATCTTGTTTCTTCCCTTAAAGTAAAGGCAGCTCTTCCCTATCTTTCTGCCAAGCGTAGAGGCAGCTCTATCTTGTTTCTTCCCTTAAAGTAAAGGCAGCTCTTCCCTATCTTTCTGCCAAGCGTAGAGGCAGCTCTATCTTGTTTCTTCCCTTAAAGTAAAGGCAGCTCTTCCCTATCTTTCTGCCAAGCGTAGAGGCAGCTCTACCTTGTCTCTTCCCTTAAAGTAAAGGCAGCTCTTTCCTATCTCTCTGCCCAGCGTAAAGGCACATCTACCTTGTCTCTTTCCTTAAAGTAAAGGCAGCTCTTCCCTATCTCTCTGCTAAGCGTAAAGGCAGCTCTACCTTGTCTCTTTCCTTAAAGTAAAGGCAGCTCTTCCCGTCTTTCTGCCAAGCGTAGAGGCAGCTCTATCTTGTCTCTTTCCTTAAAGTAAAGGCAGCTCTTCCCTATCTTTCTGCAAGCGTAAAGGCAGCTCTATCTTGTCTCTTTCCTTAAAGTAAAGGCAGCTCTTCCCTATCTCTCTGCCCAGCTTAAAGGCAGCTCTACCTTGTCTCTTTCCTTAAAATAAAGGCAGCTCTTCCCTATCCCTCTGCCCAGCGTAAAGGCAGCTCTATCTTGCCTCTTTCCTTAATGTAAAGACGGCTCTTCTCTATCTCTCTGCCCAGCGTATAGGCAGCTCTACCTTGTCTCTTTCCTTAAAGTAAAGGCAGCTCTTCCCTATCTTTCTGCAAGCGTAAAGGCAGCTCTATCTTGTCTCTTTCCTTAAAGTAAAGGCAGCTCTTCCCTATCTCTCTGCCCAGCTTAAAGGCAGCTCTACCTTGTCTCTTTCCTTAAAATAAAGGCAGCTCTTCCCTATCCCTCTGCCCAGCGTAAAGGCAGCTTTATCTTGCCTCTTTCCTTAATGTAAAGACGGCTCTTCTCTATCTCTCTGCCCAGCGTATAGGCAGCTCTACCTTGTCTCTTTCCTTAAAGTAAAGGCATCTCTTCCCTATCTTTCTGCCAAGCGTAGAGGCAGCTCTATCTTGTTTCTTCCCTTAAAGTAAAGGCAGATCTTCCTTATCTTTCTGCCCAGCTTAAAGGCAGCTCTAACTTGTCTCTTTTATTATATTAAAGGCAGATCTTCTCTATCTCCCTGCTAAGCGTAAAGGCGGCTCTATCTTGTCTCTTTCCTTAAAGTAAAGGTAGCTCTTCCCTATCTCTCTGCCCAGCTTAAAGGCAGCTCTACCTTGTCTCTTTCCTTAAAATAAAGGCAGCTCTTCCCTATCCCTCTGCCCAGCGTAAAGGCAGCTCTATCTTGCCTCTTTCCTTAATGTAAAGACGGCTCTTCCCTATCTTTCTGCCAAGCGTAGAGGCAGCTCTATCTTGTTTCTTCCCTTAAAGTAAAGGCAGATCTTCCTTATCTTTCTGCCAATCGTAAAGGCAGCACTAACTTGTCTCTTTTATTAAATTAAAGGCAGATCTTCTCTATCTCCCTGCTAAGCGTAAAGGCGGCTCTATCTTGTCTCTTTCCTTAAAGTAAAGGCAGCTCTTCCTTATCTCTTTGCTAAGCGTAAAGGCAGCTCTATCTTATCTCTTTCCGTAAAGTAAAGGCAGCTCTTCCCTATCTCTCTGCCCAGCTTAAAGGCAGCTCTACCTTGTCTCTTTCCTTAAAATAAAGGCAGCTCTTCCCTATCCCTCTGCCCAGCGTAAAGGCAGCTTTATCTTGCCTCTTTCCTTAATGTAAAGACGGCTCTTCTCTATCTCTCTGCCCAGCGTATAGGCAGCTCTACCTTGTCTCTTTCCTTAAAGTAAAGGCATCTCTTCCCTATCTTTCTGCCAAGCGTAGAGGCAGCTCTATCTTGTTTCTTCCCTTAAAGTAAAGGCAGATCTTCCTTATCTTTCTGCCAATCGTAAAGGCAGCTCTAACTTGTCTCTTTTATTAAATTAAAGGCAGATCTTCTCTATCTCCCTGCTAAGCGTAAATGTATCTTGTCTCTTTCCTTAAAGTAAAGGCAGCTCTTCCTTATCTCTTTGCTAAGCGTAAAGGCAGCTCTATCTTATCTCTTTCCGTAAAGTAAAGGCAGCTCTTCCCTATCTCTCTGTTAAGCGTAAAGGCAGCCCTTCTCTGTCTCTCTGTTAAGCGTAAAGGCAGCTCTATTTTGTCTCTCTTCGTAACGTAAACGCAACTCTTCCCTATTTCTCTGCTAAGGGTAAAGGCAGCTCTATTTGGTTTCTCTCCCTAACGTAAAGGCAGCTCTTCCCTATTTCTCTGTTAAGCGTAAAGGCAGCCCTTCTCTATATCTCTGCCAAGCGTAAAGGTAACTCTATATTGTCTATCTTCGTAATGTAAAGGCATCTCTTCCCTGTCTCTGCTAAGAGTAAAGGCAGCTCTTCCCTGTCTCTCTGCTAAGTGTAAAGACAGCTTTAGCTTGTATCTTTTCTCAACGTAAACACAATTCTTCCCAATCTTTCTACCAAGCGTAAATGCAACATTTCCTTATCTCTCTGCAGGCATTTTATTATATGCATTCGATTCCAGACAGTTATGTCCCAGTGTAGCTGTTGTATTTTCCTTCCTTGATAGACTGTGAAATGTCTTCATGCCTGTCTAAATTCTTACATAGTTTTATAATAATTTTGCTCTATCTTTCTGATGAAGATGGTTTGGCAATTTTCTATTTAATAGCTTGTTAGAGAAGTTATAAAGGTGTTGTTGTCCCATTCATCTTTACTCTCGGTACTTTATTGTACCCCTTTGGTAACGTAAATGTCCTTGCAACGAGGCGCAAGCCTACGTATAAGCGTAAGAAAATGGCCGACGGGAGATAGGAATAGTGCTTTGCGTGGGTTTGCTGCCAAGTGGGGTGTCGCACTTCGACGTTATGTAAGCACTTTGTGTAGATATCGTGGAGTTGACCTTAGCGCGTCCAAACAGCATTAGCGTTGTACAGGCTTCTCGGATTACACGCATTTGTGGTGTACATTAGGCAGAACACGGCATAGAGGGGTTCGCCTCTAGTATTTCGGCTAATTGTGTACAATATATGGCGTCATATCAAAATTATTTAAGATTTACTTTTGTTATTTAAAAATATATATTAAACAAGGAAATAGTCTTTAATGTCGTAAACAAAAAATAATTAGTACAAACTCTAGCGTCGCTATACACGTGATAGTTTCCCCAACCTTCCATACCATGACAACCGTTTAAATCCCCTCAAGGCTATTAAAATCGCAAAGGTATTGCATAAATGTTTTACAATATCTCATATTTTGCTATCGAATATGAAACCGATATATTTTCTAATTATATTTGGTGATATATATTGGTTATTAAATAAAATAGCTAATAGTTTTTCATACTTTCGGAAAAAAATCCCTCTTTGCATTGAAAAGCAACGAAACCTTCACTTATTCTTATTAGAAGTTATTATTAGACAATTAACTGAACAGTATGTGACCATGCCTGGTCTATATTGAAATGTCAGAATTTCATATCCACGCAAAGTTTTATATTTGCGGCGCATCTGTGACCTGGCAGTTGCAGCGCCAGCAGCGTTTCAATGGAAGTTGTACAGTCGCCAAAAGACCGGCGAGAGGAATGCGTGCCCGTCTCCTAATAGCATGCGTCTAGCGGTCAATGAAATCTGCAGCAACGCGTCCTCCGGCCTCATCTGAACCGTGCATGTGTTGTGTGGGTTACATAATGCACTTTCGTTTCAGAACTTGAGCGTTCTCTCACTTACTTTATTCGGGCTTAATCTTTTTACGCCTGTAAGTTCAGTTGCTCCGATCCGTTATAAAACTGGTTTCGTAAACATTCCATTTCGGTCTCCCTCTATTCTCCCCCTTTCCCAAATTGAAGGCGAGAGTTTGGACGGTTCTGAGTGAAGAGGATTTTTTGAAAAAATCGTGAATGGAGGAAGGGCAAAAGGGGTTAGGAAATTAAATCAACGGGGCATTACTGATATTTTTCATCCAGGTCCAGAAGATTTTGCCTCTTTTGTAGTTGGAAATTTGTTATCGTCAACTCTTACTTAGAGGGTACTGCTGGTTCCAGCCTAGACGGCAATTGAACGGTTGATATAAAAACTGTACCAGCCTTCGTCAAAAACATGGCCTGACCACAGCAACTTCTAAACCACTTCCAACAGTACGTCGGCTGCAAGTAGAGTACTGCAAGACAGGGAATTTTAGAATACCTTTACAGCATCGTGCCAGTCTGTTGCGGAAAGTTTGAAGAAGTAGAAAATGGTGAACCAAGTAGAGTATGGCCTGTGCCAAAGTCGACAATCTTTAATTCGTGCCGTCCAACGAAAAGCACGAACATAGATGCATATGCAGAATCAACTGTCCAGTAAGTGAATCCACGCCCCCCCCCCGAATCTAACCTCAAACTTGAGATTCCAATCCGGGTGACTAACGACAGCCTTAGGACCACGTCCAGTGGTACCATTATCTAAGAGTCCGAAGGTCACTACAGTTTCTAAGAGAAACCAGACACTACAGTTTCGCGACTTTTTCACAACTACTCGGGAGGCAGGTTTTCCGTAGCGTGATACCCTATCTAATTATTTCGGTCCAGTTAATGCAATTCGACCTTTATTGACCTTTAGTTGGCCTTACCTAACGGCCGGACCCTCAGACTAAGTACTTCATCCTAGATCTTGACCTTGAAAGCTCTCTTTGATTCATCGGAAGAATAAACCCCAATGTTTGTTAGACGGACACTATTTCTACCCACCCCACTGATGACGCACTTGGCCCAAGGTCTACCTCAGTAGAAGCAGCACTCCGATAGACAGTAGGTCTACATCTCTTAGGGTGCGACCTTGCAAACGTGGACAGTGGCCTTTCCTAGGTATAGACCTGGCAGATTTTATGTCACATGTTATTCCTGTCTATTATCCTATTGACAATCCTTCAAAATTCTTCCATGGATTTCACCTTACAGCAACGTTTTATATGTTTTTACCAACCAAGTTATGATGACAGTGAATTATTGTAATGACAAGTCACTTCGCTATTCGTATTTAACTATTAAATAGAATTTAATTAATTCAGTATAGAATTTATTTGCCTCTAATTTTTTTCACAATTTGTATTATTGGTAATTGATCCTCATGTTTAAGGAAACTACGTGATTTCAATTGGTTGATAAAGGCGACATAGGCAAAGCAATTAAATATTCATAGGTTGTTTGAATAATTTTCAGGTTTTATGACAGAATTTTTTTACCAGGACATTTCTAAAGCAAAGAAAAACAGCTAGAGCCGATCGCCCACTTTGATTGGTGATGTCGGAACGGTGTATGTAGCGCCGAGTTTGTACATGGTGTTGGAACAAAAGGCAAGTCTCGCGGCCTGGCTGCTGGCTGCTCCACCTGTAAGTACAAGGTCATTCCTCTGTCCCCCCCTCTCTGCCGTCAGAGTACCGTTGCTTTCAACCAGTCTTCTCCTCCCCTCCATTCCACGGAATACATTCTTCGCATTTCAAAACTTTATAATAATCTGTGTTCGGAAAACTGTCAAGGTTTTCGATTTTAATAACGTAGATAATTGTCCGGTAATTGAGCATTAGGTAACTGTTGTTTAACCCGATCCAATTTGCCCCACATCCGGTTTGACTGTTAGAACAGATTTCCTATTCACTTGTCCGCGTAGAGGCTGAGAGGCTGCAATAATAGTAAGACACAAAATACGAAATGAAAACATAAGGAAACAAATAAAAGACATTGTTTTACAAAGTGTCTTAGAAGAAAACCACTTTGGTATGGGTTTATATGAAGGAAGGATGAGGCACGAATACCACTGAGAGCTTGGCATTGGAAACAAAGTAGAAGCAGATGGCTCTAGATTGCAATGAAAGAAACAAATACAACTGGCGATGGAAAAAATAAATTTCAGCGAGGGAGATGTATAGAAAAAAGAATGAAATGACTAATGGAATGCGTTAAACGGCGCGCGCGCGCGCACACACACACACACACACACACACACACTCACCACACAAACACGCGCACTCACCCACACACGCACTCACTCACTCTCTCTCTCTCTCTCACACACACACACACACACAGACACACACACACACACACACACACACACACACACACACGACGAATATAAGACCACGGCTCTTAGGTCTATTTGCACTACCTGCACTAGCAAGACCACCATACGTTATGTAAAATCAGTTTTCTGAATTATCCTTTTTGTTATCGTATACGTGTTACGTTAATAAAATAAACTGTTGTTTGACTTAAAGCGGAAACAACCGTAGTGGAATTAAAGGGAGAAACATCATTCGCGTGAGAAGGGTCGTTTCTCAGATGTATTTCCGCAGGTGTGCAACAACGCTACGGTCTTCCGAACATTCTCACAGAAGCCTTTTCTTGATTATATTTTCATATCCCTGTGGAAAAATAGTTCCTTATTAACACTACAGTAATTCCCTTCTTACATATTTACTTCACATCTCCAGCCTTGTCTCGCTTGGAATGGGGCTCTACAGTATACTGTCCGTCGGACCAGCAATCTCTCCTTTTGAGATGTGTTTTGGATTGTTTGTAATCCACATTTTTTAATAGTTAGGGTCTAAATAATGTTACGGCTAGGGATCTAAATATTTTTAAACAAATTGCATGTATCCCTTGTTTTTCTTATATAATTTTAATAGTACGCACATTTTTATTAATTTTCTTATAACTTTGTTTAACCATATTTGTTCCAAATTTCTGAGGTTAACCAACTTAGAGCATGTAAATATTTTTAAAAACATATTTTTTCATTGGTTTGAATCAAGTTTTTAAACTACATGTTTTCAGTGGATAATAAAACTACACGGAGGTGAATCAATAGAACTGTTAAGAAATTCCAACAAAAATGCATAGTATTTCCCCCCTCAGTCAGACAGTCAGAGAAGGAGGGGTTTGGTGGCCTCCGAGGTTATGCAGCGTCTGCCACGCGTCTCTAGAAGCGAGTAGGAATTTTATTTAGGGCTAGATTTTAGGAGGGGTTACTGCTTGGCAGCACTTTAATGGCTGAGACGGTAAAATATTTAATTCTGGGGGACAGGGTTTCCATCCTCTGCACACTCAAAGGTTTTGTAAGCGATGCCCTTTCTCTTTCTCTCCTAACGAATTTTCCTGAATATTTCCGAAAGCCAAACATGACAGTAGGTTAACGCTAACACCTGCTTTTGTCTTTAATTAAAGGTTATTTGGAGGTTATGTCTAAATTATTTTCAAATTCAATTTCTCATAAATGTCGTGTATCCAATAGAGTGAAAACATAAGATTTCATACAACAGTTTAATATTATTCTTCGGTTATGGTACATAGTAGTAAGTTATATATATATATATATATATACATATATATATATATATATATATATATATATATATATATATATATATATATTCCTGATGTATGGAAATAAATAACAACCCAATAGAACTAAACTCACTAGAAAAATACCACATTTATAAAAACATACACAACAACTTAATGAATTTACAAACAACATTTACAGAAGACATACTATACAGAAACCTCATACACACAGATCAAGAAATAGTGCGCGTAACTTCTACAAACACCGGCTTCACGGACGTAGCATCCACAGCAGAGAACAATCAGTGATTCGACAATGGTCAAAGACCGAAAGGCGCCTCATCACTCAAGGTAAAATTATTGCACTTAATGGTGGATAAAATTACTCAAAATTGGTAATTTATTAACTTCATATATATATATATATATATATATATATATATAGGCCTATATATTGGCCTATATTTATATATATCTTAGAATATATATACCAATATTCTTAACGGTAACAAAGATGATTATAGTAACGTTTTCCTACAGAATTTTATTAAGTAATTATTTTATTTCTACACATAATCGATATTGGTAAAATAATTGTACTTGTAGGTGTAGAAAGTTTTCAGAAACACGGGAAATAATAAAACCTCTTTCTGACGTCCCGAAAACTTACAATTCGGAAAAGACAACAAAAACTTCACATTACACATAACTTTATCAGAATCACGTCCTTATGAAACAGACCCGTGTGTTATACCACATTAAAATAGAAGTGCAAAGTATCCGGTAGGACATTTATTCGTAACAGAATAAAGAGAACAGTTGATTATATTTTCCGTGTTCGAAGACTCTCTATCGCTAGATATAATGTTTTGCGAATATCGATTACTTGTAGTACAAAAATAATTAGCAACAGTTTAAAGTTTGAACACTTTATTCCTATTTATATTAATACAATAGATTTATAAATAATTTTAATAAAATTATTTTTATTAACTCAGTTGAAATTGTTATAGTTCTTACACGGTTTGAATCATTGTTAATGTGTACAGAACCTTTACCTCTGTAAAGAAAATAACTACCTTTTATTTAAAACTTGTAAGAAACATTTTTTCATTTCACTCTATTAGTTCACACTATGGAAGAAAAACTTTTCACAAAAGGGGCAGGGTATGCAATATAGTTATTTCGTTCCATTTCGCCTAAAATAAGTGATAACATATGATATCATAAAACAGCTGATTTTATGTTATAGATTATGTAGTATAACAACTGTGTTAATGCGCAAGTTATGTTACTTTATTTATATTAATTGTAATTACTTGTGTTTTTAAGATATTTGTTAGTATTTAATCCTACCAATGAATTACACTTTGTGTTGAGTGTTTATAACAATATTTATAAAGAATTTTATCTAATTTGGTGCCAAACTTAATCGCTAATGTTATTGTTATTTTTACTAATGGTTAAAAGTTATGAGTGATCTAATTTGCTAATCATATACTTAGTCCTAATGATGGAAATAAACCAATTTCCGAAACGTCGCCAATTGGATAAATGTAAAATAAAATATATATACTTGAATCGCTAATCAACAGTTTTTCTTACATTTGCTTTAAGAAAGATTTACCTTTTTTTCTCTTAGTCTAATAGTTTTTTCTCTTTAAATCGTTGCAACTGTCATGCGTCGAGTCTAGCCACTCATCTCTGGCCCGAGTGTGAGTCACTCGTAACGTCAGCTGAGTGACCTTGAGTGACATGATGCTTGTCTACGCGCTCATTTAGTGAATCATTGGCTACTGGAACCGCCGAAACTGACCAATACAGTCATTGCTTTCTGACAATTGTCAGGTTAATACTATTGTTTAGTGGGAAATCACGCTGAATGTGAGGTTTTTTGTGTTTTAATATTTTGCTTCAGTGGAGGTATTTTATATTCTTTTAGGATGTTTTCAGCCCAGAGAGGCTTTATTAATATGTTATTTCTATTCGTTTCATTTATAGATCGTGTCTTCCATGGCATTTCTACTGCATATACCACACCTCCGCACAATGCCCTCGATGCTACTCCCAAGGAATCATTTGGCCCCTTCCTTAGATTAATATTTTATACTCAATTTACCTTTCCTATAAGACGATATAATGTGTACACACATGAGCGCTCTACAGAAGGAAGATATGCAGCCTTGGGTCTCTACAAACCTTCGTTGGCTATGTATTATTTACACTCTTTATCTTATCCTTCAACCCTAGAATATGTGCTGATATTGACACGTCGAATGAAGCGACAAAAACAAATTATGTAATAGTTAGGTCCTCAGAGACACAACCTACAGTTTTCATCTATAAACAGTTCATTGGACCGCCTACATTCATAGCCAGAACGTATCCACCTTTAAAAAAAGCTAAACCTTTTTTTTAGAGATATATAAGATTTTTAATAGATTACAATTTTGTAATTTTTAAAAAAATGTACGAGAATGTTAAGTGAAATGCCCCTCAAAATGTCCCACACGAAGAGAGAGGTTAAATGCCGCAATAAATTGTGTAAAATTAGAAATACCTTCTATCCGGATAATCGGGGTTCTGCAAAATTTAAAATGAACAGACTGTTTCACAATAGATCAAAATAAATTAATGGTTTTCTAGTTCAAAAAATAATTTCTGGAAATACATTACCATGAGCATGTGTAAAAATGTTGTTGGAATATATATTTATAGTCGAGTTAACAGTAAAGAAGTAGCAAAGAATATCACTGGTTTTTCGATTTTTAAATATCATATGACTATTATGACTTCAATATTATGACATTAAAGGATTAATCATACGAATTAAATGTTTGGTTAGTAATAATTCGGATAATAGGGAAACCACTTTCAAAGTAAGTTAAAGTAAAATTACCAAATAATATTTAGTGTAAAGAAATGTTAAAAATTGAGTCTAAATAGATACACCTATTGCCAATGTAATCATTAATAAAATTTTATAAATAGTTCAGATTTTTGTATTTTTGTATCCGTAGTAAGAACATGCGAATTTATTTTATATACATTAGAAAATATTTCAGTTATTAAAAAATTCGTATTAAAGAGATTCTGCTTTGCTTGTAAAAAAAATTATTGGAGTGTTTATTTATCGTGGTAAATATTTTATACTCTCCATTAATATAAATAAAATAAAGTTTAAATTGATAAAAATCTTGTTTTTCATTTTTAAATATCTTGCACTTTTAAAGGAAACATTTTGTAAAATATATATAAGAAAAAATGTTTTTTTAATTGATAGGTGGAAATTTAAAAAAAATAACACCTTATTTTAAAATTTTTAAATTACATCTCCATAAATTTAAATGGTTATAAACATTACATTGGTTTGTCTTAGCGCAGTAAAATGTTCACATAATCCAAGTGGACAATTTGTAAATAAAGTGAGAGGGGAGAGCTAAATTAGGCGCCTGTTAAAGATGATTCACTCGTACCACAGACGCTCCGACCTCCAAGCATCCTTGGTCTACGTCATACAGCTGCGCGCGCACACTGCCTCACCTGCCGTACTGCTTGGTTTTTTTTTGTGAAAGTTATTGCGTTTTATCTGTTGTTGGCAATCTGTGTAGGCGAATACTAGGAAATTGTTACTGATTGCCATCATCATAGTCGGTTTCCGCCAATTAAATTTGCCTTTTCTGTAGTAAAATTGGCGTTGTTTATTCGCGTGTTAACTTAAGTATGCTAAGAAAGCTAAGTTTAGAATAAGGACAGGTCAATTGGGAATGTTATTAGAACCGCTTCATAGGGGTTAGATTTCTCTTGATTCCGGTAAATTTATTTTTTCTTTCAGCATACTTTGCACCCATTATTGTCTTAGGTATTTCTTTAAAATGTCTGACACGTTTTTGAGTCTTTTGGAATGTTTCATAAATATTCAAATTTGAAACTATATTCTTTTTTTTTGTTTTTGTGTGAGAAATATAATCAGTAGGTTTATATGTGATCTAAAAGAGCATTTTCAATAGAATTGTTCTCTTTCTGGCCGTCTTATGGAGCGTCTTTACAGTCCATTTGGTGAATGGCCGTGCAATATGTCTAAACACTACTTTACATCACTATATATATATATATATATATATATATATATATATGTGTGTATAATGAATAAGAAAAAGTACTTTTTATGTTACAAAGTAATGATTCCATATAATTATTTTCGCAAAAGACGATTTTATATTAGTTTTACTAGTGAATAAGAGAGAAGGGGAATGAGGGAACGCCCAGAAAAAGATCCGACCATGGTAAATAATCTATTGAAACTTGTTATGATTATATTTTTCACTAAATTCGTTTCGTTTGTAACAAGCCGAACAATTCCGCAATTACGTTGAGAGAGGTTTAGCTAAGGCAGTTACATTTAAAGTCACTACAAAACTGAAAGTTATTTAAAACTGGCGAGGAAAGAAACACAGTCGGTTGTTAAATGCACGAGTCGGTAATCGTCCAAGCTGGAACGACGAGACATTCTTGGATGGTCGCCAACAGTCAGCTAACAGCCCTGTACTCGCAATTAGCGGGCAACCGGTTTGCGCAAATACAACGCAAAGCAACACGCGGCGTTTTGCGTTTGGTTTTGACACGTCCCGTCAGAAGCAAATATGTTGCGTTAATCAACAACATTGGGTTTGGTGCAGTGGATTTTTAAAAATGTTCTCGTAGCACGGCAAAAGAAAACAAATGGTTAAAAACTGCAGGGCACAACGTTCGGAAATATCACAAAAGATACCAAACTGTAGGTTTTTTTCTTAACCGAAATTTTTGAATACAGTATAGTTCTGGTTGAGCCCTGGAGCCGGGATTATCTTCGGCCACCCCCGATAAACCCTCCCTTATTCGAGGGTGGCCCACTGCTATTTCGGCAATTATTCAACTACTTGTTATTTTACTACGAGAATATATTTTTCTTAATCAATTTAACATTAGTTTATGACTCTCCGAACTTTAAATTTTGTAAATTTGTAAAAACATACTGAGACAGAACGTTTTTGATCGCTATGTGGCGATCTTCATCAGTGTCTTCTGCTTGGAGTTGTGTTGAGAGGTGACGGGTTTAAAGGCAGGTTTTCGATGGTATCAAACATTATGTGTGATTTGTATTGGGTTTGTTCGTTTAATATGTTTGCGCTTTGTGTTTTAGATTTCATATTGTTCTAGTGTGTTGAGATGATTTCCTTTTTTGTTGATGTATGAGATTTCTAGGTTATGTTAAATGACTGTATATTTGTGTTCTGTTTCTTGTATGCGATTGTAAAATGCTGAGTTGGTGTTCTGTTTGTGTTTCTCGACTCTTTGTTTGAAGCTGCGACCTTTTTGTCCAATGTAGAATTTGTTGCAGTTTAATTTGTATACGCTTGTTGCTTGTAGTTTATCTTTGTTGTCGGTGTCGTGTTGTATTTTGTACTTTAAATTGTTATTAGTTTTGTATGCTGTTTTGTATCCTGTTTTTTTGAAATTTGTGGGCTATTTTATTTGATCTTTTGTTTATGTATGGCATTATGATTTATTGTTTCCCCTCTTTGTTATGTTAATTTTAGTGTTTTTTTTTGTATATTGTGCCATATTTTTTCTATAAATCATAATATGATTATATTAATCAGATATTTCATCACAATGTGCGGAATATGATCTAAGCCTCACTACAGTTTCAACACATTTGATTTTAGTAAAATTGTCATTATTTAAGTAAGGAAAGCGAATTTCTTACACCTTTTTTAACCTATGCGTTAAAACCACCACATAACCCATATATTAAAATCAGCTGTTTTATGAAATCATATGTTATCACTTATTTTAAGGCAATGGGACGAAATAACTATATAGCATAACTTCCACCTTTTGTGAAAAGTTTTTCTTCCATGTAAAACTAAACTTAACTCATTAAATTTAATCAAAGAATTAATATTTGAAAAACTGATTAACATCAATTAATTGTCATTCACAATTAAAAAATATATATTTAAACTCGAGTGGATGAATAAAAAGTGTTTTATTAATATGTAATGAGAGTGTGAACTAATAAAAGGAAAATATATGAGAAAATGTATTTAAACTCGAGTGGATGTATAAACAGTGTTTTATTAATATGTAATGAGAGTGTGAACTAATAAAAGGAAAGATATATTGAGAAAATGTATTTAAACTCGAGTGGATGTGTAAACAGTGTTTTATTAATATGTAATGAGAGTGTGAACTAATAAAAGGAAAATATATGAGAAAATGTATTTAAACTCGAGTGGATGTGTAAACAGTGTTTTATTAATATGTAATGAGAGTGTGAACTAATAAAAGGAAAATATATGAGAAAATGTATTTAAACTCGAGTGGATGTGTAAACAGTGTTTTATTAATATGTAATGAGAGTGTGAACTAATAAAAGGAAAATATATGAGAAAATGTATTTAAACTCGAGTGGATGTGTAAACAGTGTTTTATCAATATGTAATGAGAGTGTGAACTAATAAAAGGAAAATATATGAGAAAATGTATTTAAACTCGAGTGGATGTGTAAACAGTGTTTTATTAATATGTAATGAGAGTGTGAACTAATAAAAGGAAAATATATGAGAAAATGTATTTAAACTCGAGTGGATGTATAAACAGTGTTTTATTAATATGTAATGAGAGTGTGAACTAATAAAAGGAAAATATATGAGAAAATGTATTTAAACTCGAGTGGATGTATAAACAGTGTTTTATTAATATGTAATGAGAGTGTGAACTAATAAAAGGAAAAATATATGAGAAAATGTATTTAAACTCGAGTGGATGTATAAACAGTGTTTTATTAATATGTAATGAGAGTGTGAACTAATAAAAGGAAAAATATATGAGAAAATGTATTTAAACTCGAGTGGATGTATAAACAGTGTTTTATTAATATGTAATGAGAGTGTGAACTAATAAAAGGAAAAATATATGAGAAAATGTATTTAAACTCGAGTGGATGTATAAACAGTGTTTTATTAATATGTAATGAGAGTGTGAACTAATAAAAGGAAAATATATGAGAAAATGTATTTAAACTCGAGTGGATGTATAAACAGTGTTTTATTAATATGTAATGAGAGTGTGAACTAATAAAAGGAAAAATATATGAGAAAATGTATTTAAACTCGAGTGGATGTATAAACAGTGTTTTATTAATATGTAATGAGAGTGTGAACTAATAAAAGGAAAATATATGAGAAAATGTATTTAAACTCGAGTGGATGTATAAACAGTGTTTTATTAATATGTAATGAGAGTGTGAACTAATAAAAGGAAAAATATATGAGAAAATGTATTTAAACTCGAGTGGATGTATAAACAGTGTTTTATTAATATGTAATGAGAGTGTGAACTAATAAAAGGAAAAATATATGAGAAAATGTATTTAAACTCGAGTGGATGTATAAACAGTGTTTTATTAATATGTAATGAGAGTGTGAACTAATAAAAGGAAAATATATGAGAAAATGTATTTAAACTCGAGTGGATGTATAAACAGTGTTTTATTAATATGTAATGAGAGTGTGAACTAATAAAAGGAAAATATATGAGAAAATGTATTTAAACTCGAGTGGATGTGTAAACAGTGTTTTATTAATATATAGGGAGAATGTGAACTAATAGAAAGAAAAAATATATGAGAAAAGTTTTTTAAATAATGAAGCTTTTAGCTGATTTTAAACACGCCTAAGCAATAAAAACAATTTTCTCTACCAATTAGCTAGTCCAATGCCTGGATAAAGTGTAATGCCAATCAGAGTGTTTACAAACATAGCTAATACAATTATTTACGTAGTTAAGTACTGTAATAGAAATACATGGTTGACAAGGTTTTAACTCCTTGAACCCGTCTCAAGTGTTGTCTCTAGTCACTGGTTGCGCCCGGCAGCACCTGACAGGAAATAATCTACCAGAAGCAAGTAGTGTATACGAAAGTCACTTCGGCCGTTTATGAAATTATAATGTACAGTGAGTAGACGGCTCTATCTACTAGTTACGTTTTAGCGTGAAGTGTTGACCGATAAATACTAAGGGAAATTTAAGGTTGACCAATAGGCGTCCACAAGACTTGTGTCCAATTTCGCAATCATCACAAATAACAGTTAGAAAATGTAAAGTTTGTGTGCGAGAAGGTCAACCGCCACAATGACATCCAGCAGAAACCGAACTTCCGCGATGATTTGCAGTTCCTGCGACGTCGGGCCGAGCTTTCATCGTGATTACCAAACAATAAGCCTATCCGATCACGTGACTACTGCTGGAAGGTCAAGGCCGCAGAACCTTTAGGACTGTCCCGAATTTCGGTAAACCGTCGGGTACCATCGTTTCAGAGCTGCCTCGTGTTTGTATTTGCAGTAGATGCTGTATAATTTGTACAAAGGGCATTGAATCACTTCACAGACAGGGATTTAAAACAGAAAAATAAATGCCTTTTCATGTCTTCTTTGTTTTGCTTTCTGCAGCTTTATTTCATTTAATTTTTGTATTTAATATAAATTTTACACGCGCACGCGCTCACGCACGCGCGCACACACACACATTCTCTCTCTCTCTCACACACATACACACACACACACTATCTCTCTCTCTCTCTCTCTCTCTCTCTCTCTCTCTCTCATACACATACACACACACTATCTCTCTCTCTTTTACACACACACACACACACACACACACACACACACACACACACACACACACACACACACACACACACACACACACACACACACACGCACGCACGCACGCACGCACGCACACGCACACGCACTATAAACATGAGTAACCTCACGCCTAGAGATAAATGGAATTAATTATAATAGGCTAATTGTTAATTAAGATAGGCCTAATATAGACTCAAGTCTAAACAACTGTTAAATTGTAAATACTTTCTTTCATGTTGTTTTATCTCTGAAATTAAGCCAGTTGTTCTGTTATTTGAACATGTAAATTACTAGTAATTTTTTTAGTATCATTTAAGTTTAATTGAATAAGTAATCAATGACGTTTTTTTGTTAAGTCCAGAAATTATGAAAATCAAATCTGGAGTCCAGCAAAAATTTATTTAATTATATACCAGGTAAAATGTTAATGACATAGGAACAAGTGACATAAATTAACGTAATATTTTTACATAATTTTATTTAGTAGCATAACAGAAGTAGTGGTATGTTAGAGTTGTCTCAAGTAGCGTGAGTGATTACAGGTGTGTAATCAATGTATACTAACGTAGGCCGCAAACTATCGGTGTAGGCCTGTAACAAGCGGCTGATATTTTGTCACTCGCGTAGCGTGAGAAACAGCCGGAGATCGTGCTCAAGGTCTGCTGCCGATCGAACTGCCTCCAGGGAATACCGCTAACCCGTCCACCTCGACTGCATTCCTGGTCGAGATGAGATTGTTCATATATTCTGGCCAAGTTATTCGTTATTTCCAGCGTGTAACGGTACTCTCTACTGAATCAATTCTGCATAATCCGTCTAAACACTTGCAACCGGACTAAATGCTGCGCGGAATGCTGTGTCCGTGGTTAAAACGAACCTGCATTATCTTCATTGTTTCAGCTAATAGTATGAATGTCGGTAAATTTCCTCAAGTGGGACTATGGTCAGATAGCTTTAAAATGTCTTATTGTTTTAGTCTTGCAAAAAGCACACTTAGCAACATAAGACTGTTTAGTATCATAACTTTATGCTGTGTCTTGCAGTTTTCATATTGCTTCTTGTTGACGCGTTTAGGAGTATGTCCATCAATCAGAATGTTGCTGTACATGGGTCTTCTTTTTATAATTCTTTTAGCCACGCCTCTTGTTAATCAGATTTAGCCCCGCCCTCTTTATGAGTTACATTTACGTTTTGTTTAGTTTTATTTCCAATGTTATTTTTATTTTGCAATAATTTCTCATTCTTAAACATCACTATAAACAAAATTTTACAAAATAAAAATAACATAAAAAATCAACGGTAAAAATACAATAGTCAACACTAAATCCCACCACACATTAGTTTTTAATAAAAACAAACACACTAGTTCATAACACAATCATAGTAGCCAGGCACCGAGGAAGGCGACATCGTTACCGAAACTAGTAATTAACTAAACATAAAAATGTTTACAATTAACAAATATTTGCAGTAGGAGCCCAATGTTAACTACGCACTTTAGTGAACGGTGAGATGAAATATTAATTTTTTGAATTGTGTTGTAGCAGAACAAAATAGCGCTTTGGACCACGTAATATTGTGATAGAACGGGGAAAGTAAATTTAAAAAAAAAGTGAAAACCTAGGAAACCCATTGAATGTACAAATGTGTTACTCTGGATGTTTGTGTTGTCAGCAGTAACAGCTGTAATCGGGAACTGAAAGTGATAAGGTCACAGCAAAAACCTTTTGGACAGTTTCTCAATACCTTTGAATGCTTTACCGGACCATAGATTGGAACAAAGAGAAAGAGAGCTGAAACAAAATGGAGTGCTTCAATGTACAAAAGAAATTGAAAATAATGGCCGAAGAAAATAATAAAGGGGCCAGGAGAACATAAATTATATTTATTTGTGTCACATTTAAACATACGAAAGGATTATACTGTAGGATAATTATAATTAATAAACAGTTGTAAACCCTTGCTACTAATATTTACACAATTTTTATGTACTTTTCACTAACACAGTTACCATCAGTTACAAATAAACACATCAGGTTTGTTTGTGACCTGATGAAGCTAACTGTGTTAGCGAAATGTACATAAATATTTGTATCAAGGGTTTATAAATGTTTATTACTTATAATTCTTATTTAATAAACGCCAAAGCATTGGCCACAACAGAAGCGTTTCCCCATCCAGACTAAAATATTCTAATAAAATCTTCAGTTTTGCATCTATTATACCTTACAAATTTAAAGATAAAACTCCTCTTGCTGTTCATATCTGTGGTTTAATCTTTTGTTTAACCCTTTGCTCGCGTATAACGTGATTTCTCGTAAGGCTGAAATCTCTGCTAGCGCGTATTACGGGAAATCACGTATTTACAATATTTTGTATATGGAAGTCCTAGTTGTTTGTTTAAAGTCCATTACAATGTGTGATAATGTTTGTTAGGTGTAAATAAACTCCTCTGCTACGTTTATTGTTCTCGGTCAGGTGATACCGATCCACATTCTGTTGTTTTAGCCACCAGGCGCCATTAAGTGATCTATGCATGCGCGTATGACGGGAATTCTCGGCAGGATGCAGCGTCTGCCACCTGTGTTCTATTTTGTGTTTGCATAGTGATTGCTATAGTTGTGAGTGACCTTTGTTTGTACTGTAAGAATAATTTATTTTCGTGAATAATAATTTTAGTTACTTTAATTTGTTTTTAAATGGATTTATTGATATCTTGAATTAACTAAATATGTTTACATCTGGAAGTAAATTTTTAATGATTGTGTAAAAATATAAAAAATTATAGAAATAACTAGTTTATAATTTTGTTGTTCAAATACATCTTTAGGAACGCAGAATTAAATAGAACTTTAACCATTTTGCAAAAACGTTTTCTTACCTAATAGCATGTAATCTGTTAGTTGCCCTTTATATGTCCCGCGTACTAAGGGTTAATTAAATAGTATCGCCCAAGAAAGTTGCCTCGGTTCATTCGAATCCTTTTATTATTACATTAGATACTGCAGAAAGCTGCTCTGAACGAATAGAATATCTGGGCAGATGAAAAGGATTACTTTGAAACGTCTCCCCTCCAGAGCTTTGCGTTTATCTAAAGGCGAGTAATACTGAGCTACCCGCAGGATTTAGTTCGACCTTGAGTTCCACAGTTAACGGTCCGTTAGCGTGAATAAAGGAAGAGTTTAAGCTCGAATTTCTATTTTCTGACGATATCCCACAGCCGTGTGAGAATACGAGAGGACGATATGTGTGCTAACCCACCGTTAAGGAATCGCTGTGTGACGTTCGGCCTTGTTGGGAACCGTGACAGTCGCTTGACGTAAATGTAAGAATGAAGGCTTGGAGTTCCTTTTCCTGGCGATATTCCAAAGCCGTGTGTGAATTTGAGAGGACGATATGTGTGCTAACCCACCGTTAAGGAATCGCTGTGTGACGTTCGGCCTTGTTGGGAAACGTGAAGTCGCTTGACGTAAATTTAAGAATAAAGGCTTGGAGTTCTTTTTTCTGGCGATATCCCAAAGCCGTGTGTGAATTTGAGAGGACGATATGTGTGCTAACCCACCGTTAAGGAATCGCTGTGTGACGTTCGGCCTTGTTGGGAAACGTGACAGTCGGTTGACGCAAATGTAAGAATGAAGGCTTGGAGTGTTGCGGCAGATTGGCTTCCTTTCCCTCGAACCGTTGCGTCACCCCCATCTCCCGCTTAACGTAACAGTTTGTTCATTCATTGTGTGCACAGTTCAGTACTGGCTGACAACAGCGGTAATGTGAGAGAACGTGTTACACTGTGCGGCATTTAGGGCGGAAGTCCGGCGCTTCTGGCAAGTTGACGGCTTCTATCTAGTTTTTGCCCAATATTTTGTTTTAGAATACACAAATAACCTTCACTGAAAACTACGAAACAGCAACTCCGAATTTTTAGTTCTTACATGTTATTATACTTTAAAAAGATACATCTTTAAAAAAAGCTACTTAAACAGGAAACCATTTATGGTAGTTAAAACGTATTTTAATCATCGCCATACAAACATAAAACTATTGAGATTAATTCTAACAGCATAAAATATAAATAATAAAATATAACAATGGACATTTCCATGACCATGTCAACATCATCACTGTATAGTATTGGGGGTCTTATTCTTGAAGAATTACTAGATAAAGGAATTTAAATTTAGGTTATGTTTGTATAAAACAATACCATGAGCACGGTGGCGATATTAGAAGGACAATATTGACAAAAACCCTAATACCACAAAATTAATGAAAAATGGCTAATAAATAAAGGTAAAAGATCACCTAACGTACAATTCGTACCATGTCATCCTCTTCAGAGGGTACTACTACAATTAAAATACAAATTAGCTGATTATAATAAAATATAAAGTCTAGTTTATAATTTTATTGTAATAACCTGACTAGTTTGTATTTTTATATTATTAGGCCGTTCTGAAGATGATGCCATGGTCATCGAAATGTACATGTATCAGCTGTTTTTGATTAGTTTTGTGGTATTGAAATCATTGTATACAATTTTATTTTAATATTACCACTCTGCTCATTATATTGTATTTTATAAAAACATAACCTTATTTTACGAACTCCTTTGTCTAGTAATTCTTTAAGAATAAGACCCCATTACTATACAGCTATGTTAAATAGTACAAAGTATCAAGTTGGAATAGTTCGGTTATAAAAATACTTATTTCCCTAAGTTAACTGAACGATTGCTGAACTGAAGGAGTAGGTCTGCTTAACTCACGTCTGCTTATACGATATTATTTATAGAAACGTTTCTTTTGGCGAATAGTGTCTAAGCATCTTGTTGGAATAGTTCTGGTTGTTTAAAAAATAATATATATATATATATATATATATATATATATATATATATATACATATATATACACGTAAGCTAACAGGTTGATGAATTGAATGTTAGATTTAGGAAACAGTATTGAAGCAAATACTGAACAGAATGCTTTCTTTTCGCGCCGGAAAAATTGAATGGGAAAAATCTTCAAGTTGGCATCACACTCTAACACGTCTATATAGTCGTATATTTTTTGTTGTATAGGCCTACAACTATTTTAGCCTTAATCAAGTGATAACATATGATTTCATACAACAGCTGATTTTATTTTATAGGTTATGTTGTAGAAAAGTTGTTTTAACTGATAGCTTATGTTACTTTATTTATTGTACATTATTAAGTCGAAATGTTATTATTAAATATTTTTATCGGTTAATAAATATATTAATTTACATTCCAATAAATCTCATTACAATTAATTCAATTTAATGACAAAAGGTACATTTTAGTTCCAATTTTTGAAATGAAAACTTCCTGAAATTTTTTAAGAACCAATTTCAATAAGTTCCTTAATTAAAATGTCTATTCATTAAATTATTCAACATTTAATGAAGCTTTTGTAATAACATTATTTTTTTTTAAGATAACTATACATTAACTATATTTTACTCTCTATTACCTATATTCTTCAAATAATTATTCACTTTTCTCTATCAGTTTCACTATGCATTATTTGTTTGGTTATGCGTAGTTTATTTGTTTTTAGTTTCTGTTGCTACTTTCTACAGTCGAATAAACTTGTATACCTGTTAGTGTTTATTTTTAGGATTTCCTTGTCTGACTTTAAATTTTGTTATATGCTTGAGTACAGTTTTCTGCCATTCCTATCGATTCAATATTCTTCTCTGTTGAATCTTACTCCTACGAGTACTCCTACTTAAATCGGAGTAAGATTGAAGTTTTGAAAATGGAGTTACTCCGAAAAGCGCCAACAGAGGAGAATATTGAATCGTTAGGAATGGCAGAAAAATGTACTCAAACATATAAAAATATTTCTAACAGAAATGAAGATGAGTATATTTTTAATTTTGTTGTTTATTTGTAACTTTTAACTGTAGGCTCTTCTACGAATATTAAAATGCGAAATTTTCTTAGTGAATATTCAGAATGTTTGCTAACCTAAAACACGTTTATTATTCATAGAATATCGGCGTTGTGGTTGGCAGTAGTGTGCTAGCCAGGTCACAGCGGGCTGCATTAAGCTGCAAGACGGTTAGCTACATACCACGGCCTCGACTTGTGTAATGGGCCAACACCTGTTTGCCTCCAGGACAAACCACATGCTCTTTTATAATTAACTTTACATTCGAGGTTAAAGTAAACTTCAATTCGCTATACTTTGGCATAACTTCGCCGAACGCTGGCACAGCGGCTGGTTAGATGCTTACAAACAACACTGGAATATTACAGTATATTGTTTCTGATCATACACTTTCACTATTATCGCCTATAACTCTTATATCGCTTTATATATATATATATATATATATATATATATATATATATATATATATATATATATATATATATAGAGAGAGAGAGAGAGAGAGAGAGGGGGAGAGAGATAGAGAGAGAATTTGGAAAGTTCAATAGCATTTTAGTTTATTAATGTACCGCAAATAAAGTAATATAACTTACGCATTGACAGCGGTTGTGCAAACTAACCTAAACACATACAAAAATTAATTGTTTTCACTTAATGTATCAGCTGTATGTCATATCCTGATTGAATGTAATTCTTAGAATTTCAGTTTCAATGACTGTATTCCAAATGAATTCAGTATTCAATTTAATTATTTTTTTTTGTATACACTCGCACCAACTATCGTAAGATAGATGTGCTATACCGGAAACCTTCATGGGAATATACTAACTTCATCAGCTGTATGATTATTAGGATTACCAGTCATAGATTTCTAATAATTCATAGATTTAATTGAATTAGTTCATAGATTAATATCATAGTATTCTTGAATTTTGTAGTCCATTACGTTCGGTGAATCTTAATTATCACTTAAGTAATAGTTTACGACCATCCGAACTTTAAATTTTGTAAATTTATTAAAACTTACTGAGACAGAACGTTTATGATCGCTATGTACATCAGTGTCTTCTGATTGGAGTTGTTGGGTTGAGCGGTGAATGATTTACAGTCACGTTTTCGATAGTATGAAACAGTATGTGTGATTTGTATTGGTTTGTTCGTTTAATATGTTTGTACTTACACAGAAGTGAATAATTCTGTGTTTTTATGTGTAGATTTTATATTGTTCTAGTGTGTTGAGATGTGGTCCTTTTTTTTGACGTGTAAGATTTCTAGGTTATGTTAAATGTCTGTGTATTTGTGTCCTATTTCTTTTATGTGTTTGTAAAATGTTGAGTTGGTGTTCTGTTTGTGTTCCTCGACTCTTTGTTTGAAGCAACTCACCGCCAACTCACCAACTCAACGTTTTACAATCATATAAAAGAAACAGGACAAAAAATACACAGACGTTTACCATAACCTAGAAATCCTACACAGCAACAAAAAAGGACCACATCTCAACAGACTGGAACAATATGAAATTTACAGACACACAACAACACAAAGTACAAACATATTAAATGAACAACACAATACAAATCACACATACTCTTTGATACTATCGAAAAACTTGCCTTTAAAACCGTCACCGCTTGACCCGACATCTCCAAGCAGAAGACACTGATGAAGATTGCCAAATAGCGATCGATAACGTTCTGTCTCAGTAAGTTTTGATAAATTTACAAAATTTAAAGTTCGGATAGTCGTAAACTATTGTTTAAGTGATTAGTCGCAGTATTTGAATAATATTCATAGAATTTCAGTGACTGAACACTTGGTCAGAAAAGTAGTAGCATTTTAATACAAAATATCGACTTACGCACCACCAATCGAGCTACAAATGTGTATAGATTGTGAATCCATACCATTCTCGAATCACTTTAATCACCCATTTAAAATTTTATAAAAATTATCCTGATGTGTAGAAGTTAAGTCGCATATACACGGACAGAATATTTATATATATATTTGGAGTGTGTGCGAGAGTGTACTTGAAAAAGACGTAGTCTCTATCGGCGTCACAAAGAGGGAGGTTGGTAGAAATAGGGGAAATTATAGCATTGCGCGGTTATGTCTACTTGGCCACAATCGAGACGAACGGAGTTGTCTATCCGCCAACAGGGGCTTCCTTCGACTGGAAAAAGTTTTAATTTTGCTATAGTTTACTCTACAAGCACTCGATGGCAGTAAGCCCTGGGCGTCGAAACGAACCCGGCGATAATGCAATCAGTACGATTGTTGCCGGCGTAGTAATTAAGGCAGCCGGTTCTGTTATCTCGCGCATAAACAGTGTGTGGCCTGAGTTACCTGTGCCACAACTGCAACCTAATGTAATACTTTGTTAATGGCCGCCCACGTGTTTGTAAGTGGCCCTAAACACCTGGCCAGTACTAAAAAGTAATAACAACAAACTGGACACAATGTGGAAATATTTTTATGGGCAAATAGGCTCGGTCATATAATCTGGCCGTTACGGATATTACTGTAAAGTTCCAAACGAAAACAAATAATCTAATCAGAATAGTCAATTCTTATTTGAACCATTAAAAAATGTTTATTGCAGTTACTTTGAATTAAATAATTACAATTAATATAAATAAAATAACACATATTAATGCGTTAAAACACATAACCTATAACTAAAATCAGCTGTTCTACCACATAACATAACATAAAATCAGCTGTTTTATCAAGTCATATGTTATTACTTATTTTAACCCAAATTGGACGAATTACTATATTGCATACCTTGCCCCTTATGTAAAAAGTTTTTCTTCCATATAAAACTAGAGTTTCATTAAATTTAATTAATGGATTAAATTTACAAAGAAAAATTTTCAGTTTTATTTGACCACTCGAAATAACAATTGAATAAATGATAAGACGGTTGAATATAGAGTACAAATGTTTTTTTTATTTATTGCAACGTTTCGGCAACTGATATGTTGCCCTCATTAAGCCTGTAGTGCTATAAAAAACGAACTCCTTACATTTAGAGTTCAAATGGATAATGTGAGGAGGCAAAACATCAAATCCTCTACACTCTCCCAAAAAATATACTTTGTCATAAATAAATACAATTTTTGTCTCCATATTCAACCGCCTTATCATTTATTTAGAGAAATATCTTATTGTTTTTTTAATTAAATAATTACAATTAATATAAATAAACTAACATATCCTCTGCGTTAAAACAGCCGTTTACCACATAGCCTGTAACATAAAATCAGTTGTTTTATGAAATCATATGTTATCACTTATTCTAAGCCAAATGTGACAAAATAACTATATTGGATACCATTTGCTATAGTGCCATTTTATAGTGCATTGCGTGCCATTTTTGTGAAAAGTGTTTCTTACATATAAAACAAAAATTAATTAATTAAATTTATTTAATGAATTAAAATTGAAAAAAACTATATTAACTTCCAGTGCATCCACTACAAGTTTGAAAAAGTATGTTTGAACTTGAGTGGATGAATAAAAAGTATTTTATTAATGATTGAAGGTTTGCACAAGATATATATATATATATATATATATATATATATATATATATATATATATATATATATATATTAAAAATATTTCAAAAACAAGAATACTTTTAATGAATATATTTATTCAAAGCTTTTCGCCGATAAAATAGTACCAGCATCTTCAGGAAAATAATTATCTAATAACATATTTTTACAAAATTCTATTTTGAATATCTGTTTATTCAGATATTTTTGAATATCTGAATATCTATTCAGAATTTTGTAAAAATATTTTATTAGATAATTATTTTCCTGAAGATGCTGGTACTATTTTATCGGCGAAAAGCTTTGAATAAATATATTCATTAAAAGTATTCTTGTTTTTGAAATATTTTTAATTTATTAACTATATTACAAGAAAACATATCACCATATTTAATATATATATATATATATATTAATAGAGAGAATTGAAAAAGTTGCAGTCACGCTATGATATTCCGAAGGAGTTTAAAGGTTGTGTTGAGGATGGCATCGCTTCATAAATATTTGTAACAAAAATTAATATTGGTATAATTTTACTTTTTTATTTTTACTTTTGCAAATATTTAATCATTTGAAAATATGTTTAGTGTTATTCTATTTTAGGCTGTAAGATTATCAATCCTATTTTTAATTACGTTTAATAAACTTTTAGTGTCGGTTAATTGTAGTTTTTTTGTCTTATTAAGATAGAAATGCAATACTGTATTAGTTGAGTTTTAGGTATTGATATTTAATTTTATTTCTCTAGGGATTAAGTCGTAAATATTTATTATGGGGTTGATGGGCTCGTGTATGTTTTTGTAAACCACCCCTCCTCCCTCCCCAGTGATCCCTGTCACTGGGCAACATCAACGAAAGTACTGAATATATCCCTATAGTTATGAGTTTACAAGTTTGTACTTAAAACAAAAACAAATCATAAAACAAGCGTGCGCGCACATTTACAAAAAACTCAAGGTAGCTCTTAGGTAATAACAGTTCATTAATAATTTGGAGTTGTCATCGCTTTTTAATATTACGGAACTTTAAAATTTCGCTTAACTTTGTGGTTTATTTTTTAATTTTTTTCTATTTGTCCACCCTCTCTCTCTCTCTCTCCCTCTCTCTCTCTCCCTCTCTCTCTCTCTCTCTCTCTCTCTCTCTCTCTCTCTCTCTCTCTCTCTCTCTCTCTCTATATATATATATATATATATATATATATATATATATATATATATATATATATATAATTGTATTCATAGAATTCAATTATAATTCTTGTATTTGTATTTTGACTTATGTTCTTTATTAATACACAAGAATACATATTGCGTGCGATATATATATATATATATATATATATATATATATATATATATATATATATATACATATATATATATATGTAAACATATATATATATTTATATATATACCGTTCAAATTTCCAATCTTTAATAAAATACTTTTCATTCATTCACTCAAGTTCAAATACATTTTTTTTAAACTGTAGTGGATTGCTGGTTAATTGCTGCTAATACAGTTTTTTCAAATAATTATTCATTAATTAAATTTTAGTTTTATATGGGAGAAAAACGTTTCACAAAAGGGGCAAGTTATGCAATATGGTTATTTCGTCCCATTTGGCTTAAAATAAGTAATAACATATGATTTGATAAAACAGCTGATTTTGTGTTATAGGCTATGTCGTAGAACAGCGGTTTTAATGCATGGGTTATGTTACTTTATTTATATTAATTGTAATTATATAATAAAGTGTCCAATTTGTTTGTTTTTTTTGCTTGATTAAATTTTACGCTTGATTAAAATACAATAGCTATTATTATACTTTTATTTCAGTAAATAAGTGGAAATATTTTTCCCAAAAATTGAAATAATTTTGTTTTGTTATTTTTACTGTGGACCGTATGTAATTGAATGTGGTAACTTTCGCAGTGAGCTTGGTGATTAGGGTCTTTGAATAGAGTGGGGAAGTGGCTTGAGAGAGACCGTCGACCTGTGGCCGTCACACACACCTATTGTTATGACCACACATAGTCGCCACTAAAACGTGGCCTTTGCCCTCTGCCCTTGTCCTTTCTGTATTCCCCGGTATTTTTAGTTGCTTGGTTTATATTTCACTATGAATGAAAAACCGGCCTATCAGAAGGTAATGAAAGATAACAGGGGGGATTTGAATCAATATTTTTTTTAAAGTCGAATTTTTTAGCAACTCATTTAAATAAATTAAGCATAAATCAATAAGAAGTAAAGTATTTAGATCTATATATACAGTTTACATAATAAATTTTATTGCTAATGTACAATGCATTGGTTGCATAAAATCATGTTATCCCATAATTTATTAATATTTACGATATCTCTGAGTATTTGGCAAATTGCGTTTGAAAATAATTTTAACATAACCTCAGAATTACCTTCACTTGAAATTAAAAACAGTTAGCAATTGCCGCCATGTTTGATTTCCGGAAATCTTCCGAACAATTTGTTCAATTTACGGAAAGCTGACGGGTGATATGTGAGTTTCCTTCCGTAGGTGCGCTGAAGTATATACTGTACTAAAATTTGGCGGTGTTATATATGTATTGAATAATTATTTGATAAAGGAGTTTGTAAAATAAGATTACGTTTGTATAAAATACAATATTTTAACTTTCAGTTTTTGTGTTGTAAATCTTGATTTTGTTTACATATTACTACTTTTGGTATCACTTGCCCAAAAAACCACTACTTACTGATATTATTCAGTAGACGCGATTCACAGTAGGTCAGTGCATTGTTCAGTGCTGGGAGTCATGGACAAGACTGTTGTTTGGGTTTGTTGTGGTGTATTATTGTGTTGTGGTGTATTATTGTTATGGAGTAGTTGTTAATTATGTGTTCAAATATAGTATTTGAATGTGTTGTGGATGGTTTGTTTTGGTGTTTTTATATTTCATAGTTTTCTGTTGTGTTTAGTTTGTTGATTTTTTTGATGTAGTGAAGGATTTTTAGATTAGTGTATATATTGGTATATGTGTATAGTGTGTTCTGTATGTGTATGATGAGGTTTCATTTGGGTTGTGTGTTTTTATGTGTTCCTTGTATCGTGTGATAAGTTTCTCCGTTTGACTTATGTAAAAGCAAGGGCAGTCGTTGCATGCGATTTATATTCCTTCCTGTTGTATTTCTTCTGGTGTGTTTTTGTACTATGTGGGTTTTTTTTTAGTTGTGTTAGATATTTTAAATACTACTTTGTATTTAAGTTTGCAAAATGAGGAAGCTATTTTTTGTGATGTGTTGTCATGATATTTTTTTATGCTTGAGTGTTATTATTGTGTTATGTGCGTTTTTAGTCACTTATTTTAATAAATGAATTATAAATCAATAACAAGTATTATATATAAAGATATACACAGTTTACATGTCATACTCCACTATTTGTCAACTTTTTGCTAATGTACAAAGTAAAAAGTAACATAACCTACAAGTAATAAAAACAGTGGTTGCATAAAATTATTTAATCCTATAATTTAATAACATGCATGATATTTCAGAGCATGTTGGAAATTACATTAAAGAATAATTTAATTTTCGTTCAGTTTGAGGAAAGCTGATAGGTGATATGTGAGTTTTCCTTTTGTAGAAAAAGTGTTAGCTGCGCTGACAAACTATAGACTTGAATTTGGCAGTGGCATGCCACTTTACTGGGGAAGTCAACAGAGTCTGTATACTGGCTTGGGAGGTTCACCAATGGGCTAGCTTAACCCTCCAAGCCATAATCACAAGTCCCAGACACTACATATTGCAAAAAAATAATACATCATCTCTCTTAATCAGGCAACAATAGACTTATTATATAGATCTCATCTTTTTTGCTATTCTAGGATATATTGTATATTTTTTCCAGGAAAAAATCCTAACATGGTTATCATCCCCTACATCATATTATATTCCAATATTGATAATCTGTGTACAAATTTTAAAAACTGCAATTTTTATTATTTTTTTGGGAAAATCTTTCATAACTTAAAATATTTATAATATTACAAGTGTACAGATGTATCTATAATGAGTTGAATAAATATATTGGTTACATATATTATTAAATTTTATATTGTGATTTTAGGTGGAGGTGAGTTCCATGAAGCATGCAATCCAGTCCCTGCTGTAGTCATCTGGCGTAGTAGTGCACAGAGGGCTGTGCCGATGAACGGAGATGGAGAGTGCTGTGAGTGTGAGTCAGTGGGGTGTAGAAGGGGGCCCAGGTAGCGACAAACAAACAGGAGGTGGCCATTGTAACATCGTGTCTTCTGGTGCGGTAACAGTCACCTCCATCAATGTAGAGGACTTGCCGTCTAGATTGGAGAACAGTAGTCACGACTCATGTGAGTATATAATAGCCTTTATCTATTGTTAAAAATAAAACATATTGTTGACTATTTTAAAATTAGAAATTTTAGCTACGCGAGTAGAATAAAAGACACATTTCGTTCATTCATTCAATTAGATTGGTTCTTATCTGCATTCTAAGTAGGCCAATGACCTACATCAACATTATCTTCTACTCATAGTCTGATTGTGCGATATTAAACAAAAAAATTTAACCTGTTTTATTTGTTCATCTGTTTCTATATATAATCTGAAATATAAATTAGAGGGGTAGGTTAACTTCACCACTCAAAAAACTTCTAATTTAATTTAATTATCCATCTGAAAAATTTTACCTAATTAAAGTTTTGTAAATTAAAGTCAAATGTTCTCAGTTAACATAGATATTACTATATTTGTTGTAAGTAGCTTGTTTGTTAATTTGTGTTTCTAAATTCTCTCTCCCATCTTCTCTTCCACCTCCCTTCTTCTCTCACAAACTTCTTTGTTTATTGACTTAAACATATTTCATTTATCTATTCTGCTTCTCTTACAAACATTTTCTACCACATTTCTTTCATGATTTTTTTTTCGAGTGAACTTCTCAATAAAGTTAAATTTCCTAAAGTTATTCTATTGATGCCAGATTTATAAAGCAATTTAATTTTGAAAAATTGCCATAGATTTTTTACTCCCATTATTAACTGTCTCTTTTCACTAAAAATGTTATTACATCATTAATTATAACAAAGTAATACCATTGGTACTACGTATCATTTGAGACTGGATTAACTTTATTTAATTTTTGTTGTTGAAACTACTAAGTTTAGGATTTGCAAGAACTACTAAGTTTACGATTTGTAATTTATTGACTAGCAATAACAAATAGTTAAAGTACTTTTAAATAAATCTTACTGAGACAAATCATTTTCAACCTCACGAGGCGATCATCACTTGAATATCAAATTCTACAAATAAAATTTTTTTTCAGTCATTTCAGAACATTTTTTTTATACACACACACACGCACTCACGCACGTGCGCACACACACGCACGTGCACGCGCGCGCACACACACACACACACACACACACGCACGCACACACACACACACCTCAGATGTGAAACTAAAGGTACATGATTAAAACTGGTTCTATAAATTTACATCTCAAAGGCTTATAATTTTATGATGTTGGCTCTATACTATTTCAAGAGCACAATGATATAATATATTTCAATAAGATTATTGAAAAAATTCTAATACCACAAATATCATAAAATAACTAATAATACAAGTTACCTAAGATTAAACCCTTATGTACATTGCGATGACTATGTCATCATCATCAGGCTTTATTATAAAATTACAATCTAGAATACAAAAGATAATAGTAACCCTATTCATGATCTTCGAAATGTACATCCCTATCTTAGGCAACTTCTATTATTAGTTGTTTTTTATTATTTTTGTGGCGTTGGAGTTATTTTCAATATTTTCACTGTAAAATGTTGTTTTGTTTTGGTCCTTGTCTTTGCTATGAGTACAGGAGGTATTAATTTCTTTATCATCCATCATAAACATTTTAACAATGACAAGTTTTTCTCATATTGTTACATTTTTACTCTCCGAATATATTTTTGTTTAACTTAATAACTTCTATATTTGCTAAGGTATTATTTTATAAATTTTTGTTATATTTATTTTTAAAGTTTACGTTTTTTCAAAAATAGTTCATGATATTTTAAAGCACAAATTAATATTTCTTATTAATTAGTACTGAAATTTTATTTATATGAAAATATTACCTGACAATAAACAACTTTGTTTTCCAGGTCGTAACTCAAAGTATTATCATCAAACATGCAATGGTAAGAGTTTCAAATATACTTTTTACATATATGCTTATTGAAGGCTTGCTTGAATTATATTTAATATTTACATTAGGAGGTCTCTTCTGGTCAGTATTAGTATTACACGCCTATTAACGTGTTTGCCATGGGTGATCATTCTATCACTAAAACTCTATTGAAGTTTTAGTCACTAATTCTTCTATATATTTGAAGTTGGGTCATTAATAAGGTTCAACTTCAGGTTTAATATAATTTTATAACACCTACTTGTGGGTAATCAGTGTATCATGTTCTTTCCTAAATGCACAACGCTAAATTTGTAAACCAACATTTTCATTCCTAAAATACTATTTAAAATCAGTAAGTAGTTTTAAAACCAGATAAAGAAACAAGATTTTTGTTTTTTTTTGTAAAGAAAACAGGTTTCATAGCCAGTATATTAATTTAGGCAAGTTGTAGGCCATTCAAAATTAGCGTCATCACTTTTCTGTGTTTTGTAATTCGGCACTCAAATTACTGTCAAACTCGTTTTAAATGCTACCTTGTGAATTATACCTTGTAAATGTAAATACAGCACATAAAACAATAGACCAGCTGTTCAATTAAAATATGATTTTCACTAAAACCAAGCTCACACAATTTAAAAAGTCAGAAATAAAAAACCATCCGCATAGTATATGTCCCTTGAATCTCCTTACAAACAGGCAATATCCCAAGACCTGAAGATATAACGACAGATTAAAATGGTAAACATACTTCTGCCTTCCACCTGGGTTGAGAATGGCCCACTTGTAACGCGAGACAGCCAGTAACTAAGATCCTGGCCTATTATCTAATAGTGGCAATGTGGTGGTTCGTTACTGAAGTCAATCTACATTGCCTATGAGGCTACGCTTATATATAAATGTCAGACTGAGGTTTACATGCAGTGAAATAAATTTTAGGTTTCTGCAGTATTTAATATATAAGGTTTCTGCAGTCATAAATATATTGAATGATCAATGAAGTAACGGACAATAAAGAAATTAATTCCCAAATAATTTATAGATTATTGTTAGTTCATGATATTCCTTAAACTGAACTAAAAATTAACAGCCTCATAGAACTCTACATTTTATTCCGTAATTTACCTTTTCTAAAAGCAAGGTAGCTATCTTTACTTTTAGTTACTTCTAACTGCTTAACTTCCAAGTCTTCTAATGTAATGTTTGAGTTTTTGTTGTGATTGGAGTGAAACTGAAAATCTTGAGAAATGTTTTCAACTTTGATCTCATTTGTTACCAAAAATATGGGTTATTTTAATTTATTTGCAAGATGACGAAAGAAAACAAACCATGACACATATCGATGCTTTCCAGGCATTTGATCAGCTGATCGAGTATGTCAAACAACAAGACGAAACAACAGTAGTCGATCATCTACTGTTATGAAGATGGATGAATATTTATTCAACGAAATAACCAAACTACCATCACATCGTTTTCAAACCAAAACTGATAATTATTGTACATATGTATATACAGTTCTGTATTGCTATTAATATATAATTACAATCTTCAATAAGAGTAATTTATTTACTTAAAGCAATCATACATTTATTTTCTATTGGAATGTTTATAATTATATAGTACAAACATATATCATTACATAACCCCTCCCATATCCGGATCAGGCTGCCGCCACATTATGATATTAATTTAAGTTTGTTGCAAAATAAATCATTAGTAAACCTACACATGTACAAAGAATATTCTGTTGATGTGTTCCATAGTTTTCTGCTATTTCCAACATCGTCATATTAATTCTTGGATAATTAATTCAAGAATTAATATGACAATGGCAAAACTAAGATACTCAACATATTAATGTACAACAGAAACTTTAAATATTTTGAAATATTGTTACAAAAAAAGTAAAAGTAAAGTTAAAATGAGAATTATCTCTAAAACACTTGTAAATATTTACAAATTTGCCTATAGTAGCACTTACTTATATTCGTGCCCCAGTTTTTACATAGGCCAGACAGGAAGGTTTTTCTACAAACGCTAACATGAACATATAAACACACTAACAAAAAATCATCACCAATCAAACTTTGGCGATCATCTCAACTCCACAAAACATGACTACATAGACATATCATCTTAACCTACAAATTCTTCATAAACGATGCAGAAATAACCAACGTTACACAACCGAACATTACGAAATATACGGACACTTCTAACTACACTCTACACACATACTCAACACACAATTACATTATAACGCACACACACTTATTGACATCATAACTCCTAATACTCATAAAGTACACCCACTTTACTATAATATCCCACCCCCACCCTAATACCCTAGCCTACGAAAACCTTGAGATCAGTGACGGTATGAGTTGGCAATGGGACACATCTCCCGAAACGGCCGTCTTTAACAAATATAAGTAAGTGCTACTATAGGCAAGTTTGAAATATTTACAAGTGTTTTAGTAAAAACTAGTAGCTCAGGTGAAGATGGAATCAACAAATATGAGAATTATCTATTAGTTTACATATAATAACTAAAAACTATTAACAGCAAATGAAATTTTAAGGTTATATTATTTACCCTGATATGTAACCCACAGGTACAGGATCGAGTGTGATCAGTGGAAAATGTAGTGTACTAGTAGGAGGAACGGATATGCCTCTTGCTGATGATGAGGGCTCTAGCTCTGATGCTGAAGTCAGTAAAATAGACTTCTCCGGTAAGTAAATAATTTAATTCTAAAGTAGTTATTAATAGTCCTACTCATGGTTTTTTTTTATTCTGTAGTTGAAAATATTTTGTAGTCATATACTCTTTCTAAATAAATTTCAACTAATGTCTTGAAAAAAAGGAAAAGTTGAATAATATTCATAATTATAATAACAAGCTTTGACACGCTACTGCTGTCGGGAGGATTTAATAAAACGGGAAGTTATTGAAATTAACTCTAAAATACTGTTGATTACAATTAACAGACATAAAACCCTCTACTGGCCATGAACAGTGCGTTCAAATAATCGTACAAATTATTAACAAATATAAAAGTGTATTAAATGAGTCGTTTACCTGTTGTGAGTCGTTACTTATGCGTTACCTCTTACTGGTTTCCTCAGGAAGCTAGCATTCGGCTGGATGTAGTCCGTTGATTGCCAGGAAGATTTCTTTCGACTAGTTCAGGGCTCTCTCAACGACTGATCTTATTTTCAATTAAAACTATACCGAAAATATCAAACTTTACCCGGTCAGCTGTTTTATTATCGGTCCGCTGTTGCTATCTCGTGGCTACAATTAGAACCGTTTGCTCTCAGAACTATTTGGCGGTAAAATATTAGTTTGCCGGTAATGTATAAAAAAAAATGTTACAGCGTATAAAATAGAAATTTTAAAAGAATATTTATCTGTTTTTCAGTTAGTTTTGGTAAAAGATTGAGCTTTTGTGGACTAGATTGAGACATACTTACTTTGATAATAATTGTGTTTGTTTATATAATATAAAGAAAGAAAGAAACCACAGAAAGCACGATGTTCCCTACTTTCCTATATATATTATGAAACAGGCAGGAATAATACCAAGGGAAGTTTATCATTGGTCCTGTGTAATCTGAAAAATCTCAATTTTTATAACCGTTTTTTAATTTGGCAGTAAATATTCTGTCAAATGTTAAAGTTCTGATATTTGTAACTGTTACAAGGTTAATCTAAACATTTTTACACTAAAAATTTTAATATACCTGATATAGTTACAGTCATCTTCACACCTATACACAATGGTTTTACAATTTAGGAAGATTTTTTTTCTTAAATTGTATCAAAGTTTTGATCTTACAACTGTAGTTTTGAAGACATTTCTATTTAATAGAAATAAAGGCATTATTTTTTAAAAATCAGAAGTTAAAAGCATATGTGTTTAGGCTACATTATTATTGAAAGGTTCTTTTTAAAGTTACTAATAAGCTGAGGGGTACTATTGTATAGGATAATCCTATTTAAAAAAAAAAACTATTACAATATTCTTTTTTACTAGAGTACAGTAAACTCCCGATTATCTGTGGAATAGGGTGGCCCGGCAACGCCGGATAACGAATTCCCCGGATAATCCGCTATGAACAAAGAATACGCAAAACGATCGATAATCGATTATTATACCATAAGTTACACAAATAATGACCCCGGTTAATGCCATTCACAAATAATCTTCAGAGGACAAAATAAATACAGAAAATAATTTAAAATGTCGATGTATTTGACAGATTGTAACATGTACATTTATATGTCTAACTATTTACAATACGTACATAAGTATATGTCAAAAGTAAGTATGTATGTACATATGTAATTTCCTTCACACATAATACTTTCATTTTTTAACAAAAAAATCTGTCGCTTTCGTCTTTTTTTGTGAGCATTGATTTAGCTTTAATGTGCGATCTAAGTTTCTTGAGAACCAATTTGTCGCACAGTGTCTACTTGAGTCACATGTGTCACAAAGCCATAAAGATCGATATGACAGACATGGATAATGCATATGTCACGTCCTAGACTATTTATAGCCGAGATTAGCTGACATTTGTTTACAATCTTATGATACACATTAGTTTTTCGGGCGTCCAAGCATTTTGTCATTGTCTCTTATATACAGTAGTCTGCTCGTCCCTTTTATTTCGCTGGCCCGGGTCGGGATGCTTCCCTTTCAATGTAAAAATTAGTATGTACATATTTACATATCTATTGCCTTCATCTTAACTTCTATTAAGTCTTATATGTATTTACGTTGTAATTCATTGTTTGGAAATTTAAACAGATGAATCTGATTGGAATAAAAATTGGCTATTTGTAAAACATTGGCAGACTCCGGTTAATCCGCAAACCGGTTAAACCGCCCACGGATAATCGGGAGTTTACTGTATATACAATTAATCTGATAATACTATTCCCTTTCTCTTAAATCTATGGGAATATTAAATTGCTAATAAGTTTAAATCTATTACAGTTTACAATATTTATTGGATGGACTTGATAATGTGAAAAAACCTTTTAAGATTTTTTTGTGAGATTAATATGTATAATTAATCTGATTATGTTATTCAATCATTCCTGGCGTTACTTACCTTTTTTCTTGAAACCATAAGAGCTAATTCAAACATCTTACTGGCGGCTAGATTCATTGTGGTGGAAGTTTTAGAGACCTGATTTACTTCATAACGTTATGTCTCCCTGTTCTCTTAATACTACATGAATAGTTTTTACATATCCTTAATGCATAGGAGAGATAGAGAGACATTTCCTTAATACATACATGTCACCTCTCTATACTCTTGATATATCAGACTTGAGGCTATATAACAAAAGCTGTGATTCTTGTCCATATTTCGGCATCTAAGAAGATTAATGCCATAGTATAATCCATCATAACTTACTATATTCTTCCTCCCCTAAAAGCCCAGTTTCAAAAAGCTTCTTCGATATTATTTGAAAAATATGAAAAGTGTTTGGAAATAGGAAATTCCTTAAAGAAGTTTTGAAGAATTTATGGGATAGTTGTTCTATAAGTTCCAAATTATTTTAATTCAATAAAATAGTATATATTTCAATTACAACTATTATGTTAATGAACATACTTTTAAAAAAAAAAGAAAATCTCTTCTAGCTATGTCGGATATCCTTAAAATGGAAAATCCAACTAACAATATATCGAAGAAAACCCGGTTTTACACGTGATCACTGTGTAAAATATCAAAGTTCGATATGGTTAATCCAGTTTGTTTGTTTAGTTTATTGTTTTAATTTATTTTTAATCCTAAAGCATTATTTATGATATTGTGTGGAAACCATGGCAACAATATAAGGTTATACAATGAAGGTTTCGATGATAACCAGTTAGGGGGAAAAAAATTCATTTACCACTCTAAGAAATACATTTCCAGTTATGGCAAAGTTGGTTCAGGGCCAAGGTGCTGGATTTCAAGCATGTAGTCATTCAGTTATAATTGAACCTAAAGACATCAACATTTTAAAATTTAATTAATGAATAAATATATTTTTTTTTAAACTGCATTAACATCAATTGCCATTCACTACAGGTTTTAAAAATGTATTTGAACTTGAGTGGATGAATAAAACAGTATTTTACTAACGTTTGAAAATTTCTACAAGATTTATGTAAGAGGAGTGTGAACTAGAAAGAGAAATTGTTAAATATTTGTATTATAAATAAGCAGAAAATATGATTAATCTAGAACTGACATTTAAAATTATCTTGGCAGTAAATAAATTACAATATCTAAATACATGCGTAGTAACATTTGAAGTGTTTCAAGAATGTGTTTTTAAAAAGGTTTAGAAGAATAAATTGCAGTGAAAATGAAGAAAGTAGACAATAGTAACTAGATGACCAATAAAATGGTAACCACCTTTTATTTCTTTATCGCGAGAACATAAGGATACGCCAGAATGTTGGGGGATACCTAAGATCTAGCATATAAATCAACACCCCCCCATGAATTGTATCTCAAACTTCAGAATCAGGTGAACAGGGCAAGTTTTGAGATGGGGGCTTGGTATTAGCAGTATGTAATAATATCCCAAAAGCTTTACGGTAAAGCCTGTACTTTTCACTGCCCTGCCCCTGGAACTTTAATTAAAAACTGTTGTTTCCGGAAATTTTCCAGAACTACTTGAGACCAGTAGAATGATCTAAATGACCTTCCGTACTCTATTTGAATGCTTTGGTCTAGGTAATTTATCCATTTTAAGTGTGCATTACCTAACAGCCAGACCCTCAGGCTAGGGGCTTGATTGCTGTTATATATAAAATATTTTGTAATTTGGTTTTCTAATTGCCTTAGGTGTAAATATGAGGAGTAAGAAGAAGAGAGACGATGGTGAAGCCGATGATTCAAGAGATGGTTTGGAAAGGCCGATGTCATGGGAAGGGGAGCTGTCTGACTCAGAGATGCCTGTCATTAAACAAGTAAGAAACTATTTCTTTAAATACATTAGGTTTACGTAAGATTATGTGATGGAGTTATTTTTGAAATTTTTTTTGTAATAAAAAAAATCAAACTTTAATTTTATTAAAATATCTTAAAATGTGTTTTTTAAAGTTTTTCAATAATACTCTATTTTGCTATGTTTTCAGTGCAGTGCACCAAAACAATAGAGTAAGATTTACTTTATTCTATTATCGTGATTCTGCTCATTTTGTATTTCTTTGCTTAATATGGTCATATATTATTCTCCTTACCTCTACTTCTTTATATATATATCTCGCTTTAATGTACTTAAACAAGAATCTAACTTGGTATATAAACAAGTCGACTTTTGAGAACTATTAATTACGTGTTCCCATTTAGTTCTCATGATAGTTCTCGAAAACTGACTCGGATATATTTCAAGTGAGATTCTTGTTTCAGTACGTTAAAGTATATGTGATAAGTGAATACATGAAAACAGTGATGGAAAGTTAAAAATATATATTTATATTTTACCAACATACATAAAAAAAATCTTTGAATTAATCAAGTGCCTCTTCTTACATATGAACTTGTTATTTTTATAGAAATTTATATTTATAAATACATTTGTAAATAGAAGAAATGTGTTTTGCTAAAAGGAACTGTAATAAGTGTTCACTTTTATTCTTTCGGGATATTGTTTTTTTAAAATGTTTGACTTTCAGAACACACTATCTTTACTCACATAATTTATACTGCCAAAAAGTATTTGCCACCTTGAATTTCAACTTCTAAATTTTTATGTAAAGGATAATAACGATTTATAAGCAAGTGAAATCAAATCAATTTATTTTAACAAAATTGTTTTGATAACTTTAAAGCAAAATACCCAATGTAAGAAGGCAAAATGTCATTTCTCCTACACTTGACTAAAAATCACTTTTAGCTAAATGGATTTTGTATTTTATAGTAAAACCGTTTCAAACTTGATAGGATCAACAAATTAGTTATGGAAATCTTATCGTTCATTGGAAAATTTATAAATAGTTTTGACTCAAGAACCGTTACTATCCTTCACAAAAAATTCATGCTAGTGCTTGAATGTACGTGAATTCTAACTTTTTAGTTTTAAAGTAAATCTTAAACTTCGCTTTTATATTTAAAGTTTCATAATGCCTTTTTGTACACAGGATCCCGAGGATACGTCCATGGAAGGTGTACAGATGTGTGGTAATGGGAACAATGTAACTACATTTAACCATATAGAAGATGGAAAACCTCGGCCACTAAAGTTCACTAGTGACAGTATGGTTAGTATACAATAGATATTTTAGTTTCATTTATAATTTTTAATGATTATGTTTGCTGTTAGCACAGCACAAGCAGATTATACTATTAACAAAGAAGGAAAGTTTAAAATATTAAAAGTAAATAGTTTTGTGCTTTCTTTTTAATATTGTTTATAGTACTTATACAAATTAAACAAAATTTTTATTTAGTTAATTTTTTTAGATACATTTTGTATTTGAAACATGTCAAATTATCTAATAATGGATAGGCGATATTCCCATTTAATAATTAACATGTTTATATAAAATGATTTATTAGAAATTTTACAGATATTTTTATGCTTATAGTAGTTGCTTGTGACCATTTTTTTTTTTTTTTTTTTTTTGTATCAGTTACCAGTAGAATATCCAGAAATTATTAGTGGTGGGTAAGGTTTAAAAACGGTGGAAAATTTAATGTTTCAATGAGACTGAGAGCTAATATATACCCTAAAAATGAAATTTTAAAAATTAAATGTTATTTTATGTTGCGCTAATACTTAAATTAAACTAAAGTTGATACAGTTACTGATTTAAATTTGATTTCAATTTAAATATATTTCAAATTTAAAAGAGTGCATAATGATGATTAAATTTAAGTGCATGTACAGGGTTGTATATATTTATAAATCAGCTTAAAGACTTACAAGGGAAAACAAGGTCTTTAAAGTCTGAAGGAGGCTTATCTTCAAAACTCTCTCTCTCTCTCTCTCTCTGCACCTCTGTCAGAGATTAAAATATTTTACTTTGATCAAAAGGAATCTTTTAATAGTTTATTTATGAATCATGTTGAAGAAGGAATATTTTTGCACAGAGATAGGCTTTCCAAATATATCTGTAGCATCTATATTTTTGGCAACTGGTAATGTAAAATTTCAGATTTTAATATAGATCATTTTTATCAAGTTCTTACAAATTGGTATTTTGCACAAGTATTTGATAAATATTAATTAAGATTGATGAAGAGGAAAAATAGTGACCCATATTGTAATGATTATAAAATACATGCATAATAGTAAAGTAAGACTGATGGAGTTATTAAAAGAATCACTCTACTTCTTCTGAGCACTTGTTACTATTCTTTTATTTTTCTGGAAACACATTTTAAATGGTGTCAATTTTTATTAACTTTATTTTAGTGTCCATGTTTCAGTATATATATATATATATATATATATATATATATATATATATATATATATATATATATTAAGGTTTTAAAATAAGCTATAAATCATCTCAATCATAAGATTTTATAACACTTTTAGCTCTTCAGTCAATTTCCTAAAATTGTTCAGTTTTAATTTCATGTGTTTTAGGTGGATAAAGTGTTGGAGCATGTAAGAGGGAACAATTTAAACACACAGACTGAATTGCCTTTACTTGTAGATAAACTTCTTAGTAAGTATTCTACACAATTTTTTTTTCTTACACTAATTACTTTTCTTTCTATATACAGTGACCGGCAGAAGAAGTGGATGGTTTTTGATCTGACTGTACATCCCAACAATTCGATTGGCGAGAACCAGGTCCATGACTTTCATTCCCCTCACTCAATGTCATTACATTTGCAAATGGAGTTGTGGAACGCACAACATCGTGCTTTCGTCATTGAGACTTATTTTAGAAACAGTTATTCAGTAAGCAAAACCTAGAATTTGTTTCCATAAAAGTTTGGAGCAAGCAGAGCTTCATCTTTAAAACAAAAACTTACAGGCAGTTCACATAGTGTTTGTACTCCTGAAAACACAGGTGTTTTGCGATTGTCAGTAGCCAGAAGTCCATGCTGCTGCGCTAGGCATATCAGATCGGAGTGTTCCGTAGAATTTTACTTTTGGATCTTCATTTTCATCCGTATAAAATTGGAACTGTTCAAGATCTAAGCCAACATTATTTCCAAAACCTAATAGAGTTTGGACAATCAATTTTTAACATTTTGACTAACAATTTAATAATCATAATGTTAGATGAGGTCCATTTTTACCTATCTAGTTATGTTATTAATAAAAATTTCCGATAATGGGTGGCAGAAAATCCTTGTAGCCTACCCAAAAATCCACTTCATTTTGAATATGTGATAGTTTGGTGCGTAGTGGCTAAATTCAGAGTGATAGGCTCATATTTTTACGAAGACAATGATCGATTACTTCAAGATATTATGTCAAAATGGTAAATAATTTCCTTGTACTTGTAATACCAAGTAAAAACTATACTGAACCACCACTTCAGTTGACATAAAAACTGATGAAAGGTTCTATTATGTGTGAAGGTCAAATTATGGGCCATTAATATCTTTCTTTATTTATGCTATAAGTTTTGAGAAATGATAAATATCCTTTAAACATGACAGACATCTAGACTTTTAGGTGACATATTAAGTAAACTCTCCAGCACCAAACAAATGCTCTATTGAAGCAACAGCAAAAATGAATAACAAATTGAGCGCGTCTTCCTGCATACTAGCAAGGTTTGTTTTAGGTTGAGCTCATCTATAAAGTGCAATGGGTATCATTGCAATGGACTGGCATTGCATTGATTTTGTAGTTTTAGATGTACTATTTTGGGAATAATAACTGCTTACTGTTTCATATCTATTGGGTTTTTTAATTGTAACATATTTTTATTGTTTCAGGCAGTGGTTATAGTCCTGTACTCCAGCCTAGACATGTAGGGGGTAATAAGAATGGTGGGGGAGGAGGTGGTCCCACTCCTAGCCCCGACTCTGCTGTTTATTCGTGTTATTCTCCTACAGCATCTCCTGTTACATCCCGTCACGCCATTCCTTCGTCTTCTTCAGGTATTTCATCTCCCTTTACACCATCATTGTCTCGTAACAATTCCGATGCATCACAGTACGGTGGTTCCCAGCATTCGAGCTGTTACAGTCAAAGGTTAGTATAAAAATGTTTTGTTTAGAAATCTTCAGATGTCTAATCCTTATTATAACTTTTAAACTTCCAAGTATAACTGTTACAAGTTTTATTTCTCTATTTGTCTTTTTATAATAGAATATGTTTCAGTGGCGGCTGGTGCCTAAAACTTATGGGGGTTGGAGATCATAAAACTGTTAGTTTTTTTAGAGCAAAGAAATCATAGTCATAAAAACTTAAAGGGCTGTTATAGGGAAAATAGATATGCTTAATATTTTGTGATTTATTCTATTGAAATAAATATATTGGCATTTTTTATTTCATTTTTACTTATTTAAGACACCGGATCTTAAGTCATGGGTTTATTTATTAACAAATCAATCTCAAATTCATTCTTAACTATGAATATCCCTGGGTATTGCAGGTTTCCCCAGAACGAAACCAAGCAAGATTCTATGCGACTGAGTAATCGGTCACATGGTCGCTGCGGTTTTAACGTTTTTATTATTATTTATAATCATGGATTATGTTATATGATGAATAATCATTCATATCAATGTACATATTTCTAACATAATAAATAGATTTATTTTTGTTCGCTATTGATCTCTACTTTGGGGGTTGCTCAACTGTGGAACCTGCACAGCCGTAACTGTGAGCCGTAACTGATATGTTTATAATGTATACTATAAACTGTAATTAGGAATCACTGATTGAAATAATAAATTAACTGGGTATTCAGTTAATGTCTTATCCTTTTTATCAGGGTACTTATTATTTATTGTTATATTTGAGATATTAAAATAAATTAATATACCTTATAATATATAAATAAAAAATATTAATATATTAAAAAATAAAATATTGATTATTAATATTCATGTTGATCAATAATAAAATGTAAAAATTGCTTTTTAAAGCTGAATTATTAAATTTAACAACAAATTTCTTGTCTTATTAGACTATTTGATATAATTCTTCTTTCTATTAGAAATTTATTTCTTCAGAACCTATTTAAGCTCACAAATTCTATTCAACATTAACTTTTCGATATTTTAATGATAAACCCGGTAAGCGGTCTTGATAATTGGCTCATAAATATTTTAGGGCAAAGAACCAAGTTTTGTTACTTTATCTGTGTGATAATTTCCAAATATTCTTTTGAATAAATATCTAAATTTAAATGGCCATGTCTTGAATTAATTGTCATTTTAAAATTTATCAGTTTAATTAAATGAAGTAACTAAATTCTTCGCTCAACATGCTCATAGCCTGCCAGGCAGCGTTTTATTGGAGGAAATGAGGTTAGCATGATGATTTTATGCAAGGAGTATTTCTAATGCACAACTATGGATATCACACTTCCTCATTTCCTTCTCATTGGTTTCTTACGATAATTTTATTAAGCACCTGCACCTTAGTGTTTTGTTTTTAAGATTTATTCTTTGCATAATTTTCAGATATTTTAAAAAAAATATATCAGAAAGAGTTACGCAAAGTCAAATATATTATACTACAAAAAAATTTTAAATTAAAAAAAATTACAATTTTTACAGTTTATTGAATAATTTTTCCCTACATCCATATGAGTAGAATTTTATCTATACAGATGAATGAGTTTTGTGTTTTTCTAAACATTTATATAAATTGTTATTAATTTTTCAATTTTATAAATTTATTATATATACTAATGTATAAATACATTGGTTTAACAGCTACTCCTCAGTGTCTGTATCTCCAACTCAGTTCTCTCCAACACACTCGCCAATTCAAGGACGCCACCTGCATAGGCCAGGGCCTGGAGGATTCCCGTCACCTGTATTGAATGCAAGAGCTGTCCAAGATTATACAGTTCAAGGTTTGTTTATTCATCTTTATTAGTAACATTTATTTAGTAATATTTAAAAAAATTAAAATTTGTTATCTGAATAATTTTTTTTTAGGAGGACTAGTATATGGTGTGAACAGGTCAGGCTTGCCAACTGTAGATGACAGCGTGCCACATGATCCTGCTGGATTAGATTCTAATGGTATGTGCCATATTACTGTAATAATGTGATGCTAATAACAAAAGGTTCTGCGTGCTTGCAGAGTGTTTGAATTCACTATAAAAGACAAAAAATGATTACTTGAACTGTTATCTGTAGTTTATTGATTTATTCTCTTGAATATTAAACCTGTATTTTTCAGGCTTTGAAACTATTGTCTTGTGGATTTTTTTCTACTTAAGGATAGTGTATACAAACGTATTAGCTGAATTTTAACATTTTTTATTAAATTAATTAATTATTTATATAACTTCAAAGTTGTAGTAAATTTATGAAAAACTTATAGAAACAGAATATTTTCAATTGTAGTAGGCAATCTTTGCCCATGTTTAGGTTTGCTCCTGGAAAGTATCGTTTGGTTAAGCACCAGTGGTTTTGAAGGCCAGTTTTCTATAATTCAGTAAAAATAAGTACATGTTATCTGTGTTGAATTTATTCATTTAATAGATTATTGTTTTGTGTTTTAGTATATGTTTACATTTCATTTTGTTCTGAGATGTTCTTTAGGTTTTTTTTTTGTTGCAGTTGTTATTAGTTTTAAATGGTACCCTGTTTTTACTGATCTTAATCATTGTTTTTGTTTATGAGTGTCTAATTTCTTTTTCCTCTTTTCAGTTGTTTTTGTTCATTTCTTGTATTTTGTGTTGTAGTTAATTAATACGGTCATGATAAATTTAATTTATGTATTCTAAATTTATTAACATAATACAAATTACAGTTCAGGAAGTTGATTTGTTAAGTTCAAGGATAAAAATTCTCTGATCTTAATTAAATTTAAGGTCTATTAATTTCATTAATACTACTTTTTAGATGATGGAGCATTACTGGAAGACAAAATGTCATCTCTTGCTACTGATTTGGTCCATCATCCTCCAGGACTAGCAGCACCACCTGGTATAAGCAGGCAGCAACTTATTAATAGGTTAGCCCATATTATTGATTGTTTGTTATAGATTATTGATAAACTTTTAGCTTTTGAATAAAATTTTCAGATAGAAAATCGAAACGTTGAGTGTATTTGTAGTAGCATGAATTGGTCTGTGATCTGTCCTTAAACAGATTTTTAAAAAAGGCTAAATTTATTTACTTTTTCAAATACAATGATAAATTAAACATATTTTGTAAGCAGCCATCTCACAAATATATATTTTTTAAATTATTTAAATGGCATACATGTTTCAAAGACAAGCTGTTATCATCATTGATGGGTGAACACTAAAGTAGTTAATACTAACATTTACTTGTCATGCTATATTTACACAAACTACAAACCAATAGAATAAAATAACCCATCTTAATATTTTTAAAGTCTGTAGCCCATAATGCTACAGTAAGCTGTTATATTCAAAATTACACTATATAACTAATTTATTTACAGGTAAAAGGTATTCGGTTTCTTTCAATTATTTCATGAATCATTACTTATTGTTTGGATGCTTATCAAATTATAATTGATTAAGAGGCAATTTTCTAGATACAACTGTAGATAAATGCTTAATAGCTATTTTGTATTTTCAGCCCCTGTCCTATCTGTGGAGACAAAATCTCTGGATTCCACTATGGTATTTTCTCATGTGAGAGTTGTAAAGGTTTCTTCAAGAGAACTGTTCAGAACAGAAAGAACTATGTTTGTTTACGTGGATCATCATGTCCTGTTACTATAGCAACCCGCAAAAAATGTCCAGCTTGTAGATTTGAGAAGTGTTTAAACATGGGCATGAAATTGGAAGGTGAGATATAATACTAATAGTTTCAACACACTATAGTATAGGTGAAAGTTACCCATGGTTTTGAATAAAAACTGTAGTGTTTAGTAGAATCCCAATCATGTGTAAGAAGTTCAGTTACAAATTCAACAAATATATATATAAAAAACCTAACACACTATTGAAATATTTCTATCAAAAATGATCTTTGTCGACTGAAGTGTTTTTTTTTTATATGTGTCTATTTATTTATTTCCAAGAGATTGCAGTTTTGAACTATTGCCATTAGGTAAGTCTGTCACTCTCCTATCTAGTCCAAAATTCCTAAATAAGCTTTAAGCTCTATTAGAACTAACCTATATATGTGTGTATATATATATATATATATATATATATATATATAGATTTTTTGGACTAGGAGACTGACAGACTTACCTTGGTAAGAGTCCACTCTGTTGTCTTGAGATAGAAACACATAAAAGCACTTAAACAATGATATATTTCAACCACACAGTGGTCTTTGTCAATCGAAGAGAAAACACAAAAAGAAATATGAGAGAATGAAATAAAATAATTGTAATCACAGATTGTGTAGAGTAGAAATCAGATGCCACAGATACACAGATTAAAGATATATAATATTGTTTGAATGATATATGGTCTGAATATCAGAATAATGGCCACAGACATGATGTTAAAATTATGAATATGGATAGACCAACAGCTCAACATGCTGCGAGTCACAACATCACAACTTTTGATGACTGCTATACCACAAAAATAATTAAATCACTCCCCCCTGATTGCAATCTCTCAGAACTGAGAAGGTGGGAACTATCATACCAGTGGTATACCAAGTCCAGAGAATCCCATAACCTCAACATCAGATAAATCCATTCATATTTTTTTTTTTTTTTTTTTTTTCCTTCCAAATAGCCTTATCTCTTTTCCCCTGACAGACTTATATAAACTATAATCACTCATATGTTCATGGAAACAATATATATATCTTTAATCTGTGCATCTGTGACATCTGATTTCTACTCTACACAATCTGTGATTACAATTATTTTATTTCATTCTCTCATATTTCTTTTTGTGTTTTCTCTTCAATTGACAAAGACCACTGTGTGGTTGAAATATATCATTGTTTAAGTGCTTTTATGTGTTTCTATTTCAAGACTACAGAGTGGACTCTTACCAAGGTAAGTCTGTCAGTCTCCTAGTCCAAAAAATCTAAATAATCTTTACCAACCAAAACTAACCTAAATATATATATATATATATATATATATATATATATATATATATATATATATATATATATATTATATAACGTACCTTCACTTATGATTGTCTACAGGATATTTTGACTCTTAGGAAATTAAATTAATAACCCAGCTACTTGCCTTTATAATAACAGATTTATTTTATCCAGAGGTCAATATTGCATTTATAGGTAGTTCATATAATTCGTTTTACTAACTCTAATATTTTCTGATAGGCATCAAGACTCTTATTTGACTATTAATTTTAAACAATTCTAATTTTACTTTCCTTTAGCTATCTAAGGGCGTGTATAAGTTACTGCACCTGTTGTTTGATAAATTTTATATTTCAATTAATTATGACTTTTTATGGAATTTATAAAAGTTTAAATGTTCTTAAATGTTTTAATTTTAAAGAGATGGCTTTATAATGAAAATCAATTATTAATTAGTACTTGTGTGGTTCCTTGATTACACTAGACACAAATTCACTTATTCACAATTCTTGGCGATTTCACTTTCTCCTTTACTCGAAATGCGGCTATGCCGTAAGTGGCTTTATTAATTCACTCTCTAATTTAATTCTCGTATTACTTCTATTTCCCTCACTTTACATAACTTGATACTCTTACGTTAACGACTCTACTTTTTTCTTTATACTTTAATTTCCAACTTGTTAAAAAATTTCACCTATCGCCTCTCGAGTTCTGCAATTTGCTTCCCTTCGGTTTTGAAACTTGACTCCTTGAGTCCTGAAAATTGACTGGCTTGTCCTTTTGTCCCTTGGATCATATCCGTATGGGTTTCATCCCCTCTTCAAATTTGATTTGCTCCCTTATGGCGCTCAAACTGTGACTAGCCTATGAAAATTGACGCTTCCATCACTTTCTTTTAGCTTGGTGGGAATTTGTCGAACATCCCCCCAATGTGAAGGTGTTTTATTGTACGTGATTTTCTGCATTCTTAGGGATTCCTAGCCATAAATCTCCCTGGTCCCTCGATGTCTAGGTAAAGCCTCTCTCCAGTGAACGAGGCACATCTTGGTTTACTTACAATGAACCATTTTCGAATTATTTTAATATTTATGACTTGCAGGTGTGTGCAGTAACTTATTTCGGCAATAGATGTGACAATAGACAAGCGCTAGCTAGGTATATCCCACAAGTTCAAATATTTTACTAACAGTTTTCTTAACCTAATGAATTTCATTATAATATATAATAATAATAATAATGAAGTGGAGAGAAATAAATGATGTCTCTAAATTGTACACTAAAGCAATAATAAAAACTCACATTCTAAACATATTTTCAACTTTCATATTTGCAATTTTACCATTAAGAACAATCTTTTTGTCACTAGCCTGATGGGAATATTCTCAGCTTTGTACTACATTAAAATTTTTCTCTTTGAATTTTCCTCTCAAAAGAATAGAGGATGTATTGTTCATATCATCATTATTAGTGTGTGTGTGTGTGTGTGTCTGTGAGTGTGTGTGTAAGTGTTTACATCACCATAACCAAACTATTATAAGAGGGTACACAATATTGTGAATTAGATACAAAGCAAATTATTCACAGACAAATTATCAGGCGGCAACTGTAACTACAACAGTAGCATTGATAATATTCAGTTTATTTGATAAAAATTTATCTATCTAAATATAAACCTATAACATACATTATATAAAATTGAGTTGTGAATTTAAAGAAAAATGTTTGAATAGTTTTATCTGTTTAGTAGATTTGTTCGAGATTTTGTAAAATATAGACTACAGAATTCATTCCTTATAAAGTTTTGTTTATACAATAGCTTTTGTTTATAGCAATCCGTGAGGACAGAACTCGAGGTGGCCGCAGTACATATCAGTGTTCTTACACATTGCCAGCAAGTTTAATGTCACCTCCAGGCTCTACGCAAGATACTTCTAAGAATTTGGATGCAGGAGTACAAGGGATGGTAAAACAAGAAGTAGGCGAACCAATGTCTCCACATGCACACAGCAGATTGGTACCTCCTTTATTACAGGTAAGTTATTATTATTTTTGAGTTAGAGAGTATAATGCAATAACATTACACTTTTCTTGTAAGTGAATGATATCAGAAACTTTCATAGTGTGTTAGCAATATGAATAAATATATTAAACCATCTCATTTCAATTCGTTCTGTTAGTTCACACTATTGTTAAAATTTTCAATTTTTAATAAAATACATTTTATTCATCCGCTCAAGTTTAAATACATTTTTTTTAAAACTTGTAGCGAAAGACCCTTGGTTTTAATACAGTTTTTCAAATAGTAATTCATTCATTATTTATATGTAAGAAAAACTTTACACATAAGGGGAATAAATGGGCATTAAATATAGTTATTTCCTCCCATTAGGCTTAAAATAAGTGATAATTTATGATTTCATAAAATAGCTGATTTTATGTTATAAGTTGTGTAGTAGAACAGCTGTTTTAACACATAGGTTGTGTTACTTTATTTATATTAATTGCAGTTATTTAATAAAATGTAACTTACTTACTTCTTACTTCTTCGTGCAGGCGTCCAGCTTAACTATAGCCGATGGCCCGATGTCCACGATATATATATGATGCTATGGCCCACAGGTTCTTCTTAACTAGAATATTTTGCCACTTTGTCACAATTGGTCTGAGGATGTCTCTTGTAGGTAATGGGTAAGGGCAGTTCAGCAGGATGTGTTCAATTGTTTCGCTCTCCACACCGCAGAGTGCACACAATGGAGACTCTGTGAGATTAAAACGAAATAGGTACTCCTGTGTCACCAGATGGCCGGTTCTTGCTCTGGCAGCAAAAGATGCTGTTGATCATGCTACTTCCCTATATTTGTCCTCGACTGGTGGTTCTGGTTGGAGCTGGTAAAGGTGTCGACCAGTAGACTCTTTTTCCCAATTATCACACCAACGTTTTTGGAAAACTTCCCTGCTTATACTTTTGCAATGTAGCAGGGAGTGTTTGCCTTCATCTGTAGGACCCATGGTTGAGGCTATTTTCGCAATTTTGTCAGCCTTTTTGTTTCCGAGTACTCCGCAATGGGCAGGTACCTCTTGAAGAATTAATTCCTTCCCGCAGTCCACTAGTTCTAGGATGGTTTTTCTTATTTCTGATATTCGAAACGAGTATGAACATGTAGAATTACTTAACAATGACTGAAGGGCGGCTTTCGAATCCAATAGAATGCATATTTTTGAATTGCTCTTCAAATGCACACAGCTAGTCAGGGCTGCACTTATAGCCAAACGCTCAGTATCCATGTTGGAATTGGAATTGGCTGGGATGTAAAAACAGTCTCCGTTCGATTCAATATAGTAGCCTGCCCCTGATAAGCTCTTGTCTGGTCAAGCGAGCCATCTGTGAATATTTTTATGTGGCTTTTGTATTGAGATTGAATCATGTTTAATGTTATTGTTTTTAATATTTGTACTTGATCTTTCTTGCTCACCTCATGTACCAGGTTAAGTGCAATGTTTATCTCGGGCCATTTACCTGGGGGCTCCATATAGTAACTCGGAATTTTCACAGGGACAAAACAAGGCATTTTGGTGGACAGTTGATTAATTTTATAGCTGAATGACTGCTTTATGTTAGAATCATATGACACCATGTTACTTAATGGGTGGATTGGTGTAAGAGCCTTAATTTGGTCCATATTTTTTTATCGATATAGAGTCCAATAGGTTCAACTCCTAATTCAATCTCCATGGCTGCTATAGAGGTGGTTTTGGTGCACCCCAAGCATAAACAGATTGCAGCAGATTGTAAAGTTGAATAAAATGTAACTAAAGTAAAATATTTCTTTGTTGATCCAAGTAGGAATTGACCATGACAAATTTTTGTTCATATTACTTGTTATCGTTGTATTAAAGTACAGTAGAACCCCTCAAATCAAAACCCCGCAAAATCCGAACATGATTTGATGAAAACAAAATTTTAAAAAAGTATCTAAAATTTAATGAAGTATTTACTGAAAGTTTGCTGCTTACGTAAAACAGGACTGAGATGTATAATATGTTGGAATTGACAGTGTAAAAACATAATATAATACGAAGGCCTATACTGTACTACTGTGTTACTTCATTAACATATAATTTATTCACCGTAAAATAAAAATAAAAAGACAAACACTAAACTATATGTTTCACTTAAAAAGAAAAGACACAATCACTTAACTATATTTTTCACTTGAAATCAGTAATCTTCGTAATAACATAACATCATTAGGCATTGCAGCTGCATGTTGTTCTACATAATGCAACTCAATGTTGAGAGCGGCATGGCGTTGGTGTGCGTAACAACTTTCGTAAAGGCATCTTTCACCTCGCTATCGCTATCTGCTACACTGCCATCGTGTTGATCCTGGACCATAGACACATGGCATTCTCGGTATATTCTTAATTGTTATCTAGTGCTGTCCACCCTTCCAGGCAGCTTTCTTCAGCCTCTCCACATGCTGGTACTCTTTGAATGAGCTGAAGGAGCTCAGTTTCATCATCCCGCGTTCTAAGTGGTGTTTCCACAAATTAGAGGCTAGACCAGAGCTTCTTCCAAGATTTCTGCAGTAAAGTGTTACTGATATTATTCCAGGATTCAACTACTCAGTAAAAAACATCCTTTATTGTAATCGTCTTAAGTTTTTCTGGAATAGAAAGAGAACAATCTTCTTCAATTAATATTTGCAGAAGCTTTTTTCTGTGGCTCAGTTTTATGTTCTACAACCCACCTTGATCCATAGGCTGAAGCAACGATGTCACGTTAGGTGGGAGAAAATTTACTTTCATGTCATTACATATCAACTGCTTGTCTGAAGGGTGTGAAGGATCATTGTCTATCAAAAGTAGAGCTTTTGGTTGCAGTCCATTTTTTTTTTCAATTAATTATGTGACTGAAGGAACAGTTCATTTTTGAACCACTCCTTGAAAATATTACCAGTCATCCACGCCTTACACTGATGTCTGTAATGAACAGGGAGAGCATTCAAGTTCATATTTTTAAGGGCTCGTAGCTTGGCGGATTTTCCAATCACCATTAATGGTAGCTTATTTGTTGCTACGGCGTTACAGCAGGCTAAAACTGTGAGATGCTGTTTGCTCGTTTCAAACCCTGACGCAGAAGATTCCTTTTTAGAAGCAAGACTTTTAGTGGAAAGGGTTTTAAAATTCAATCTTGTCTTGTCCGCATTATACACTTACTGGGATGAATAATTTTCAGACGAAATCAAATCTGTCCAGCAAGAAATATTCTTTTGCAGCAAGATTATCAGTTGATAACTTCTCCCTCTTACCGTTAGTTGTCAAATTCAGTGCCTTCTCTTCCATCTATTGCTAGCAGTAAATTCCAAATCACCATTCATTAATTTGTTCAACTGTAATGTCTTTTTTTTTGTATTAATGGGCCACCATTAAACCATACAAATAAAGCTTTGTGAATTTTTTCATTCACAGAAACTTTCGTGTGATGGGGTTTTTACAAAGACTTTTTACTTGTAGCACTGTAAAACTGTTCATTTTTTTATACAGAAATATGTAATAAATGCTCTAATATTGTTCGTTATTAAAAATACCCACTTGTCAAATGTAAAATACTAGGGATGGGCCGATTCCTAAAATTTTTGATTCCGATTCTAAAATTTTCCTATCGATTCTTGATTCTTTAGTCGATTCTCGATTCTTTCAACTTATATTAGCTTACATGCTAGGTCTCTAATAATTAATTTAGTTAACATCTTAGTCATATGGCTAAACCTTTTAAAAGATGTTTAATGTAATAAGCTACACAAAACCTTCAACCTTGATTTATCAATAGGAATTTTTAAAGCATAAAAAACATATCAGATATAAGTAATGACTTATTTTAAAGTTAAAAATGTGAACTTTACACTATTTTATGATGTTTGAAAAAATACCTAAGCCTATTTACATTGTCTCAAAACAAAACAAAAATTAAAAACAAATGAACAACATAAAAAGTAAAAAAATAATACAAATAGGGTAGTTTTTAATATTTAAAAGGCTGGCAGGTAATGTACATTTCTGTTCAAAAACAAAAGCATTTAAACACGTTGGTGGGTCAAGCTAGTTTCTTCGCTTGTCATATATAACTCCTGAAGTTGAGAAATGTTTTTCAGAAAACACTGTTGTAGGTGGGCAGACAGGTATTTTATTGCCATTGCATTTAAATGAGGGTATTTGGCACTTTGTACTGCCCAATACTTCCCAACAGCACAATCTGGACTGGCTAATGGTTCCCCCAGATAATTGTTTACTTCTTCTTCTACTGTCAATTCCCCTGGGGTACCTTCTTCCTCAACATTCTGGATTAGTAAGGCATACCTTCTCCACATCTGGTGGGACCTTTTTTCTGCAGGTGTCTAGAACAAGTGCAACTGATTCAGGCCTATTTTGTATTTATTACTCAATCCCAGTTGGTTTTTAACCGACTATCACTTGTAGGTCCTGTGTCTGAGGATAAAGTTTCTTCAAGTATAGATCTTTTTTGTTGATAAATTTGTGCAAAATGAATGTTGTTAAGTGCTTTTTTCATATTTGATGTGTTATGTGGTTTTCCACCTCTTAAAGTTAGTTTTTACAAAATTTACATCTGGCTTTAGCACTGTCTTTCGACTCCAGATCGTAAAAAAACCACAGATAACTTTTTTTATCTTTTAAACTCATGTTAGTAGCCTAATACCTTAAAACATAAATGAATAAAAATTAGGCAATTAAAATAAATTTAAAGCTAACAAAACTGACACTTAATCTGTAACCGATAACAACTCAACCACGATAAAAGTAGTTACATAAAACCTAAACTTCTTAAAACTGACCAATCACCAAACGTTGAGACAAAACCACAACGCAATAGGATAGCGGGCATGGTACCATGATGTTGTATTCACATTAGCAGAAAAGTAATACCAACTGCCAATGGATCATGTGAAGGCGATGTGTATATCACTAGGAATGACAACTTATTTATATTCTTGGTAAAACAAAAATATTTATTAATGGATAAATACATTTGCTAAATAGAAAAAGTTATAAAATAGAGCAGGATATGAAATCAATATAACTTCAGTAATAGTCATTTTAGTTTGTAAAGTTGAGATATAGAACAATAAAACTTCGATTAATCGTCACTCTTTTAACCGTCAGTTTCTGTTAACCATCATCGAATTGACTAGTACCCTAAACTGAATACCGTCGGGCCTCTTAACGCTTTATGTTTATTAGTACTATTCAGCTGGTGTTGCTACTTTTGGAAAAATTAAGGCACAGTATTTAACAACAAGCTTCACACTCCTTACAGATGTAATTACGATGGTTTTTGTTTGATAGATAAACGCTAACAGGATTAAAAACATGATGTTATTCTAAGAGCTTTTTGTCCATAGTTACGGGCCGACACACATATTTGTTATATCGTATTGTAATGATTTTCACTTCTGTTTTCAAAATTTCACAAAACCTTAAAAGTAAGTTGGAAATATTGACTAAATATTTAGTTGTAAAATAATCCTTAAAAACGGACTTGGTTAAAGTTAAGTACAAACATTGATACTGTTTAATCCGCAGATCAAAAAGTTAGAATTAAAACCACGAGGTGCGGTAAGCCCTATTGTTAACAAGGTTACTCTGGATTGCGTAATTTACGTTAATATTTAACATAGCAAGCTTAAGCACTGTTCTAAGCAAAATAGAGTCATTTAACACTAAAAACGCAACGACACTGAATTTAATACAAATAAATTATAAATTGTTCATATTCCTTAACTACGCACTTACCATAGGTAAGAAGTGATGCGACGTTGGAATCGAGGTGAAGTCTCCACAGTACTGTGGTCGTCTTAGGCAGCGTAGAATTCTTGAAGGCGATCACGCAACTAAAAAACTCAATTGAAAATGAGTAAACGTAAAAGTTAAGCTTACAAAGCACTTAGTTTATTGCCGCGAGTACACGCACTAAGATTGCGCAACCGGCGAAATCGGGCGACACTTTTACTAACACGGCGAAAATATACAGTTAAAATGTTCATTAAAATGTTCATTAAAAGTTCATTAACGCGGTCCGCACCTTAAGCACAATTAACGAACGAAAGCGGTACTTTAAATTGTCTGAAACAAAAGCCATGCGGAATAGGCTACGAGGTTTAACGTAGGACTGCACTATTCGAGGGTCAGAACGATTCTACTTCGTGTTGAAGCGGAAAGTAGCTCAGAAAATAAGAAGGGAGTGGGGGTGCATAGAGATCATCCAAGAAAATCAATAATTTTCGGATATCGATTAGCGGGTCAGAGATCACGTGACCAATACGTCACGGTACAGCTGTTAGGTAGGTCAAGCAAATTGAAACTTCGAGCGCTAACTCGAACATACCGCCCACCAAAACGAATGTTTAATCCGCCCGGTGGGTGGGGGGCGAAGAACCATAAAGCACCGGGACCCGAGGGTGCCGAAGAAGAAAGTGGTAGGGAAAACGAAGAAAACCAAAAGAAACAACAGGGGCAAGAGCGCCGAAGAAAGAAGCTGTAGAAAAGCGGTGAAAAAACTAAGGATGAAGCGGAAAGCCGACAAGCTTGTTGACTGGTCGCCTCAGCTGTCCGTGAGCGGTCTGGATCGTGGCTACTCTAGAGACGTGGTCTTTTCCAGGATGCAGACTGATGATCCTTCCCATAGGCCAATGAAGGGGGCTTGAGTGTTCTCCGGTTATGAAGACGAGTTGATTTTCCTTGAGTGGCGTCGAGTCCTTATTCCACTTGTGTCGTTGAATCTGAGTGTGTAGATACTGAGTGGACCAAATTTTCCAAAAGCGGTTGGACATCTGTTGGAGCATAGACCATCGAGATTTAAGCGGAGGCTCAGTATAACATTCTTCGGGAAGTGACAGTAGTGGACGGCCAATCAGAAAGTGTCCAGGAGTGAGAAAGGACGCTCCTTCACTGGGGTCTGGCGAAACTTCGAAAATAGGACGACTGTTCAAAATGGCTTCTATGCGGATGAACAGAGTAGATAGCTCTTCAGCGGTGAGGGTGGTGTTGCCTACAGTGCATCGCAATAACAACTTAGCGGATTTGACAGCGGCTTCCCAAAGTCCTCCAAAATGAGGGGCAGCCGGAGGGTTGAAATGCCAACTGATGCGTTGGTCAGCTAGCTTGCGTTCAATAAGTGAGCTAGAGCGGTCCAGAAACTTGTAGACATCGTTAAGTCGGTTAGCAGCGCCAGTAAAATTCGTGCCGTTATCGGAATAAATTTCTGAAGGTAAACCTCGTCTAGCGGTGAAGCGGTGTAATGCGGCGAGGAAGGCATCAGTAGATAAGTCGGTCACCAATTCCAAATGAACTGCTTTAGTAGTCATACATACAAATAAGCAGAGGTAAGCTTTCAATAGCTTGGAGGTGCGCAAATGGTTGGCCTTTGTGTCAAAAGGTCCAGCGAAATCTACTCCGACTCTATAGAAAGGTGGAGACGGCGTAACTCTTGATGAGGGCAAAGGTGCCATCATGGGCTGGCGTGGTTTAGTTTGCATGCGGAAACATCGAATACACGCATGGATGCGTTGGCGAAGTAATGATCGCAGAGCTATGACCCAAAATTCACTGTTGATCAAGGCTTGAGTGGTACGCGGTCCGGCATGCAAGGCCAGCTTGTGATAATGGTCACAGATGAGGTCAACGTAATGATGGCGCTTTGGTAACAGAAGTGGGTGTTTAGAATCGTAACTAAGAGCCGAATGATCAAGTCTACCGCCCACCCTGAGTAGACCATGGGCGTCGATAAATGGTGTTAGGTTGCGTAAATGGTCGTTGACGCGTTTACCAGCTTGAAGCTTTTGCAGAGCTTCACTGAAGACAGAGGTTTGTACCAGCTTAACGCATACAGCTTTTGCGTTATCCAACTCCTGTACTGACAGCGGTCGTAGCGTAGGTTTAACTGAGGCTGCTTTGGCCTTATAGCGTGTGTTGTGATGATGGCCGATCGCCAGGCTCTTGTTGCGACAGTGGTCGATGAATCGTAATACGTACGCGAAGACATGATGAAGAGTAGTTAAGCTCGAATGTTTCTCAATGATTTCCATAAGACGGTTGGGCTCTGGCACAGCGGTACAATTAACCTTAGCCTCAACCTTTGTTTCCGTCTGATCCGGGTTAGTGCCTTTAGGCCTAGACAGATTCCAAGTGGTAGGACAATGTAATAACCAAGGAGGTCCATGCCACCAGAGCGGGTGTGTAGCAAGTTGATCAGGCAAACAACCGCGAGACGCGACGTCTGCGGGGTTATCAAGAGTCGAGACATGAAACCAATGATCCATGGAGGTGATTGACACAATCTCAGTGATGCGGTTAGCGACGAAAGTTTTCAATTGATGAGGCGGGGTCTGAACCCAATGAAGTACTATCTCAGAATCAGTAAAGAAGAGAGTGTTAGCGATCGGAATGAAATCAAGAGCTGGTTGAATTGATTTGTATAACTTAGCTAGCAGTGCTGCGCCGCAAAGTTCCAAACGAGGTATGGTAAGTAATTTAACAGGGGCTACCTTACTTTTAGCTTTCAACAGGCTGACGTTGACGAACCCGTTAAGCTCAGATCTCAAATAGATAGAAGCAGCATAGCCTGCCTCGGAACCATCACAAAACCCAACGATGCGATGACTGGCTGATCGCGTGCCTACATGGCGAGGAATTTGAACATCGGACAAACAAGCGAAATGGACAAGGAAGCTGTCCCATTGATCGAGTAGAGGGGTTGGCAGAGGCTGGTCCCAGTCCAGTTTCTCCAACCACAAGCGTTTAAGAAAAGCCTTAATCCAAAAGGTAATAGGCGTTAAGAAGCCAAGCGGGTCAAAAGTGCGAGCGACGTAGGATAAGATGGTGCGTTTGGTAGGCACCAGCGTGAAAGTTTGAGTTTGATATGAGAACGAGTCTGACGAGGGGTTCCATTGCAAACCCAATATTTTAATTGCAGCGGATTCGTCCTGAAACAACAGCGGATTTTCCAAGTGAGAGGAAGGTAGCGTTGCGAGTAGCGAGGGTTCATTCGACGACCATTTTCTGAGTTCCAGGCCGGCGCGAGCGAAAATGTCAATAAGTTCTTGTATTAGCGTCTTAGCGGCCTCAGGCGTGTCGGCTCCAGCGACGACGTCATCTACGTAGGTCTGATGAAGGATTGCTTCGGAGGCTGTAGGATAGCGGGTTCCTTCATCCTTTACTAGTTGTTCAAGCGTTCGCAAAGCTAAGTAAGCGGAAGGGGTTAGGCCATAGGTGACCGTAGCAAGTTCATACTCAGTTAACGGAGATTGAGGTGAAGCACGGTAAAGTATGTGTTGGTAAGAACGATCCTCAGGTCGGACCAAAATTTGACGGTACATCATCTTGATGTCGGTGCAGACAGCGTAGGTATATAAACGGAAAGATATGATTAAATTAGCCAAGTCCTTTTGCAGTTTAGGACCGGATAACATTTGCTGATTCAGAGTGTTTGCGTGGCAATCGGGTGACGACGCGTTGAATACCACTCTAAGCTTAGTAGTAGAGCTGGTGGTCTTAAATACGCAATGGTGCGGAATAAGATAGTCAGAAGCCTTGAGGGCAGGGTACATGTGCCCGAGAGCGATATACTCGGCCATAAACTGATGATATTGTATGGCTACCTCAGGCTGGCGGCTTAAACGTCTTTCTAACGCATGATAACTCGCAAGAACAGTGTTACGGTTAGACTTAAGCGAGATAGCTTCCGGCTTAAATGGAAGTGCTACGATGTATCTTACCGTTGCGTCACGATCAGTAGTGGTTGCGAACAGTTCCTCACACAGTTGATCTTCAGGGCTGAGGTGATTTGCTGGTGCGACTTCCTCAACTTCCCAAAAGCGTCTAATGTTGTCATCGATTGACTTCAGAGTAGTGATGAATACACGTGGCTGCTGAGGCATGCTATAAGGTATGGGACCCATGATGACCCAACCTAACCTGGTGTTGAGTGCCGAGGGTTGTCCGTGGATAATATTACAAGGTCCGTTCACAAGTATCTGTGTGAAAATGTCAGCACCTAGAATGATGTCAACACCGGAAGGGGTGTCGAACTGAGGGTCAGCCAGCGGTAAGTGCTGATATTGAGCGCGTATGCAAGGCGCCAAAGCGGTAGATGGAAGCGGGTCAGTAATGTGGGGAAGCACAGCGGCTTCTGCGGTGAGCATGACACCTGGGTCATGTCTCGAGAAAATAAGCAAAGTGACGTACTCATGAATGCGGGTTGTCTTGGCTGCGACACCAATCAAAGAAAGATTTGATTTCCGAGCGGGTAAATTCAACAGAGTGCTCGCATGCTTAGTTATGACAGAGATTTGACTGCCTGGATCTATAAGTGCTCTAAATGGAAGCGGTCGGCCAAATTGGTCCTGAATGATGACCTGCGCGGTGCCTAACAGGGCGAGAGACGAGGTAATGTTGCATGACAAAGAACGAGGTTGAGCTTTAGTATCGATTGGATGGCTAGCGGTCGGCCTGAGGCGTCGTGGGGCGGCTAGTCATTGCTGCGGCGGTGCGTCGTTGTGCAGCAGTATGTGATGTGCTTGGCTGCATTGTCTACAACGATGACGAGACTGACACTGAGCTTGATAATGAGAGCCGAGACAATTATAACACCGTTGTAATTTTGAAATAGCGTCAATGCGTTCCGCTATGGTAAGAGAAATAAATCTTTGACAATTAATGATGCAGTGACTTTCTCCACAGTAGTAGCATTTACCTACACGCGTGGTAGGCATGTTAGACTGATTGAGGTTAAGCGGTGGCGAGCGATTGCGAAATGTTGACGTTCTAGGCGCACTCATAATAGGCAACAAGTTAGGTTGTAGTGGTTGATTAACCGGTTGCATAGTGACTGGCGCAGCACGTTTGGACTGAATAGTACCTTGGGCGTCCTTATTCTGATGGCTATTGTCATTTGACGCTACTGATTGAAATCTAGGGCTGTGACCCAAAGTGAGGTTAGGTCTAGCTGTTGAACGAGTATGTCGCGGTGAAAATAGTCGTTGTTGTGCAGGAGAGTTGTCGTGTAACAATGTGTGGTGTGACTCTCCACAATGTTTACACTGTTTCATAGATTTACATTTGGACTGAAAGTGTGATCCAAGACAGTTAAAACAACGTCGTAATTTTCCAATGGCACTTTTACGTTCGAACACAGTTAATTCCAGAAACGACTGGCAATTAAAAACGTTATGGTTTGAGCCACAATAATAACACATCCCAGTATGAGTGGTTGATATGTTGGCTTGAGCCATGTGAAGCGGTGGCAACCGATGTCGGAAAACTGAAAGCCTAGGCGCGTTCATAATTGGCGGCACATTTCCTTGTCTCCCTCCTGCAGACGGCCGTATGGGGCTCTGCATCACAGGTCTGGGCGCATAAGTGCGTGGTAGCATTTGAGACGTAGCCGTATTAACATAAGACGTCGACGGCTGGACCATTGGACTATGTTCAGCTTCGAGGTTAGCTTCGACATGGTCAATATTTAAATTAGGGGCACCGCTGTTATTTGAGTCATTCAACGCAGAAACCATCACTCGAGGTTGCTGACCTAATCTTGAGTTAACTGCAGTCGCGGCAGAGGGTTGATTGAGCAACTCCATTGCCCTAGCCTGCTCAGTGACGAAATCATTTAAAAGTCTGTACGTGGGCATTTGATTTGTTCCCAATCTGGTTTCAAAGTTAAGTCGAGTCTGTGCATCTAAGTTACCAACAGACATTTGAAAAAGTAAGAAGTCCGCTAAGTCGTCTAACTGGACAGCCTTTAGTGCGCACACAGCATTTGAATGTGCGGTTAAAAATCGGTTAAGTTCACTCTGAGACGCGTTCTTAATAGGCTTAAAGTCTTTAATGATTTGAAAATAATGATCGGCTAAACGGCGAGGGTTAGCATAACGATTGCGTAAGGCTTGATATGCGATATCATAATTATGCTCAGATATTGTAAGTCCCGTAACGATGGCTAAAGCGTCTCCTTTAAGCGCTGACTTCAAATACTGAAATTTCTGTATGGCATTAATATTGCTATTGCAATGCACCATTGAGTCAAACATTGTTATAAAGTCAATCCATTCATTACTATTGCCTGAAAAGCTAGGCATTGTAAGGTTAGGTAAGTGAGGCGAACTTGTGCCGGGGTTGACCTGCGAGGTTAACTTCACCTCGGTCTTAATAATGCTCGGATATTTAGCCAACATTGGCAAATACATATCTTGAAATTGCTTTTTAATTTTAAATGCGTTTTCAGCAAGATCGGCAACTTGACTGGCGAACGTTTTCTCTAATATATCATAAGTTTCAATAAAATTGGATTGAATTCGACGAATTTCCCGTGCGAGGCCTTCTGGTATTTCTTTATCGTTAAGCACATTTTTCACTTGTTCCAGCTCGCCTACAATATCTCTCAATTTAGACAAATAATACTCCGTATTAATTTCCATTTTAATAAATTTCAAAAAACCACAAACAATTGAAATTTAAAAACTCACTATAAGTTCAAAACGCGATAATAAAGTGGACTGTATAAAATTTGTAAGTCGTAGCAAGCATAAACACTTCCTTGCTCGTAATCGTGCAACTAAGAGCCACGTGGCTTATTGCGCAATGTGGCACCGGTAATTATCGTTATCGTTTTCCTGTATCGATGTGACGCACATTTCTCCACGTCGCTGTAAGCACATGGTTACGTTAGTCACAGCTTTAAAAATTTTAAAAATTTGTAAATTTTTATCGCTGAAATAACTCAACAAATGTTTAATTTGGTTACAAAGGAACCACGTGGTCACTAATACAATTATCGTGAAATTCAAAGAAAAACCCTAGGTCACTGAAATAATTCAAATAATCCGGCCCAGTGGGGACCAATGTTTAATCCGCAGATCAAAAAGTTAGAATTAAAACCACGAGGTGCGGTAAGCCCTATTGTTAACAAGGTTACTCTGGATTGCGTAATTTACGTTAATATTTAACATAGCAAGCTTAAGCACTGTTCTAAGCAAAATAGAGCCATTTAACACTAAAAACGCAACGACACTGAATTTAATACAAATAAATTATAAATTGTTCATATTCCTTAACTACGCACTTACCATAGGTAAGAAGTGATGCGACGTTGGAATCGAGGTGAAGTCTCCACAGTACTGTGGTCGTCTTAGGCAGCGTAGAATTCTTGAAGGCGATCACGCAACTAAAAAACTCAATTGAAAATGAGTAAACGTAAAAGTTAAGCTTACAAAGCACTTAGTTTATTGCCGCGAGTACACGCACTAAGATTGCGCAACCGGCGAAATCGGGCGACACTTTTACTAACACGGCGAAAATATACAGTTAAAATGTTCATTAAAATGTTCATTAAAAGTTCATTAACGCGGTCCGCACCTTAAGCACAATTAACGAACGAAAGCGGTACTTTAAATTGTCTGAAACAAAAGCCATGCGGAATAGGCTACGAGGTTTAACGTAGGACTGCACTATTCGAGGGTCAGAACGATTCTACTTCGTGTTGAAGCGGAAAGTAGCTCAGAAAATAAGAAGGGAGTGGGGGTGCATAGAGATCATCCAAGAAAATCAATAATTTTCGGATATCGATTAGCGGGTCAGAGATCACGTGACCAATACGTCACGGTACAGCTGTTAGGTAGGTCAAGCAAATTGAAACTTCGAGCGCTAACTCGAACAGATACACTTAGGTAAACTCATCCTTACTAGGAAGTAAATTATAACATAAATTCCCTAACAAGTAAATTATTTGGTGTTAAAACTTTTACTTAATATGAATTTTGGATAGTACAGTATTTACTGGGCCTGTAGCTTTACTTATCAGCGAGAGAATATATTACACTTTAGTTCTATATTCAAAATATTTATAAACTCACAAATCAATCACATGTAACACGTTTACGTGTCTTAGTGATAGGCGCCAAAACACTTTTATCACCAGTCAGTTTATTATTTGGGTAACCGGGACATGAAATTGTGGTTTTGTTGTTTCTTGCTTATACAAAACACAAAAAATATTAAAACAGTGTTGCACAGATAATAAAATTCAATTAAATCAAAAACAATGTCGGGGTCAATTGGTCAAATGGAGTTTATTTACGTTTCATTTACATTAAGAAAAAACTATGTTGGGCCAGTTGGTCCGACACGTATTTTTATAAATGTTATGATAAGAAACGTATATTCATACTTAGATATGATAGGGGAACAAAGTATAAGAACACATTATTTAAAAATGAGCTTAAAATATTTTGGCAATTCTCTATGAAAACGCCGATATTGTGGCTGGCAACTAAAGTATTAAGGTGCAGTGACGCGTTCGCTTTGTTTGTTAAGCTACACAAACTATTTCACCTGTAAGTTTATATTATGCACATTATTTTGCTACATTTGTAGCTACTGTACGGATCTGTTTATCATGTAATAAATAGTTTCATTTGCTATTACAATCGTGTTTATTTTCTTTTCGCTCCCAAATATATTACAATACTGTGAGAGTGATGTCTTTCTATAATATAATTTATTGAGGTTAAGTTTCGGAGGAATAATACAGTGTTTCTGTTATCCATCTATTCGCTCAACCGTCATGGCCTCGGTTAATAGAGATTTTACTGTACTTTTTTTGTGTTTCAATAAATCAGTGGCAGTAAGACATGGGGGGGGGGAGAGAGAGTATCGAACCCGCTCTGGTGAGAGAGAGAGACGAGCGATGTCAACCGACCGGAAATGGTTATGATCTTGATTACTGTTACTTCATAAATAATAATATTTTCGTTTACTTTAATCGTTTAATTCATTCAAATCAACTAATACATAAATAAGACATAGTTGATAATTAATTATTTTTCCAATAAATTACTCCACACACATATTTTAATAGTTAACAAAATAGGAATCGGAATCGACACTTTTATGAATGAAGAATCGATTATCGACGATTCCTCGATACCACCTAGAATCGACGATTCCTGGAATCGAGAATCGGAATCGGCCCATCCCTACAAAATACATAGCAAATCTGAAATCCGAACTTTTGCGGCAAATCCGAACTTTTCCAAATTCAAACAGGATATAGCCCCAATTAGTTCGGATTTGAGGGGTTCCATTGTAGTTGATAGATATTGAATTAAAAAATATAAATATAATTAAACAGTCATATATTTTTTTGTAGTTTGAAAAAACGTTAAAAATGTGGTTACTGTAATATAGGTCAATTATTCAAATAAAAAGTAATGAAAATATTTTGTTATTTTAAAGTTTACTTTAAGTTTGATATAATTTTATAACAAAAACAATTACACATATGTTTGGAAGCCAGTTTAAATTTATAACCCCATTTACATTTAAAATATCATTCATTAAGATTTCTTAGAACAGATAAACACAAAGTGGTTTTTTTTCTAGGAAATAATGGAGGTTGAACATCTTTGGCAATACAATGAGCAGGAACACAAAGGACCACCTAGTGCGACTGGTAGCAGTCACCCAAACGGACAGGACTTTTTATCCAACCTTTGTAATATTGCAGATCACCGACTCTATAAAATTGTTAAGTGGTGCAAGTCCCTGCCTCTTTTTAAAAATATATCAGTAAGTTTCAGTCGTACACAATATTATTAAAAAATTTAAAAAGTTATATCTTTAGTTTATTGTTAAACAATGTTATTTAATAGGCTTTGCTAAGATTAAATTTTCTACTAATTTTATTGTAAATTTTGTTTCAAGACAAAAGTATATTTTGCTTGCTTGTTTTTTATTAAAGGTTACAAAGTGTAAACAGTAATTGTTAGAAAAAAAGTTGTCTTGATTTTTTTATGACAGTATTTTTATTTTGATTTAGTTTTTGTTGTTAATATTGTGTGTGCTTAGTTTCAACAGTTTAAACTCAGGTGTTTGATTGTATGTGTTTATTAGTTAAAATTTTGTCTGTATTTTTTCATTTAATATCGGTTTTTACAAAGTATTAAATTTTTTATTATTAAAAACATAATACAATTATTAAAAACAACTGTACAATTATGAACAACTCTAAAATGTAACATTTAATTACGTATTATAATATATTACATATATAACAATTATGTTTTCCAATAATTACTGTTTCTATAATTACAATACCTTTTTTCATTTATTTACTTGGAGAAATATTTTTCTAAGTGTTGTAACTTAACAGTACAAAAAGAACATTTTATGTTAACTTGTAAACTTTTATCTACTACATTGCATTTTAAATGTCTCTTTAGATTGATGATCAGATATCCTTGCTTATCAACGCATGGTGTGAGCTTCTTCTCTTTTCGTGTTGTTTCCGCTCGATGAGTTCACCGGGTGAGATCAGAGTTTCTTTAGGAAAGTGCATTTCTTTGTCGCAAGCTCGAGAGTTAGGATTAGGTCCTGCCATTGAGCGCATGTTGAATTTTACAGAACATCTGCGGAGGCTCAGGGTAGATAGATACGAGTACGTTGCCATGAAGGTCATCGTGCTTCTAACTTCTGGTAAGTCAGATACTTACTAATTTATTTGGAATTGTACAAGTTTATTTGATATTTTTATATTCAACATTTTAATTTTGTTTAGTATTATATAATAAACAAACTTTTATTGAAATATTCTAGATAATATAAAATATTTAGGACTGATAATGTCATCTAAACAGTAGATTTATTTCCAAGAAAATTTTCAGCTAGTATATGAAATTTGACAATAATAATTGGTTAGAATGAAATTGTGATTAATATTTTCAAGTTGTGTACAAAACTCTAAGATACAGATACTTTTGCAGTGATTGCACAAGTATTTGGGGAAGGCAGATTGATTTGTGTAGATGTTTCAAATGCATGTTTCATTCAAAGCCATGCAGCTTCTATTGATGTCAATAAACAAAAAATGTTCCATTAGCAACACAGTACCTAGAAATGATACCAAAGGCCATTTCTTTTATATTACAAAGTTATATATTATCTTTGAAATAATAATTTTAATTAATTGTGTTACAATTATTTTAAATAAATGTTTATATGTGTGGTTAATTTAATGTTGCAGACGCCAGTGAACTTAGGGAGCCTGAGAAAGTTAGAGCATCGCAAGAAAAGGCTTTGCAGGCATTGCAACACTATACTTTGGCTCACTATCCTGATCAGCCTTCCAAGTTTGGTGAGCTGTTATTACGGATACCAGATCTTCAACGCACGTGCCAGGTACTATTTAATTTATCATGATACAAATACTATTAATCTGCATACAGTTTAGTGATAATGTTTTATAATAAAAAATTAAAAACAACATTTTAAAAATTGCATTAACCCTGGAACACTAGCGCTATTTGTGAGCGCATTTCACTAGTGCCACGTAAAATTGACGTGTTTGAATAAAGAGTTGCTTTCGGTCATTTAAATGAGGTTTTACCGTGTTTTATTTATCTTTTTTTTCTTCTTTATTTATTTGTCAATGTTTATTTAGTTTAAATATTTGTATACATTACATAATACATATTACAAAATATAATTTGAAATGTCTTTATAATTTCACATGATGAATTAGCCACACTCGGGATATTTCTTTAGTTGATGCTCCCCGCAAATTGATTTCCCACAAGGGCAGTATGTCGTGGTCATCCTCTTCTTTTTCCAATTGCAAAAGTTGCAATATGTTCGTGGTCCTTGCTGTGAAGTTACGTCTGCTTGCTGTCTTTCGATACTCAAGACATTCCTAAATGTTCTCTTCAAGTCATTTGAAATATTCGTCTGTTGGAGCCTTCGTCTTTGCCAATTACTACATAATTCGTTATGTAAAGTAAACATAAATTCATTTCTTGAAAGAGCCTTTTTATCGTTATTTTTATTAAGCTTGTAGAAGTTGTGTAGGTAAATTATATAAGCATTGATGAAAGAGATGTTAATCATGTTAAAAAAAAAAGCACAACGGCCAACGTCTGGTTTTCCTGCCACAGTTTGTAGTCTGACACATTTGATCAAACGCGTCCACACTGCCTTTTGTAGCATTATATGTTAAGATAATTGCAGGCTTCTTGGAGGCAACATTATAGCTGTGTCTCCATGCATAGTAGATATTAGAGTAACAAGTTTGTTGTTCTTGGGCTTATACGACACAGCCGTTACATCTTCGTGAAAAAGAAACATCCTGCTCGCTATTCCTTGGTTTTCATATTTTACATCCTTAAACTCTGCTGGAAGCTCTCTCTTGATTTTTTTAATAGTCCCAACAGTTGTGAGTTTACATTCCTTTAGAAGATGCTTAGCAAGTGGTACACTATTGAACCAGTTGTCTAGAGTGACATTTCGGTTCGTTCCTGATATAGTTTGGCTACAAGTTTTTCTACAAAGAAATCTGCCACTTGTTTTTTATGTGGGACAGTTCCTTTTCCCAAATAAGGTATAGCATTGATCATGAATTTAGTGCTATTGTCACACATCATGACTATTTTTATCCCATATCTGTTGGGTTTGCTTGGAATATACATTCGAAAAGGGCATTTACCCCTAAATCCGACCAATTGCTCATCTATTGCCACATATGAACTTGCTTTGTAGTTTTTTATACAGCTATCAACTAAGATCTCCCAGATTTCAGATACAGCTGCGAGTTTATTATCCTTTTGTCTTGCGAATCTTGTGGTTTTGTCATCAAATCTAAGACAGGCAAGAATATAAGAAAATCTTCTTTCAGACATTGTTGCTCTGTATTTATCACCAGAATAATTAGAATTAAACATTGTTCTAGTAGTCAAATGATTGTCCTTCAATACTGCTGACAGTACTAGAAGTCCAAAAAATGCATCCAGCTCTTCATAAACTAAATCGTTTAGGGATCCATCGTTTTCATTCTTATACAAAGCACGTCTTACCTTCATTTCTTCATTAGTGTGAGTCAATATTATTTTACTAATATCCTCATTTATGAAGAGTTTAAAACATTCAACGGGGTTGAAGGCTGCATTACAATTTGCAGTCGGGCCAGGAGTGATATGGACGATATTTTTTGCTGAAGTCTTAACAGTTGAAATATTGGCCTTAGTGTTTCAAATAAAATTATCTTTTCCACTGATTGTATCAACATTTGGCAAAACAATGTAATCCTGAACACACGTGTCAACATTCATCTTTTCTACATGCTTCTGCTGTTTGCTTACGTTTATCGCATCCTGCCTACTAGTTGACCCTTCATTTCTTGTCTCTTGATGGCCGCTAGTGGATGCTTGATTACGGGAAACCTCATGCTCGTTCACCTTTCTCTTCTTCAGTTGATGCACTAACCCACGTTCTATGTTTCTAATCCGGTTTTCTGTAATATCTTCTTCACTTTCATATGTATTGTCGAGCTCTGCCCTATCTGGTAGGTATTCAGGATCAAAATCGCTATCGTACTCATCTTCTCCATCTGACTCCTCTTCAAATTCTAAATTATCCTCATCACTTATTTCTTCCTCCAATATTTCACTTATTTCACAATCTTTTAAATATTCTTGGACACTCATTTTTAGCACAAAAAAAAAACACGAGTAAAAAATAATATAAAGATACCAAATGTCAACTAAATGTAAGAAAATGAAAAACACGCAAATAAAAAATAATTTAAAGTTGTAAGCAGACTACTAAATATAAAAAACTATGTTGATTTCACAAGGGCTACGTAAAAATTATGTGTACTCGCTTGACTTGTATCACTAGCGCCACGTCAAATTGACGTCCTAAAATTTTCAGTTATTACTAGCGCTACGTAAAATTGACGTACACCTAATAAACAACAGGATATAGACAAGTACCAAAACTCAATAACACTCACTTTACTATGCCGTCTCAAGGCCAACTGACACTAGAAAGCTCTGCTAGGAGTTGGGTAGTCTAATTCATGTGAGAGGGAGTGGGGAGAGAAAATGGTGGGGCAACACGTAATATTTACGTACTCTAGCGTTCCAGGGTTAAATGTAAAGCAGAATATAAATGAATAGAAAAAAAATTGCTTTGACTTTTGGCATATTTTTACCTTGAACATACAATTTAGGAAACAGATTTAAATAAAAATATTGGAGAAAACCCCAATACCACAAAAGTAATCAAAAATAACAAATAAAACAAGTTACTTAAGATTAAACGTTTATGTACATTTTGATGACCATGTCATCATCATCAGAGGGTCTTATTACAATCTAGCAAACAAGAAGTTAAAAACTAGAGTGATTTTAAGCAAACAAGAATTTAAAAACTAGAGTGATTTTAACTTCTTGTTTACTAGATTGTAACTTTGTAATAAGACCCTCTTATGATGATATGGTCATCGAAATGTACATAAGGGTTTAATCTTAAGTAACTTGTTTTATTTGTTATTTTTTATTATTTTTGTGGTATTGGGGTTCTTTCCAATATTTTCATTGTAATATATCGTACCACTGTGCTCTTGATATTTTGTGAAACAGATTTTCTTGTTCTTGACATGATATGAGTGACATCTAGAAAGTAAAGAATGTTCAAATGTTTTACATTTTTCACTTTCTGGATGACACTCGTATTATCTGCGAGAACAAGGAAATCTTTTACCTAAATTGTAGGATCAAGGTAAAAATATGCCACTCATAAACCATGACGAGATTGCAATCACTCTTTACCATTGCCCCATGGTTGTTGATTGTCACTCTTCCATCTCAGTGTAACACTAAAATATACTTGTTTCATCTGCAACTTATTGATTAAATTGCGAGGTAAGATCATCAAGCCAGTTGCGAGATAATCAGTGTGATCTCCTTTTTTAATGCAAAAGAGTGTATTTGTTCAAATTCTACAGGATCGCCAAGGAATGAAACTTTGAAAATGGTGCATTATCATTAAATTGGAACAAATGAATATTTACAATGAAAAGTGAATTGTAGCTGCTGCTCTTATTTTCTCATTCACTAGTACGAAGATGATGGGGAGTTTTTAACCACATTGTTACTGGTTACAAAATCTGAATTGTGTATGAAACTTTAGAAACAAAACTTGATCCCTAATCAGAATAAAACTTCAGAAAAAACTCTGAGCACCTAGAACATATCAATTTTGGAATCAATAGTGTATCCTATTTGATACATTCTAACAGGAACCGTGATTACAAATTTATAAATGTAAATTATATAACGCATTTATAAATTTGTTTATTTGTGCAAGAAACTACATAAAACAATATTGGCTTTATTGGATTACAAAGTGCATGGAATTTTATCCATTGGCATGTGTTCTTCACAATAACATGAGTATGCATGCAGCTTCATGACACATAATGCTGCATTGGTGATGAGTTGCTTACAGGCTTTGTCTTTATGCACCTGAATTGGTGGGTACTTGCTTATAGAGTTTGGACCACTGCTCTAAAATCCAGACACAGTCCCTGAGCAATTACCATTTCCCCAAAAATTCAAAGAACTCCTGCATGTTACATTTTACAAGTTATTATAAACTCAGAAAATATTTAAGATCAAATGAGTAAGAGGAAAGAGTGCAAAAATATGTAAAATACTATAATAAGTTGGATCTAAATGATAATGTATAAAAATAGATATGGTCTCATACACATATAAGTTTTACAAAAAGTATTGTTAATATCTGGAATAATTTTTTTTTTTATTAAATAATTAGTACTTTCTGAATGACTCTCTTATAAACATCTACTATTTTTATGCTAGGGTTGTTCCTGAAGACAAGACTTTTTAAATGTACAAAAAATATATTGTATTTTTTTTAAAGAACAAAAGTCAAAATACAAATACAAGAATTATATTTGTATTTACAATACAAATTTCTTGTATTTGTATTTTGACTTTTGTTCTTTATTAATACACAAGAAAACATATTGCGATATTTGTATTTTTTTTATATACATAAAATATATATTTTGAACCTGAGCTCTCAAGTTAAAAATTAAACCTGAAGTCTCAGTTTCCCAAATGCAAAATTATAACATTTGCTGAATCAAATTAAATTCTTCATTTTTGCTTTATTTTATATTTCAGAGTTCAGAGTTTGTTGCCATTTAAATATTTTTATTTAAATTAACAGATTATACATGTGATTCTTTTTTTTATTAAATCTTGAATCTGTTTGTTTTTATTTATTATTTTTCTTATTTAAACAAAATTTCATATTCTCTTGCCTTCTAGAATGTTAAATATAATTTCAACCAGTAATGAGTAGGGACTTCTCTTTGACTCCTTGGGAGTGTAGGTCTACTTGTGGAAAGTGATTCTATTTCCAGGAGAGCAATATCTTCCATAGTTCTTCCTTTATTCCACCTATCATAACCTATCTCTCTTCCTGGGCACCATGATTCCAAAATAAAGAAGCTATAATTCTGGGATACAACCTTATTACATGTGAGCCGTGGTCATTTTCTATGTTCCAGGCAAAAAAATTATATCTAATTAATCATGTCCAATATTTACAAGATTGTTACAATTTTGTTGTCTGTGTTAATCTGTGAAACTTTTGTGTTTAAACTTGGTAAAATTATTCTTAGTGAAATTGTAAAAAAATAAAATTTTTCTAAACTTACTGTGGTATAAAATATAGCTCACTAATAAATATTCATCAGTTTCTCAATATTCATAAATCTTTTTTAACTTGATATGATTCCAATATGAATAAATGTATCTGTGTACTAAACTTCCCTTAAGAAATGATTAATTCTTTGAATAAACTAAGATTTTTTTATCCCAAAATGACAAATATTGCAAAGAAGACTGTAGCTGGGTTGTCAAACAAGTAGGTGATTTTTGAAAACAAGCAGGACTCTTCCAACTTTTGGTAGTTGCATACTTTATCACACAAAGAACAAAGAGTAATATTTCCAGCAGATTTCATGTAAGAAATATTTTTACTGTAAATTTTAAAAAGCTGTTAAATTATTTATTTACCCAGTGTACGATACAGAATCTCAACAATTTTTTGAAAAAGACAGATGTGAAATATTTGAAAGTATAAATTATTTAGCATTCCTGAGGGCATAAATTACAATTTTTCAACTGTACTAAGTATGTGGTGCTGTTATAAATTGTATAAATGATAAATAAATAAAATTTAGATCAAATAAACTCTAAATTTTATGTTTTCCTTGAAAAGAAACCGTTGTGTTAAGGCTGTAGAAAAATTATTTCATCTTGTTTCTGGAAATGTAATTTCCTAGTAAACATTTTTTTCCTGGGAAATAATAAACTTGCTAATTAGGCAGTATGTTTAGTATTTTACTTACTGTTAACAAGTTTAATTGTTTACTTAAATTTCCTACATGAGTGTTACTTATTTAATTTTTTGTTTAGGTTGGTAAAGAAATGTTATCTATCAAAAATAAAGATGGAGAAGGGCCCAGTTTCAACTTGCTCATGGAGCTGCTCAGAGGGGACCACTGATAACAACTTGCCACATGTAAGTAAATCTACGGCTTATAACATTTTTAATTTGAAGAAACATTCTTCTGAGTCTATTAAAACAGGCCAGAGCTAGTATCTGAGGTATTACGGGCATAGTTTAAAATATGAAAAACAGAACAGGAGTTGAGTTCCAACCATATATCATAATTGTTATTACACTTTTGCTATTACTTGCGAGACATTTTTGTTAATTAAAAGTTGTTAAATTGTTAACTTACACTTGGAGGAAACGTTTTTGTCTTACAACCTCTTCAGCCTCGTATTTTTGCCGCTAGGAATGCTGCAGCTGTGCTTCCTCGGTACGATTATTTTCTAGCTGCAAAAATACGAAGCTGAAGAAGTCATAAGACAAAAACGTTTCCTCCAAGTGCAAGTTAACAATTTTTAGTTAATAAAAAGTCTGGTCGCAAGTAATAGCAAAAATGTAACAAGAATTAACAACCAGCTTGTCATGAACAGCAACAAGATTTCGATATTTATCATAATTGTATTAGGAAAACCATCTGTCCTTTAATTTATGTTCAAGGGTTACCAATGGCTTTCAGTGAGTCCTTGTGTTTGTGGTAAACAATTAGTTAACTGGGATAGGATACTTAAAAACGGTTAAGATAGCAAAGATTTTGATAAACAGTACTGGTAGATTTAACTATGCTACCTGAATGCTATAGAAAATGTTAAGGCAGTATTAGTTTACTAATCTGGTATTAAAGCTGAATCTACACTTCAAATTTATAGCCAAAAAAACTCTTACTTTGTGATGCATACACACCTAAAGAACAGGGAGAAGAAAAATTAATTAACAAGAAATAGCCCCAAAATTTACAATTTTGAAAAAACATAACCTAAAACTAAAACAAAAATTATATAAAATCACCGTTACTTCTTCATTTTTACTGACATAAATTCACACTATGCCTTTAAGGAGATATTACAAACCCTATAACAATGGACAAAACATTTAATTTTAGAGTAAAAACGTTAACAGAGTAAGTTTAAAAAATATACATAAAAAGACATTTTTACATTAACGTTTTATGCTACAATGATATCTTATATAGCAGATGTCAAAACAAGTATTTAGATGGAGTAGACGACAGATTTCTAGATCACATTTCTATTATATGCCACAATAATTAAGTCAATTATGAATCAGATTTTAGGTACTTGGTTCATTATTAAAAAAATCTGGACATAAATTGAAAAACATCACATCTGTCTAGACAAATATCATAGCTTTAGACAACTTTTCATATAATTTGTTATTGTAAATAAAATGTGGCTGAATATGTAAATAAAATGGGTGAATTAATCACTTTCTTATGAAACCATAGTCGTTTGAAATTGAAATACTTCTGTTACTGTACAAACCGAAAATGTGAACTTAGGTTATTGTTTTGGAAATATTACATTCTATAAATAGCGAATCATAGAGTTGAAATCACTATTGCTCTTTCTATATCCGATTCTTCAATAAATACTTATCTTTTTGTTTATTGGAATTTAAAAATTTTGTTTAATAGGAGTGATATTTACTCTAACCTATAATATTCTTGTGTGATCAACTATCTAGCATAATAAAGTAATGGGTCAAGTTAAAATATTAATAGCTAGTAAAGGATCAGTGAAAATGGCAACTGAAATTTATGTTTAAATAAAAAGGAAGTTTTCTGTGATGTGTATGAGCTAGATTTCCATACAAACCACCAATACCTATGAGTGTTAAATATAACCAAAAGGTTCAAATAGAAATTTTAGAGGATATCTTTAAACTGTATAAATAGTTTCAATTTATTAACATTTATAATATATTTTAATAGTACTGTTTTATATGGAAAAGTCTTTTGAAGATCACTGCAATGTGTACATTGAAAAAGAACCTAGCTTGGTGCAGACTTATAGAATTATTTTTTGACAAAATTGGACACTTTTCAAATAGCAAAAAAGATGACCAGCCAATGTATTGTTTTAATTCCTACAAATAGTTGTATTGTTTATTTGTTATAAAACTGTGTTTATTTTAATATTTAATTTTATATTCAACTACACATCATTGCATTGCATACAAAATATCATATTATAAAACAAATTTTGTTACAAAAAATTAATTGTTTTCTATATACCTTGAAAATGGACAGACTATTATAAATATTTTAGCTGTATAAAGTTTTATTCACACATATGAAATTGGTCCCTGGCCTTAATATAATAGGCATTCTATGGCATACTAAATAATTATCATGGAAATTAAAATTGCATAAGCAAAAGAAGACTGAAAAACACACAAATTAATTTTAATAATGAATTGACCTATGGAGCTATTTGTAATCTAATATGAGTGCAGAGGTAACTAATTTAAAGACCAGTTCAGCAGGGGATCTGAAAGTAATAGATTACCTTACCTTGAGAATTATTGTTTATATTCATAACTTTCTGCTCTATTGAAACAAAACTGGCTGTGTATAAACATGTTATAAATCTGTAAATGAAATATAACACAATTTCAGACACCCTTAAACCGGTGGCTTGGTCTAAACAAATTTTAGTTTTAACTTTTTGTGCCATTAGATGTTAAAACATCTACATTTTTTTTATAAAGTCATCCACAATTTTCAAGAATCCAAAACAAATTTTCGGACATTTCTTGGACCAAGCCACAGGTTTATATGTAAGTATTTGAATTGATAAGTGATGATATTTAATTTGTAAATTTATAACATGTTAGGAATAAACAATAATTTTCAAGTTAGCTTCATCTATTATTTTCAGATACCCAGCATCTGGTCTTTACATTATCTCACTCCCAACTTATCAGGTTACAAATAGCTTATGTCATGTTAATGTCTTTGTAATAAGTAGACTTTCTTTGGAGTACCTCATAGAATATATGGACTCCACACACACATATGTATATATTATATATGAATTAACCAAGATAGTTTTTTAAAAACATACTTTCATATTTAATTATTTTCTACTATGATATAATTTATAGTATATAGTTCTCTGTCTGCAATCTCAATTACATTTTTTTAAAATATATTTTGGCTGATATTTTAAAAACAATGTGTTTAAAAAATAAAATTTAAATCATAAAAATAATGAATAATATAGAATTATAATCTCTACTAACATATTTTATAAAGAAAATTTGTGATTATTAAGTTTCACATGTGTCGTAAGAAACATATGAAAAACTTTATATATAAAGGCACTGATAGAAATTACGGGTTACTTGTTAGTGTAATCAGGTCTCTTGCACTTAATGCATCAGCTGTAACAATTTTTGTGTGAAACTAAACAAACATTTTTTTATAATAAATAAACCATTTTTTATATAGTAAATAAACAACAATAACCCGGCCTACAAATATTAAATTCCCTTGATGTACCTTTCGCTAACACTGTTAGCATCATCAGAAGGTTACAAATATACTCTACAAGGTTACAAATATTTTTTTCCTACCCCATTGCAACAGATACTGCATATTTTGTGCATTGTTTGTGTTTGATAGGGTTTGTAAAATTCCAATAAAGGCGTTGAGGATTTTATATCGGCAAAATGAGGTGTGAGGTTTTCCATGTGTTGGATTTTGTTTTTTAAAATTGTAAATTTTTTGGTATGTTTCTATCAAGTTATTTTTTCTGCTTGCTCCCTAGGTCTATCTGCATCACCAGGTAAGATTATTTTTAGTCTTAAAATCAAAGTAGAGTTGGTTTAACTACCACTAATATAGCAGTATTTCTAACAACTGTCTTGTACACATTAAAAATATATTATATTCTATACATTAAAATATCTAACGAGTTTTGTTTGTTACAGGATCCACAACGTGCCTTATTGCGCAAAGCACAAGGCAGTCCTCGGTGGCGGTTTCTATGGCCCAACTTTTTTACATTTTTATACTTAGATAAGCTTTAGAGACTTTGAGGCTTTTTACTGGTTTCAATAAAGCCAGAAAGTATTCTTATTTTGTATCAAAAACAAAAAGCAAAAAAATGTTATAACATTGAGGATTCTGTTGTTTCATACGGGATCCTACTATTGTGTAGTGTGGAAATGGACAACTTGTATATAGATGATATTCATTGTAAGTAACATGTCCGGAAAGGCTGGTTTCTAAAACTGTTGCCCTAGTATTATTGTGTGAGCGAGTGTTTTTTCTATGGTTGACTTTTTTTGTTATAAGAAATGTTTTTAATATAAAAGAAAATTTGTAATTAAATTTTTATATATTTTATTGTAAATGAACTAGCTTTTAATTGGCTGGCGATTTGGTTAGTCGAGTCTTCCACCCGGCCTTCAAGTGATCGGTTTATTTCGAAAATAGGCCGCTTTCAAAAAGCAGCTGTTTATTAGTCTTTTCTTTATTTTTTCCAGAAAAAATATAAAAAAATTATAGATATATATTATTGAATAATTATTTACTGTGTATAAAAATACATAGGTTGTATGTCTTCGTTGACAATAAACAAAAACATGTTCCAATAAAAATGATGAAAAGTTGAATAAAAACAAAACTAATGACAGTTTTTTTAAAGAATAAATTTGGATCTGTTTTTTAGTTTTATTGATCAAGATTTGTCAAACATCTGATGTGTGTAGTCAGTTCAAAGTGTAAAATCAGAAGAGTTGGACATATAATTATATGTTCAAATAAAATTTTTAAATTATAAAAACTATTAACTTACTTTTGTTGGTAAACCAATCTATAGGCCTTATGCAATGGTATGTCTATATCTGTTGTGTACCAACTAGACAAAACCTCCTTCCGTAAGATGTACCAAAATTAACCTTTACATTTATTTAAATGTGTAAAAATTAATGAATTTTTAGAAAATACTTTCTTTGAGTTCATTTTCTTGTCACTTCTTTTAATAGTATTGAAATTATTTTAATAAAATGTATTCAAATTACAGATCAGGGGATTTAAATTCATACAATTTGTTTATTTATTTTGGCTAGAAGACGTTAAATTAATCACATATGTGCTGTATCAGTACACACACAAGAACTAACTATCTAGTTTCCATTTAAATCATGTTTATTCAATCATTCCTTGACTATGGAATAACATCTGTATTAATTTACGGTTTATTTTACTTTTGAACGCTTTATTGTACAATTTTCTTGTCGGCTGGTGATTTTAACATCTTTTGCATTGGACAAAAATTGTAAAACCTGTTTTGTAAAATATATACAGTTATAAATGTATTAAAAAAAATGTAGGTGATGGCAACTCTATCAAAACCATTTTACTTTCATTTCCTGTTATTTCAATTTTTACTGTATTTGTATTGAGTGATACAAAGTGTTATACAATTTTGTAAAATCCAGCCACCATACAATTCAACCAGAGTTTCAACTTGTGTGATTCACATAATATTTATATTGTTAAAATAATAATTTAAGTTTCTGTATATATTGATAAATTTTTTAATGCATGATTTGTATAATGTTCTTTTTTTTTAATTTATCAAGTGATAAAACAGAATTTTTTGTATTTTTGTTTGGACTGTTATTAAAATTACATAAGAATTTTTTTAACATTGGCTTAATAGAGTTTAATAATTGTTTATTCATCTGAACAAGTACTCGAGCCTTTCCTTTATAGGCGTGAGCAGTTTTATCTAGACATTTAGATTGATATTGTATTAATGTTTAGTTGAAGCTATTATCAACTCATTTTTATTTAGTGAATAAAAGTAATTTAGAGAGTATTGACTATCATTAGAAATTAATTGTAAACCAGAAAGTTGAAGCTTTATTAATTTTATTTTTTTTGTCACTTTAAAAGATTGTTATTTGTAGTAATCAAAATTGAAGGATTCTGTATTTTATGATTTATTTTAAAACGGTACTTATGCTTAATTACTTGAGAGGCATAACAAAAGACTTTTTTCTGTGATGGAGTAGAATTTAAGAGGATCTAGTTTCAAATATATTCTTATTTTTTAAAGACTATTTTTGAAATTTTTGTGTGATTTATTAAAATTATTCTAACTTTTTATTTTATGACTTTAATATTACATTTCAAAAATGTATTTGTAATTTAAACTGCATAAAACTATTAAAACATTCTAACTCTTTATGTAAATAGAAGTTATATATTAGTTTTTGTTAAAACATAAAGTTGAAACTCAGTGAGAATTGTTACTTAAATGTACATTCATCTAATCAGTCAGCAGTTTTTTTTGTATTAAATGATTGTTAATATTTTTTCAAATTCCATTGTTTATCGTTTACGTCCTTCAGATAACTTGATAACTTTGTTGGATGCAGTTTATATTTACATTCATACTGCATTAAAATAGGGAATATTGAAGTAAATTTAGAATAATTTAAATAGAGTTTAATTTTTAAATCTCAAGTTCTATATCCATTCTAAATTGCTTTACAATTAGCATAACATTTTCTTCTTTCAAAGAGATTAGGTAAACTTAGTTTTCAAGTACCTGCCTTTGCTAAACACTTGTATTAAAAGTAATGTGTTAACCTTATCCAAATTATCCATTAAGCAGTCAAACTTTAAAACATTAAATAAAATGAATATAAAATGGGTTAGTTTTTTCTTCAAAAGTTCTTTATATAAAATATATTTTATAAGATTTTAGTTTTACATAATGAAAATAGCCTTTCTAAAAAAAAATTGTTTGTTCACTAAAATGTTTATAAGTTTTTCACTTGGAAACAAATATTTTTAGGTTTACACAGTAGCGAAAAGACAGTAAATAGTGTAAAATAGGCATTATAATTAGAAATTACTGATGAATCTGCAGTACTGATTTCTTTAGATTGTGAATCCTTACTCTACCTCCTCTTTTTGAAGAGGGCATGGTACAGTAGCCATTACACAATCATATTCTTGAAATTATACTAATCTGGCAAATTTGTCATCTGTGCTCAACTTAAAATTCAGGTTCTCTATTTTTGTACAATTTAGGAATAAAATTGAACATATTTTAAGAAACAAAAACCGTTACCTATCAGGGTATCAGTTTCATAATTTTTCTATAAATTAACTAATATCAAAATAACTTTAAAAATAATCAAAATACCATTTCTCAAGTTGGACCATGTAATCCATATTTACAGAATTAAATTTATGTGATTAATTTTAGTTGAAAGAGTTTATGATTGCTTATGAATGATTTTATAACTTTTTAATGTACAATGCATTGTTAAATTCTTAATCGAGTAGTGCTTCTTAAAAATACACTCTCTTGATACAATGAAGTTCTAAGTTTAGTATATTTTTAAAACCTGTTATATATTTATGTAAAAACTAGATCTAGAATAAGTCAAACAATATAATTGAAAATAAAACTGCAGACTGAAATATGAAAACCCACCTGATATACACAGGATAGAATATGTTTAAATAGTATACTATATAATAATTGCTTATATTTGTCTTTAACAATTTTTAAAATATGTTGTAGTGATAAATGGATGACTAAATTATTCATTATCTAATTATATTCATTATACATATATTTAGTCAAAATAATGTATTGGAAATATGGAAATTGAAGAATAGTAATTAGGCCCCACCATCTATTAAAATTTGTTACTTTAGCAAGCGTCGTTTTAAATTATGTAGACCTAAACAGGTTTTTAAAACTTGAAATTGTATTTATTTATATATTTTGTCACATTGTTTTTTAAACTATTTTTACAACGAACTGTAACTTGAAATGACTGACTTAAAGCAATATATATTTCATATATTCTTCACTTATAATAACCTTAGTGATAATGAAGACAAATATTCCAGCATATTTTGTACTTGAAATACTTAATTGTTTTATAATACTCAAATCCTAAATTTGTTTGTCTGTCTGGTCTTCCAAACTTTAAGACAATCCTATCTTCATATTGTTTACAATTCTTGGTCGTACTGTATTTTACACTTTTTCAAATGAAAAATTGTTAAGCAAAACCAACATTAATGAACATTTTTTATATAGTGAATAAAACATGTTTTTATTATCTTTGCTTTGTGTTTCATTTCTTGTCATTCAGTCTTTTTTCTGCGAATAGTGTTACCGTTTTCTGTTTTACAGCAATTGAAGTAGTGTAAGAAATTATAAGTTAATCAGAAACCAAAACACAAGTATATTACAAAATACAGGGAGCGGTAGAAATACCTAACGATTTTCAATCGCATACAGTCAAGCAGTTGTGTGGAGGGGGGTAGTGGGGAGCGGCGTAAGTAACAGGTAAGTAAAGTATTTGTGCACAGAACAGGGTATGCATATTAATCAAAGGTAGATGTTTGCTGCCTTAAGCAATTGACGGTAATTTATATTAATCCCTTAGGAAACATATTAAGGGAACGTATGTCACTAAAATAAACAAATTTAACGCAAATAACAAGAACTTACCGACTGGTATTTACAGGTTTTGACATCAATATTCTACTGAGGGTCGAATATAATCAAATAGTATGAGACAATGTTGACATGGTATAAGCTATCATCTACACTGCATTTGTCATATTAGGCTACTTGACAATCATCAGCAATTTGTTATTACAGCCATGGGTAGCCTTTAATGACATAACTTACTGATTTTTTTTCACATTTCCTACCCCAAAATAAATCATATTTTTTTATTGTGTCTAATCCTCTCTATATCTCGTTATAACTGCCTTAGTTAAGTGTTTTTTTTTTTTTTTGTAAATAAGGGTTGAAATATTCCTCATAAATACCACTTAAATTATTAACCCGATTTAATTTGGAAATTGACAAACGTTTCTTAATAAATGATATATAACATGCAACAGTTATAACTACGATCTTATATAATAAAATATTATTTATGCATATAGGTTAGAACGTTGAAGTGATTGTACAACAATAAAAATGTAAGATATGTTCGTAAATATTGATGCTTTTGAATGTAGTTAGACAGTAGCACTGTGAATGTTTCCCATTCACACTCGTAAAAAAATTTAATTTGTTTACACACAAAAATAGGGACTAAATATATACACTTTCATCAATAAATATCTACATAAATATGAATAAAATGTGTAAAAATTGTTTAAAATATTAGGAAGACTATGGTCAATTTTGAAACATAGTGGAGGAACATAAAGTGCTACATCACAGTCAGGACAAAAATATCTGGCTTCTCTCCTTATTTTTTTTCTGTTTGAATCGGGTGGTCGAGCATAAACTACACATTGTTTACACTTTCATCAATAAATATCTACATAAATGTACATAAAATGTGTACAAATTGTTTTAAATATTTGCGAGAGTATGGTAAATTGTGAAACATAATGTAACATTAAGTGCTACATCATAGCCAGGACAGAAATATCTTTATTCTCTCCTTATATTTTTACCGTTGGCATCAGGTGGTTGAGTATAAACTACACATTGTTTGTTGGATTTATTATTTTTTTGGCAGTTTGTGGTAGTTTCTCTGAAAAGTAAATCCCTGTTAGAATAAGGAGAGTTGGGGTTAATCTAGGACCTATAGGTTTGAAGAAAACTAAACAAATTGGGAAACGCAACACAAATTTTGGTAAAAATGAGTATACAAATTAACTAACCTTTTATGAACTAATGCAAGAATCAACAATAAATGTCAATAAGAGTGAATGAAATAACTACTGTAAATGAGTCAGTGACAAAATGCATGGACGTTCGAAAAAGTAGTGAGTCATCATAATATTCTAAACAATTATCGGCTTATCAGGGCTATAAATAGTCTGGGATGTGACGTAGAGTCTTATCTATGCCTGCGTTTATATTATCGCTCTCCATCGAGTTGTGAAACCCATCATACAACTCAGTTTGTTATTTTTGTGTTGTTTATGAAGAATTTGTAGGTCGGATACTATGTCTATGTAGTCATGTTTTGTGGACTTGAGATGATCAGCGAAGTTTGATTGGTACTTATTGTTTGTTAGTGTGTTTATATGTTCTTGGTAGCGTGCGTAGAAAGACCTCCCTGTTTGGCCTATGTAAAAGCTGGGGCACGAACTGCAAGTTAATAAATTCCAGCCTCGTTTTAAATGTTGTTGATTTTGTCGTTGGGTCAAGCGAAAGATAAGCACAGTTGAGATACTTCAGAAAATGTGTATTAATAATTATATAAATAATTTTAAAATCTAATAAAACAGTTCTTTCATGATGTGCTACAGTGTTTTACTTTAAACAATGATTTTGTATCCTTGGAAACAACAAAAATTTCAGAAGACAAATATATAAATTGTTGAAAAGACATACAAACTACAATTCTAAGAAATTTAATTGATTAACCCTACAGTGAACGGGCTGGGTCTGTGAGACCCAAACGTTTTTATATTAGGTTATTTATAAAGTCAGTTGTATTGTAGATAGCTGGTTTCCTCTGTACCTTTCCAAAATAGTCCACAGATAGCGATAGTGTCGTTTTTTTTGCCAACTTGACTCTGTCATCATCTGTCACGCGATAAAGTATAGTGTGGGTCAGTTAGACCTGGCCCGTTCACTTGAGTGACTTTTTTTTAACACTCACCAATTACTGTTTTATGTTACTTTTTTGTTATTTACTTAACGAATGTTAGTGTATTAACGTGTTTCAAGAAGTGTATATAGTGTAGTGCTTTTTTTTATCATTATGAGTAGCAGAAGAGTGGAAACACCGAGTGAAATTGAGCGTATTTTATTAGAGGAATTATCTGAAAGTGAAGTAAGTGACTCAGACGCAGACCCTGACTTTCAATTGTACAGTGATCATGACACAAATAGTGATATTGAACTAGTAGACAATGATGAACTTGAGAATAACTCAGTTAGTTATGTGAGAGAACTCAGTGAGGAATGTGATAACCTACACATACCTGAAAGTTCTGGTAACTCAAGTTCAACACCAGCAGGTATACCTAGAATCCAAAATTATTTCCTTGGTAAAGATAAAAAGACAAAATGGCAAAAAAACTTACCAACACAAACTGTTAGAACCCGGTCTCATAATATAGTATCTCATTTACCTGGAAACCTAAGAGAAGCTAGGAATGTTCAAACTGCACTAGATTCTTAGTCGTTATTTTTTAATGAGCCACCACTTGAGTTGATTGTTGAATCTACTAATATTTTCATCAATTCTGTAAAGGACAATTATACTGATGATCCCAATCTGGCACAACCAACCTCGGCTGTAGAAATGAAAGCCTATTTAGGACTTTTATACTTGGCTGAAGTTTTACATGGTGGACGGATGAATGTAAGGGAATTTTGGGCGACTGATGGAACAGGGGTTGAGATGTTGAGGGCTGGAATGGCTTTTAGACGTTTTAGGTTCCTTTCCAAATGTATACGTTTTGATGACATAACAACAAGAAATATCCAAAAGCCTTATGACAACCTTGCAGCAATCAGACAGCTTCTAGATATACTTATCTCAAAATTGTAGAAAATACTTTTCTACATATGAATGTACAACATTGGACGAGATGCTTGTTCCCTTCCGAGGACGATGTAAATTTCGAATGTACATTCCGAACAAGCCAGCCAAGTATACTATTAAGGTCTTTATACTGACTTGTTCGAAGACATATTATGTGAAAAACTTTGAAGTATACTGTGGTACTCAACCCAACGGTCCTTACGAGATAAGTAACAAAGCTGATGATGTTATCTTCCGGTTAGTTGAGCCTATCAAAGGTAGTGGCCATAACGTGACACTTGATAATTGGTTCACTTCGTATGACGCTGCTAAGACTCTGTTGAAAGAGTCACTTTGGGTACCCTGCGGAAGAATTAGCCTCAAATACCTCCAAGCTTTCTTCCAACAAAAAACAAGGAACAATATTCCAACCTTTGTGGATTCCAAGAAGATTTTACAATGGTATCTTACATACCCAAGAAAACAAAAAGTGTTGTATTACTCTCATTTATGCACTATGACTGTGAAATCGACCCTTCTACTGAGGAAAAGAAGAAGCTCAGCATCATAACTTATTATAATTCAACTAAAGGAGGTGTTGATGTGGCAGATGCTATGTGTGCTGAATACAGCGTTGCAAGAGGATCGAGACGTTGGCCATTAACTTTGTTTTTTGCTTCAATGAACATTGTGCTCTAAACGCTTTCATTGTGTTTAAATTAAATGGTCAGTCCATAACCAGGAGAGCTTTTCTCAATGACTTAGCAAAACAGATGCTGCAGCCCTTCTTGACCATCCGGGCTCAGCAAGATAACCTACAACGAGAGATTCGGCAGTTAGCTAAATTTTCTGAGTACCTAAACAGAATCCGGCTCCAGGTAAGCGTAGTAGATTTTCCTTGTGTAAAGACAACAAAACAAAGTACTTTGTAAAGAGTATAAAGTTTGGTTTTGTCCAGGCCACGCTGAAATGTTGTGTAGCATATGCTGGAAAAAGTAAAACTTTGAAACTCTATAAAAACTTGTTTTTTTCAATTTTAAGTAATTGTTATTGTTTTAATGTTAGAACTACTCTTAAATAGTGAGTGTAAAACTACCACAGTATTTTTTTTCAACTTTTAGCTTCTTAGTGTAACTTTGATAAAATTATTGCAATTCTTTTGAGTAAAATGTTTAAAAAAGTAAATAAATAGTTATCAATTTTTTTTAGCAATATTATTTTGTGAATTTAGTGTTGAAATACTAAAAACATTCCTAGAAGTAGTATAGAAATAGGTTTGACTCAATTAAAATTGTTTACAGTTTTTTACTGATTTTTTACGTTTTGGGTCTGTGAGACCCAGCCCGTCTACTTATGTAACTTTTATTTGCCCGTTCACTCTAGGGTTAAAAACATTAAAAAAATAAATAAACATTTTAAAAAAGGAATAAAGTACAAAAAGTATAGTACATAAAAAATTGTTAAAAAAATGGGAATGCTCAACTTTTTTCAGAAAGGTATGGTACTTCTTAAATACTCTGGTTTGTAGTTTTACACAACTAATGTTAAATGTATGTGTGTTTGTGTATGGAGTGTGAGCTAGTGTGCACTTGTGTGTGTGTATGTACATGTGTGAGTTTCTGTAACATTTTGCACTATTGTTTTGAAGAATTTACACATCCAACACCATACATGGAAATAGGACAATTACATATTCCCGTTTAGTTACATTGTAGTGTCCTATTTGTTCTCTATGAATGTCTACATCTGAGAATGGCCAAACGGAATACGGATCTTACAGGTTCTGTGATGGCTGTGTTAAATGTGTGTACACCACAAATGTGAATCTGTACGCACTTGCTACACTTGTCTTTACCTATATATTCCAGCAACCTTCAAATAAATACTACCCGGAGTGTTACACAGCTAACTGGGATAATAGACTCTACAGTAAACGTTATATTATAGAATTCCCTGACATTCTTCTTGATATAAATAATGTGCCTAGAAGAGAAGAAGGATGAGTGACATAGTCTAGTTCATCAATCCTTGAAGCTAGAGGTTTACCAAGATAGTAAGCTGTGTAGTAGCACCTATATGAACTGTCAGATGACTTCCCTGACACTCTACTTGATATAACGTGCCTGGAAGAGAAGATGTTTGTGTGAGATGGTTCGAGTCCTGCAGTAGAGCCTGTATGAACTGTCCGATGATTTCCCTGACATTATACTTGATAGAATGTGCCTGGAAGTAAAGAAGGGTGTGTGACATGGTCGAGGCCCTGCAGTAGAGCCTGTATGAACTGTCCGATGATTTCCCTGACATTATACTTGATAGAATGTGCCTGGAAGTAAAGAAGGGTGTGTGACATGGTCGAGGCCCTGCAGTAGAGCCTGTATTAACTGTCCGATGATTTCCCTGACATTATACTTGATAGAATGTGCCTGGAAGTAAAGAAGGGTGTGTGACATGGTCGAGGCCCTGCAGTAGAGCCTGTATGAACTGTCCGATGATTTCCCTGACATTATACTTGATAGAATGTGCCTGGAAGTAAAGAAGGGTGTGTGACATGGTCGAGGCCCTGCAGTAGAGCCTGTATTAACTGTCCGATGATTTCCCTGACATTATACTTGATAGAATGTGCCTGGAAGTAAAGAAGGGTGTGTGACATGGTCGAGGCCCTGCAGTAGAGCCTGTATGAACTGTCCGATGATTTCCCTGACATTATACTTGATAGAATGTGCCTGGAAGTAAAGAAGGGTGTGTGACATGGTCGAGGCCCTGCAGTAGAGCCTGTATTAACTGTCCAATGATTTTCCTGACACTATACTTGATAAAACGTGCCTGGAAGTTAAGAAGGGTGTTTTACATGATCCAGTTCATCAAGGCTTGAAGCCAGAGGTTTACCAAGATAAGTAGGATGTGTAGTAGCACCTGTATGAACTGTCCGATGATTTCCCTGACACTCTACGGGACAGTGAAGGATCCCTGGAAGAGGTGAAGGATGTATGACTTGGTTGAGTTAGTTAATTTTGGAGCCAAGGGTTGACCAAGATAATTAATACTGTAGTACTGCCCGTATGAACTGTTCGGAGGTCTATTTGACACTCTACTTGAAATATTTACCTGAAGGAGAAGAAGGTTGTTTCATATCATCCAACACTTGGCATTTTGGTTTACCGGAATATTAGGGTCTATAATATTACACTTATAAACCATTCTTTTGTTACAAGGCTATGTTGGTCTTAGTGATAAAATTACATATCCGTTATTTGTGTTATTTTTCTGTTGCATGTAAAAATATAAAAATTATATTATTATTGATAATAGGTAGTAGTACCAGCTGATGGGAAGTCATGGGAAATTAGGCTTTATTTAGCATTTCTTGGTAATAAAGTTTGACCTAAACAAAATTAAAATTGAAACTAAATGAGAATAAATTGAAATTTGGAAAGAAAGTAGGAAAAATTAATTTTCTTATAGAAGATAATTACTACACACCTGATTTTGCTCTCTTCCTTTTCTTACGCTTTGTCTTGTTTACTGTTTGTACAATGTTATCTATTGGATATGAGATATGAAAACATGTTCTGAATAATCATGCTTCAGGGTCTTACCGTAGTTATCAGGGAGCCTTCTTACTGAAACAACTAATAAGGAGGGGCACCAATTTCACCTAACCCAATCGCACATGTGGAGCCGCCAAAAAGAGGTTGTGTTTATTCTGTTTTCTGTATGCTTTGTCGGTAAGCTAGTGTTGCTTGACAATTAATGAAGGAAATATTTCTTTTTTTTGTTACAGTTCTATGCTGGTGATGGTGCAGGAAAGAGAGGTAGTGCGGTTAGTCTTTTTAAAAATACTTTAAGCGCATTTATTTTTCAATACTTAAGTACTAGCACTTTAGATAAATTTTTAGAGAGATGTTACTTCAACTTAGGACATTGCTTTATAATCTATTTAATTGTGTTACAAGAATACGGTGGATTGTAAGATAACTGCCACAAAATACTGTCTTTATAAAATTCAGTAAGCCCTTTATCCTCATCCTTAAATGCTTAAGCACTAACACGAGCTGCCAATGCTACTTCAGCTTAGCTATTGGTTTTTTATTTATTTTTTATTTACTTGATCTAGAACCAGCTATGTATCACAAAGTTATAAATGATCTCATACTCATAGACGGTTCAATTTACTACATAGAAACCTTGGTATATATCATTTACAAAAACTATTCCTTTATTATTGACTCTACGTCAACTACTTACCTGAAGGAGTAGAAGGTTGTTTCATATGATCCAACACTTGGCACTTTGGTTTACCGGAATATTAGGCTCTATAATATTACAATTATTAACCATTCTTTTGTTACAAGGCTTTGTTGGTCTTAGTGATAAAATTACATATCCGTTATTTGTGTTATTTTTCTGTTGCATGTAAAAATATCATACAAATTATATTATTATTGATAATAGGTAGTAGTACCAACTGATGAAGTCATGGGAAATTGGGCTTTATTTAGCATTTCTTGGTAATATAATTTGACCTGAACAAAATTAAAATTGAAACTAAATGAGAATAAATTGAACTTTAGAAAGACAATAGCAAAAATTAATTTGCTTATAGAAGATAATTACTACACGCCTGATTTCTCAATCTTCCTTACTTTCGTTTTGACTTGTTTATTGTTTGTTAAATGTTATCTATTGGAAATGAGATATGAAAACATGTTCTGAATAATCATGCTTCAGGGTCATACCGTAGTTATCAGGGAGCCTTCTTACTCAAACAACTATAAGGAGGGGCAATAATTTCAACTAACCCATTCGCACAATTGGAGCCGCCAAACAGAGGTTGTTTTTATTCTGTTTTCTATGTGCTTTATCAATTCTAGGTCTTTGTTCGTTACCTGACCATATAATAACTCTTGATAATGAACTATATACAAGAAAAAGTTTTAATTTAGTTTAACTGGTGAAATCAAAATACTGGAAAATCAGAATTTCTAAAAGTTATAAAAACAAAATTAAAAAAAAAGACAACATAAATGGCTAATTATATTTATTGTTAAAACAGTAAGCTAGTGTTGCTTGACAATTAATGAAGGAAATATTTATTTTTTTTTAAAGTTCTATGCTGGTGATGGTGCAGAAAAGAGGAGAAGTGCGGTAATTATTTTTAGAAATACTTTAAGCCCATTTATCCTTCAATACTTAAGTACTAGCCCTTGTAATAATTTTAAAAAGATGTTACTTTAACTTAGGACATTGCTTTATAATTTATTTATTTTATTTAACTGTGTTCAAGGAATATGATGGATTGTAAGATAGCTGCGACAAATTACTGTCTTTATAAAATTCAGTAAGCCCTTTATCCTCATCCTTAAATGCTTAAGCACTAACACATGCTGCCAATGTTACTTCAGCTTAGCTATTGGTTTTTTATTTATTATTTATTTACTTGCTCTAGAACCAGCTGTTTATGTCAAAGTTATAAATGATCTCATAGACTGTTCAATTTCTACATAAAAACCTTGGTATATATCATTTACAAAAGGATTACAATCCTTTATTATTGAATTGTAATTGACCCGGCGAACTTTGTTCTGCCTAAAAGTCAATGAATAAAATGTTACCTCTAGCTAAATTTAATTTAGTAATTTATTACCATAATAGTAATTGTACAGAAATTGCTTTGAAATGTGTTTGAAAATGATTAAAATTTGTTGAGTGTAACTTAGGAACCAAAATTTGGAATGAATTCAATGAAATGTCTTGAGAGAAGATGGAAAATCGTTTTTTATGCTATTTTAGCACTTAAAAATTACATGTTTAACAAAATTGATATCTCGTTCGGAAGCTGTTTTGCTAACAACATAGTGCAGTTTTATAGGGGTTATTTTTCTGCTGAAATTAATTGGTTTGGGGGTGGGTCACTTGCCCCCTAAGACTTAGTATAGCATAAACCTTATCAGGAATGTACTCAACAATTTTCAAAAGTTTCATGGCGATTGGATCAGTGATTTAGTAATGCATACAGCTCATACATACATACAAACATCCATTTTTATATCAATAGAAGAAAAGCATAATATTAAAAATATGTGTGTTTGTGTGTGTAGATTATGTGTGATTTCATTACATGTACAAGAGTTCTTTGGATTTAGACGTCATGTTGTTCTATACTTTTTCTTTTAAAATAAATTATAGGATTCACACTTTTGTAGCATTTATGATTTTTTTAAAACTCTGTCTCATTCAACATATTTTACCTCAAACGTGAGATGAAATAGCAACTTGCAATCTGGTAAATTTACTACCTCTTAAATTAATAATAATTACATTGCAATGAAAATAATGCCAATACCACAAAAATAATAAAAACTAACAGATAATACAAGTTACTCAAACACTTATGTACATTTCAAGGACTATGTGATCATCATCAGAGGGCCTTATTACAAAATTAAATATAAAAAAAAGTTTTAAGTTATAGAATTTCTTATGGTTGTTATAATTTCTGTAAATGTGTGTGTGTGTGAGAGAGACAGAGAATGTTCGCAAGTGAGAGATGTGTGTGTTGTGTGTGAAGATAGATAACAAGTGAATTCACTATATTTAGAAGAGTTTTTTTGATTTAGACGCCATGTCAGTAATAATTCAATTTATTTTATAAAAAACTGTTTAAGTTGCTGAAATTCAATATATATACGTTCATTTCATGATTTACAAAACAAACCTATAATAAAAATTTGAAAAACAGGAAAAAGAATTTTGTATAAACAACTTCTTTTGGGAATTTATGATTTTCCTAGAATTTAAAATTCAAAGCATTTACCTCCCTTGCAAGAAATATAGTGCGTGTACAATGTGTTTCCTCTTGGGCTGATATAATTCCAATACTAATCCATTACAAACAAGAATTGACAACAAAATAGTGTATACTGTGCGTAAAGCTATTGTTTAGTTTATAATTATAAGATATCAGCTACTATAGTCACAAAGATAGATTAATACCTATAAACATCTGAGGAATTGTATTATTTTATCATATTGCATTTGTTACATTTTTTCAGTGAGGCATGCCAATGTAGACAACACCAGAATCGTCAAAGAGGCAGAAGGTAAAACTAAATTCTATGTTTTGGCGGAGTCAGTTTTAAAATGTAAGAAATTGTAATACAAACACAGTCTGTAATTTTTTTTCCGTACGAATACTGTCTAAACAAAATAAGTTTGAGTATGTGTGTGTGTGTCTGCATAAGAGTGTGGGAGAGTGAGTGTTTGTGTGCATGCGTAAGGGTGTGTGTATGTGTGTGTATTCATGCATAAGTGTGTGTGTGTGTGTGTGTGTGTGTGTGAAGATATATAATGCGTGACCTCAACATTTTTAGATGAGTTCTTTAGTTTCAGACAATTTTGTTCTGTGCTTAGTCATTTTAAAAATAAATTTTAAGTTTCACACTATTTATAGTGGGTATACTTGTTTTGAAACTTTGCCATATTTCACATATTTACCCTAAAACTTGAGATTAAATTGTAAATGGTAACAACAGGTTATATGTCACACGATCTACTTGATGTTACTATTGTGTAAGTATAAATTACTAGTGTTGCTAAGTTGATGTACCATTTACAGAATGATATCAAGAATTAGTTTTTAGGGATACATTTACATTTATAATATTGATTCAAGAATTGTGTTTAGTCAGTATACAAAAAAAATACCAAAATTGTGTTTGTACTACAATTTCTTACATTTTAAAACTAACTCCATCAAAACATAGAATTTAGCCTTACCTTCAGCCTCTTTGACAGTTTTGTTGTCTGCATCGTCTTGCCTCACTGAAAAAACAAATGCAATATGATAAAATAATACATATCCTCAGATGTTTATACTTATTAATACTACCTTTGTTACTATAGTAGCTGATATCTTATTATAATTAAAACGCAACCATCACAGCTTTACATACAGTACACAGTATTTTGTCAATTCTTATTCATAATGAGTCAGTATTGCAATAGGATTTTCTGAACACTCTCTTTACCTTTTTATAATTCATAGTTGAGTATTCTTTTTTTTAAACTCTTTTCTTGTGGGGTAGTTGGATGTGTAATGATTAAAGTATTGTTAGGTAATATTAGGAAGGTACATCAAAGACTCTGCCAGGCGATTAGAGATCAGATTGAAATCAAACCTCTTAACCACAAAACTTTTTATGTAAATCCTAATGTACATTTTGATGGCAAAGCAATCATCTTGCAATTGCAATTTAAATGTACTTTAGGATTTAAATACAAAGTGTTTATGGTTAGAAGGTTTTATTTATTCGAAATAAAAATTACATTGTAGTGGCTCCAAGTTATATATTTGTATCTTCAATGAATTTCCAAAATTCAAAACTTTTAAATACTAGTCCTTGCCAACCAATGTGAATGTATAAGAAAATGTAATCTTAGCTAACTTTTCTAATTATGACTATGCTTAATTGACCACATAATTAAATAGCTCCGTTTATCTGTTCACTGGAGCCTAGAGTACCAAGTATGTTCCATCTAGTGCACCTAGACAATTGACTTTCATATGTAAATGTTATATATCGTATAAATCCATGAGATGCTAGGGCCCAATAATTGACAGATTTTTTTACATATGTATCTAGTGCATCTATTTATGCAGCACTACTTTAAAACTTCAGGTAGGGCCTACTATTTCGCTCATTATTTTGTTTGACATTTTAAATAGATACATTCAAGATAGGTATGAAGCACATCAGTCAAGAATCTTAACATAACTGCTAAATGGTCATTGACATTGATTTCTTCTCTACAGTTTTAGTTTTTCTTCATTATATAAGCTTCTATTATTACTGCTAATGTTCAAAATCTGAGTTAAAAATCTTGGAAAAGTTTGTAAACAAATTACCTTCTATCAAGTGACTTGGAAGTCATTACAACTACATTCTAGTTTCATTTGAAACAGATCGTATTAGCAAAGAATGAATTTTCTAAGACAAATAATATCAGAAGTCCGGTAAACACTTTTTCGTACTTTGATGAATATAGAATTACGAGTATGTTCTGATATTTTGTGTACCTAGAACATGTTGGTAATAAACGTTTGCCAATCCCAATTTGCAAACTCTACAATGATTCCCAATTTGGTAAAATTTCGAGCTTCACTTGTCTTATAGATAGAATGAACTGCTATTCTGGAAAGAAAGAAACAATTGAGAAAAAAATTAAATGCATAAACATGTCAAACTATTTGAAATGATGTATACAAGTTTGTAAAATATTATTAAACTCTACTTTTCCCCAGTCAAGATAACTTCTTGGGTAAAACTTCTCTAAATTCGTGGGTAACTAAGCTAAATGTGACCCTAGTTAAAGCGCATAAATGTGTTTCGATCCTTGATTAAATATGTAAAACACTGACCCTTTATGTGCTCTCTAAAAATTTTAAGGCCCTAACGTGTAACGGAGTCTGTTGAAGGACACTCCACAAAATCAAGCGAGTGACTTGTTTAGCGCTGTTGCCAGGTATAGAACCAGCGCCACGAAGTATGGTCAAAAGTTGCTTACCCCTGAACACTAATTTTTAACCCTGAGTGAACCGTGTTGCTGTGTCTAGTTCGAGCATTGGGCTGTTAGTTTTTCGCCCATGCGGCAACGTTGCATTTTTGGCCACCCGCCTGATTTCGTGCAGTGGACTTTAGAGCTAGTTTTTCTGGCTTACTACTAGGTTGATTCAAAAACACACGGACTTTAAACAGCTGGTAAATTTTTGTTTATCGATCGGCAACAATGTTTGACCTTGTTTCTATTTCTGGGAACTTTCTGATTATTGACACAGCTGGTATTTCTTTCATTCTGCCTCTAACGATGGAGAAGTTTACTTGCGTGCAAACAGTGTTAATCATTAAATCGTTTTATTAGAGTGGAGAGAGTTACGTGGCTACTGTCAAGCGACTTCATGGTACTTTGGAATGTAATGAATCAACAGACAAGTCATGAAAATATTCTTTGAGACGGGTTCAACAGTCAACCTTAAGAGTCCTGGACCGTTATTCTGGCCGAACGGAACATAGCATTGGTTCGTGGCAGTGTGGCTGTTAGCCCAGCAAAATCAATATGCCACCGTTCTTAACAATTCTTCTGTACTGAGAATTCTTTGGTACGATCTCCATTATCATGCCTATATAATTCAGTTGACACAAAGTTTGAAAGTGGCAGATCATCAGAAGAGACTACAATTTGTTGACCGGGTATTGAGAACATGACAGGAGGATTACAGCTTCACAAACAAAATCATCTTCAGTGATGAAGTGCACTTCCACTTACCATGATTACAGAAAGGGAAATGTATGCACAGCGAGTGACAGTTTGGTGCCGCTTTTAGTCGGATGGCGTCATCTGTACTTATTTTATTGAAGATCAGGAACGATCAGCCGTGACAGTAAATAAAGAATGATACCGTATGATGATTAAGGAATTTTTGTGGATGGAATGTACATTGACGAGTTGTGATTTCTGTAGGATGATGTTACTTGCCATGCTGCCCGTGAAACAATTGTGTTGCTCCTTAAATGTTTTCAAGATTTCTCGTAAATCCATCAATGTGACTATTGATGGATTTACGAGAAATCTTGGTTTACGTCACCAAGGTTGTGTGAATAAACTTTTATCTTTGAGGTCATTGGTGTATGCTAATAAACCACTAAACATCAATAACTTGAAGGGAGAAATTTGACAGAATGGAAGTGGAAACTTGTGCAGTCAATTTCATGAAGGGAGTTGTTGCGTGCCAGCACAGTACATGAAGACAAATGCATGACATTTTTTTTCATACATGAAATCGGAAGGTTAGATTAACATATTGATGTATTTAATTCAAGTTTTTAATTGAAATAAATCCTTAAATGTGATATATCAAAACCGGCGCTCTTTTTAAATCACCATTTATACGCACATAGTGATGTGTAGTATTACATACATAATTTTAAATATTTAAATGGAATTTATAAGATGCAGTGGTCAAATTTGATCAACAAATTAATATTTAAAAAGATTTATTATGAAAATAGATTCAATATAAAGATATATGAATAAAATCTATTCATTATTTTTTTCCAGATGATTTGACTACAATAATATAACACTACTAGGGTTACCCAGCTCATGTTGCTGCGGTCGAAATCATAATTTTTGTAATTAGAAAAGGAAATTAAATATCTAAATAATTATATTTCATTTACTGCAATGAGAGAGGATAAACAATGTTTTTTTTTCATATCATTAGGCGTATAAACATACAAATTTTAAATGTTCCAATACGTGAGAACACAACACATAATTATCCATAGTAAAAGCTCAAATATTTCAAATTTGATCCAGCAATGGTCAATGATTGTCCTTGTGACTTGTTTATGGTTAATGCGAATGCAAGTCACAAAACAATTTGTAGCCGTTTAAAATCAAAAGGTATATCTGATGAAATCATTTGTATTCATGGAATTAAGACCATCTCTTCTTTTGAACTTGCCCCCTCTGATTTCTGCCCGGATCAAGTTGGGTGTCAGTTTTTTTGTGCTTATTCTTTTACCGTAAACAATCCATTTAAATTTTATTAACTTCTGTTCAGTGGTTTAGGCGTTCATAAGATACATACAACACACAAACATAATTTATAGAATGATTTTTGATCCATCCTAGGCCTCTGAATCAGAGCCCTGTGAATGAATCTACACCAAACGTCCCACAAACAATCTTGGAAATAAGTTAAACGGGTTAGCTTCGTAAAAGGAACGAATGTTTTGAAACGCGACAGCAAGTAAGCAATTACGTATTCACTTAGATAAGTATTTTTAAAATGAGTTTAAACAGTGAATTTAAGATGATTACATCAAGCAACTTCATATAAGTACACCAAACCCAACACGATGCATCCCGGGAATATGTTAAACAATTCCTCCAAATGTCATTAACTTAAGTTCAGCGGTTGAGACGGTCATAAGACATACACACTCACACACACACACACACACATATATATATATATATATATATATATATATATATATATATATATATATATGTATATATATATATATACACACACATCAGTTCTTCAACCAACCTAAGCCTCTAGGGCGGAGTCCTGTCGATGGATACACACCAAACTTCACAAAAACCATCCTGAACATATTTTAACTAATTTCTCCAAATATCATTAAAATGATCAGTAGGTTAGGCGCTCATAAAATACATACATAAATTTATCGGTTTTTTAACCATCCTAAGCCTTTGGGGGCAGAGCCCTGTTTATGGATCTACATCAGACTTCTCATAAACCTTCCTGGAAAATGTTAAAAAACTCCAAATTTCATTAACTTTTGTTCAGCCTTAAGATACATACATATATATACATCGGTTTTTGAACCAACCTAAGCCGGCGCCCTCTTAATAGATCCACCCCAAACCTCACACGAACTATCCTGGGAATATGTCGAACAATCCCTCTAAATTTCATTAACTTCGGTTCAACGGTTTATGCGCCCATAAGATATATACATTAGTTGTTGAGCCCTCTTAAGCCTCTGGGGTTGTAGTCCTGTAGATGGATCTAAACCAAACTACACACGAACCGTCCTGGGTATATGTTAAAAAATATTTTCCAATTTCATTATCTTCTGTTCAGGGGTTAAGCCTCCATAAGATACATACATACTCAGATACATAAATACATCGGTTTGTGAACCATTTCAAGCCTCTGGGGCAGAGCCCTGGTAATGGATCAACTCCAAACCTCACACGAACCATCCTGGGAATATGTCAAACAATCCCTTTAAATTTTAAATTGCATTGAACTTGTTCACAGGTTCAAGCGCCCATAAGATACATACATACAAACATGCACACATTAATCGATTTTTGAGCCATCCTAAGCTTCTGGTGCGGAGCCCTTTCGATGGATTTACACCAAACGTTACAGGAACAGTCCTAGGAATATGTTAAATAATCTCTCCAAATGTCATTAAAATGTTTAATGGTTTAGGCATTCATAAGATACATACTGTACATACATACATCAGTTTTAAGCCTCTGGAGCGGATACCCGGTCAATGGATCTACACACCAAACCTCACACGAACCGTCTAGGGAATATGTTAAACAAACACTCCTAATTTCATCAAATTCTGTTAATCGGTTTAGAGGTCTATAACTTGCATACACACACAGATACATACATACATACTCACATTCATTCTTATAGAAACAGAAGATTTGTATTTGAAAACACAAATTAAGATTATTGCAGTATTAACATGTTAATATATGGCTGTAGGCTCTGTGATATTGTAGTTGTAGATGCATTTTCAGGTTATGTGAAATAAAATGTTCTATTTAAAAACAATTAATTTTGTTTTTGTGTCTAAGTATCTAAATTCTAGTAATATAATACCTCGATTAAAAATATTAGTAAGTACATCTTCCACGTATAACATTTATTTTAATAACCATAGAAAAAAGTTGATATTTAAAGGAAGGTTTCAGTAGAGCCCCGGCAAGGTTAAATATAATTATTGTTGAATAATGTAATACAATTCGTTCAAACATATCTTTGTCCTATTTTATTTGACAGTGGTTTCAAAATTATCATTGTTAAAGAAAGAGTATATGTTCTAGTCAACACACTGTGTGTTTGCAATATTTTTCAGTATGAAATAATTTGTATACTGTCCTGAAAAATGTGATTGAATATCTAGAAAAGCTTTATATTTTTGGTTGTTACTAGTACCCAGCCTAATATCAACAATACACTAGAGTATTGATCCTGGTCAGAATTTGGTAGGACCTGAATTGATAGTATTTTTGTACAATTGGGTAGTACTTTTAACAGTACATCAATATCGTAATGAAAAATTGTTTTCAAATAATACCATTACTATCTACTGTTCTTTTACAGATTTTCAACTAAATTATTGTGATAGCATTTTTGTAGATAAGTCTGTACTTCCAAAATAAAGCTCACAGATAACAATGACGAAATTGGATAATATTTGCATATTTCAATTTTTAATAGCAACTAAATTCTTTTTTGTTAGCTATTAGTTGAGTTGTTATGTAAACCTTTAGTACGGTCATTCAAAATGGATAATTACTAAGTAATTCAAATATGTATGTATGTATACACACACATATATGAGATCACCAACTACTGTCCCGATCGGCGTAATGTTTATTATCCTGATCAATTTGACTTTGCTGCAAACATATTACATTAAAAAAATAACCAAACCTGTCCTGACTTTGGTACTTACTAATGCTCCGATCGGCAAGATTTTTGTTACTTGATAGATTTGACCTTGCTGAACACGAATCTGAAGTTATTTTGAACGGCAAACACATATTAATCTAAGAAAACCAGGTTAGGTTAGGTTATTATTTTTTTAAATGTGTTTGCAGTAAAAAAAACTTAAGATTTTTGTTCGGCAAGGTGAAATTGATCAGGAAAAAAAGTATTTCGCCGATCAGAGCAGTAGTCTCTGATCTTAATAATTACCCAAACATCTTCAGGAATAATTCTTGTATTTATATTTCTCTTGTTTTTTTCAGACACACACACACACACATATATATATATATATATATATATATATATATATATATATATATATATATACATACACTCTTCTTCTGCATATACACATTAATTGAAATTAATTGAATGGAAAATAACAGGCAATATTTTAATCACCATTTAGTCAAAGTAATTAAGTCATATTAGGCACTTAATTTAAAATAATTTTATAATTATCATATATTTACAACTATTTTAATTTATTGTTATAAGAACATTTGAGATTCTAAGAAACATGAAAATGACATTTAAGATTTATGATTAGGATTATAATTTGATAACGTTAATAATGGGATAGAACAAGACAAAGATTATACCACTTTTTTACGTAAGTGAAAACTTTTATAGCGACGTCTACAAAAACTCGTTAGATGGACATAAACATAGAATTTCACATCAGTATAATTTCTGTCAGTTTAAATTCTATCACTTTAAGGTATGAGCCACCTCATTGTGAATTAAATTATAACATATGAATCATATAACAGCTGATTTTATGTTATACGTTATGTTGTAAAACAACTGTTTTAACAGACATACGTTATATTACGTTATTTATTAAACATTGTTATAGAAAATGGTTATTATTTTTAATAGTTTTGATCAGTTAATAAATATATTAATTTATTTAGATTTTAATAAATATCAATACAAATAATCCAATATAATGATAATAATAAGTTATGTATTTTTAATCCAGTTCAATGAAATTAAAACATTCGTAGGCATACCTAATAACAAAAGTTTGGGTAATTTCTCATTTTGCAAAATTAAAAGCTTTTCTCAATTCAGAATATCTGTAGTCCTGGCTTTAAAAATTTTCACTTCTGTCGGCACTCTCCCAAGTACTACACCTAATTTATTGTTACGTCTTCGATACGTAGTGAGCCTGTTCGATATAATTTTGTTTATTTTGCTCTGCTCCTCTAGTTGCGAAGGATTTAAGCCAGTTTTGGTACTAGGGTTGACGCTTTGTTGTGATTGCATGATTCAGTTCTTGAAGATTTGTTGGCTGTTACTTGAGTAAATGATCTTTCACTGAACTTTGTTTCACTTGAACTAGGCCAGGGTCAGGATTTCCTTTCATTTCTAATAAGTATGTGCTCACTTTATTTGTTGTCCACTTGGTTTACTGTTTGCATTTCTTTTTTCTAAGTTCTTACACGACTTCGCACCCTCTTTGGTTGGCCACTTTAAAATTTATACACTTTGACACAGTCTGTCTGCTAACAGTAAAATTCTGTATGAAGTGTTTGCTAGTGCAAACCCTTGCTTTCCTTCGACAGTAGGCTTCAGTATGATTAAACCCCTGGCATCTTTTTTCATTAAAGGATTGACCTTGCATACTTCCTTAGAACTTCTATTTTGTCCACTTTATAAAGGATAGTCTTGATATCAAACACTCGTTTTGTGTCTTCCTGATTGTCAAATGTGAGGATGAACAATGGGTGTCCCCATCTAGTTATCACCACCTGCCGCCGCTCATTGCATATGTACTTCTTTAAATTATCCATGGCATCTTTCAGTTTGAAGCCTCACTCTTATAGATCATTCATGATATCCTCTTAACTCCATGAGGCATGGAATCCTCTGCTATAACTCACAGTGGCCTGTCATTTTTAATTTCGTATGAAAACCATTCAGTGTTTTCTACCTCAAGCCTACTGGTAAGTGTTATATAATTTGGATATTGCACATTAATTTTCTATACATTATTATTTAGTATAGTGACTTTGAAGTCATTGTTAGACACAGCCTAGAGAATCTGGTGCAGTCTGTTCTAATCATTGACACTAGTTATGTTAATCGACTGTGGCTGATGTTCTCGTTGCTTGTGCTCTGTGCAGTCACTGCAGTCCCACTAGTACCTTGCTTTGATAAAAGCTTAAGCGATGATTTAGCTTTTCTTTTCTTGTTCTAACGTGATATATACCCACTTAAATACCAATTTGTTTCACGAGTGAGTTTATCCTTGTCAGTTGAGTTTGTCTTTGGTTTTTCCTGTCTGTGTTGTTCAAGTCTTCTATTTTCATCCTTTAGTTTTTCAATTTCAACCTTCAATGCTTTTTCATAGCAGCCCCATTTTCTTCTACTTATTTAGCATAAAGAAATCTTGTGGTTATTTCTTCATTTTATTCTATTTGGTGATCTTAGAGTCTTGTTGTTCCACGGAAGTTATATTATTCCCCTCCTACCACCTTTTGGAAAACCAATGAAAACTATCCTCCACCTTGGTACAGGCTCTATAGGGTTTATAGGCCCCTCAAACGATATTATATATTAGTTAAAGACCTTACAAATGTTCACAATTGGAGTTATTCAGCACCTTGCCATAGGAATCTTAAAACACATATGATTCTGAAGAAGAACTCGCTAATTCATGAATAATTGTTTGTTATTGAAACGTGTTTCTAAAATAATATTTTATTTCTTTGGTGATAACTAATGTAAGTTTCAGCCAATGCTTATGATTAGAAAAATTTGGTTCCTTCTTTGGTTAGAGTTTATTTTTTGGTAACATCTACCAATTAATAAAATTAAAGTTAGTCCAATCTTTGCCAAATATTACTGAAATTGGTTTCTCAGATGAATTTATTTGGGTATTTGTTACTTTATTCCTGTTAAAAACACTAATAATGCAATAGTTGGATAATTCTATAATAAATTTAATATATATATATATATATATATATATATATATATATATATATATACTCCAACATAATCAAATTTTTAATAAAAAAATATATGTTTGGAAATAGTAATAACAATATAATGTCATTCAAGTTGAGACTTGCAGATAGGTTTAAAGTGCATGAATATTAACACAGAGAATATTAAATTAGCAGTTTATAAATTTATTCTAGTCGAACATATAATATCCTCAATCTAGCAAGTAAGGGCAGAAAGAGGATTGTAGGCCAAACATTTAAGCTCTAAAATCCAATATCGAGGACGTCTAAACATTAATTTAATTAACAAGTATTATTAGACTTGGAGAATACTTACTTTAGAAATACTAATACAAATTTTACCTTTATAAGATGTATATTAATTGTGAATAGTAGTTTATTTGTACAGAATAAGATTTTAAATAATAGTTGTAATATCATGTTGAAGAGTAAAAAAAAAAAAAAAAACAGTGAATTGAATTGGCATATTATTATAATTATGTTGTTTCTATAAAAAAAACCTTCATTGTTGTTGTATTTTAAATTAACCTAGCGTTACATATAAAATTTATTTTTTAGGCAGTTTGTGAGTCAAGTAATTTTATAGCAAACCATTTTAGCACAAACAATAGCTCACATAATGAGGAAGTTGAAGACAGAGATGAAAAGAGTAAGAAAGGAGTGGTATATGGTATTAGAGAAGAAAAATCAAGCAAAGCCATGAGAGCTTATTTGGAAAGGGCAAATGCTTATAGTAAGTTCTTCTATAATTTAAAACATTATTTTCTTAAAATTGTAGTAGATTAGAATTAAAATACTTTATTAGCACAGGATGAAAAAAACATATTTCATTTGCGTTCTAGAATTATATACTAAACTAGAATAGCTTTATCTGCCTATTTACAGACAGATATTTTTTCATTTGAACTCCTGGAAGATGTTTCAAACAGTGTGGATTTGGCTCTACATCTCCACATCTACCAAGACCTACATAATAGCTGAATCCAAGCAGGGTGTTCAATAATATCTACCATAGAACTCCATCTATTCACGTTCTTGTCTGTATTGATAGACTAGAGGATATACAAATAAAAACAGTTAAAAAATATATTTTTCCAATACTTGGATGTCTGACGATGGCAAATATTATGATAAACGTAATCTAGAGACAGAAAGTACAGGCAACAGACAGAAATCTTGAAATCAATTTCTTTGAATTATATAAGATAGGCAAATCTACCTGAAAATTTTATTAATCACTTAAACAATAGTTTATGACTTCCCAACTTTAAATTTAGTAAATTTGTTCAAACTTACTGAGACAGTACGTTTTCAATCGCTATGTGCCGATCTTCATCAGTGTCTTGTGCTTGGAGATGTCGGGTCAAGTGGTGACGGTTTTAAAGGTAGGTTATCAATAATATCAAAGAGTACGTGTGATTTGTATTGTATTTGTTCATTTAATATGTTTGTACTTTGTGTTTTTTTGTGTCTGTAAATTTCATATTGTTCTAGTGTGTTGAGATGTGGTCCTTTCTGGTTGATGTGTAGGATTTATAAGTTATGGTAAATGTCTGTGTATTTGTATCCTGTTTCTTTTATGTGATTGAAAAATGTTGAGTTGGTGTTCTGTTTGTGTTCCTCGACTCTTTGTTTAAAGCTGATTTACTAAATTTAATGTTCGGAAGGCATAAACCATTGTTTAAGTGATTAATAAAATTCAGTGATTTAATAAATTTTTTGGCACCAATTAGATGTTTTAAGAAAAACCGATTGATATATTGGATGAATTCAAATGAAATGTCCATGAAATTTTAGAGTCTTTATCCTATGTCTTTAGCCTTTTAGAACTTCTGGATGGTTCCTCTGCGATAGTCCAGTCTTGGAATTGATTATTTCGATACTGAAATCCTTACTTATACAATTCTCTCTAATCTACACCGAGAAAACTTACAACTATCATTAATCCTTTTTTTGAATCACTTGATTTTAAAACAAAATTTGTTACCGTAATTAAATTTCAAGTAAAAAACTTCCCTATTCCCATTATACTTTCAATAAAAAACTCAATTCCTTTGACTTTTGACCAAATCTCCATCTTATATCCACTCTCATTCATTCACAGTTAAAGACTCCAGATTTTTCATCTATCAGTTCAAAATTCTGAGCATCTCCTGCCCTTTTAAAATCAGCCAATCTAAATCAAATTCTCTAACTTAACCTACATTTCATATCTATAACATCTGTTACAAACAGTTAGTGTAGCTAAAGTATTTCAATTTGTTACACTTTTGATCAGTCCCTCACAGCCTTGAAATGGAACCTTATCTAAATTTATGATTCTTTATAAAAAAAACTACCTTCTAATAACTTTTTTTTGTTAGTTTTTAATCTCAATTGCTAGCAAGCTTTCTACTTAACTACAAAATATCTGTTAGATCATAATGTATTATTATAGAGAAGGACAGTACTATATTTTTAATGTAAATTAGCTCTCTGTAATACTTATTAATGTCATTATTAGCCTATTATAATAGGAAACTCTGTCAATTATAAATAAATGAAATCATAAAGGTTGCTAATGTAATGTTGTTATTAATCTCTCCAGATGAATTTATGAAACATGAGTCTCAGGAATACAATGTGGGAAAACGTCATTTGGCAAACATGATGGGCAGAGATGTTGAGACATTTACACAAAAGGATATAGATGTAAGTATCAATTACATCCTCATCTTGAAAAGAATATCTGAAAAAACATTCACTTACAATTATTTAATAACAAATATATAATTTATTCCGCAACTATAACTAATAAAAATTTGTAGAAAGTCGTTTTAAATGTTTTAGTAAACATAAAATGTGTTTGTGTTTGTGTGTGCGTGTGTGTGTGCACGCATGTGTGCATACATGTCTGTGTGTGTGTGTGTGTGTGTGTGTGTGTGTGTGTGTGCGCATGCGTATGAGTCTGTGTTTCTTAATATAAGAGTCGATGATTGATTTTGGTCCTAAATGTTGTTATTACGAATACTTAAATGTCTGGGTTTTTTCAGTATTTCAATTGGAGAAAAATGACTAAAAGTGGTTGTTTTTTTCCATCATGTAGATGTCCCAATGAAAGTATTCTCGATGGTAAATAGAAAACAAATAATGGATAGGTTAATATTCATAGTTGTGTGTGAGTATAAATTTATTGTACTATATAGGACACTGAAGGACTTCTCTTGGTAATAGTCCAGTTTATAATCATAAAATAGACACACATAAACACCAAAACACTAAAGTTTTGATATACTTCAGTCACATTCTGTCCTTTCTTAATTAGAGTGAGAAACTGAAGTGAGTCACAAAAGCATAGATATCTCGTTTAAGAAAAGATTTTATTAGTTAACCTGATTTGTACCATTTTTCTCATCCATTTTTCAAATATTTTTTTGTAAGTATAATAAACTATACAGTATTTTATAAAATGTTAAAAACCTAAGAATTTCATTGAATGAAATTTGGTTTTAGGAAGCTATTAGGTATTTGCTACCTTCAGGGTTGTATGACAAGAAAGCCCGACCATTTCTGAAACCACCAGAAGAAGTATTCCCACCTAAAAAGGAAGCAGAATTTGACAAAACGGGCCGGCCTTATAATTTTTTGTTTTATACTGGAAAATCAAGATATTATAATACATTACATGTAAGTATATTTATTTAAAGCGTTATTTTTATATTTGTATAAGCTGTTAAAAATATTAAAAACCACCTATTTTTCCTTAAATACTAAGAAAGTTCTTAGTAAATTTGTCTCTGTTGATATTCCATATATTTTTCTACAATTCATAGAAAAAGAATTAATAAACATACTGATGCCTATAACAGTGCTTAACTCTTAATTTATTTGCATACAGAGAAAAGCTTTTCAGTTGTACATTTTTTCTTGTCTCAACTATTTTTAATAACATTTTAGATACCTGCAAAGGAAAAATGAATATTTACTTTTCAAAAGTAATTTTTAGGTTATAGTAAAAAAAAAAATTATTGTCATCGTCTCAAAGTGGTGAGACAAAAAATAAAGTTGCTTAGGAAAAATTAACTAAGCTCTCCACTAAGTTGTTAATGGAAAGACTTTAAATGATTATATATAAGTTATATTTGTATATTGACCAAAGGAGAGAAATTTTTATAGATAATCCCCATCAAATTTTGAAAATATTAACAATTGACTTATACAGTGGAACCCCTCAAATCCAAACTAATTGGGTCTATAGCCTGTTCGGATTTGCCGAAAAAGTTCGGAATTCGGATTTGCTGTGTGAATGTAACATCGTTGCTTCAGCGTATGGATCAAGGTGTGCTGCAGAACATGAAACTGAGCTACAAAAAAAAGCTTCTGCAAACATTAATTGAGGGAAGATTTTTCTCTTTCTATTCCAAAAAAACTTAAGACAATTACAATAAATGATGTAATTTACTGGGTATCTGAATCCTGGAATAATATCAGTCACACTTTACTGCAGAAATCTTGGAAGAAGCTCTGGCCTAGCCTCGAATTTGTGGAATCACCACTTAGAACATCGGATGATGAAACTGAGCTCCTTCAGGTCATTCAAAGAGTACCAGGATGTGGAGAGGCCGAAGAAAGTTGCCTGGAAGGGTGGACAGCACTAGATAACAATGAAGATTATACTGAGCATGTCATGGTGTCTATGGTCCAGGATCAACACGACAGTGTATCAGATAGCGATAGCAAGGAAAAAGATGCCTCTACAAATGCTGTTACTCATGCTGCCGCTCTTAACATTGAGTTGCGTTACGTAGAACAACATGCAGCTGCAACACCCAATGATGTTATGCTAATGCGACAGTGGTGCAACATCGCATCCTCGGGAAGGTTTACGTCTCGTCGCCACATGAAGATTACTGGTTTTAGGTGAAACATATAGTTAAGTGTCTGTGTCTTCTTTTTTTAAAGTGAAACTATAGTTTAGTGTTTGTCTTTCTTATTTTTATTTTACTGTCAATAAATTCTATGTTAAATGGAATGATACACTAGTCCAGTATAGGCCTTTGTATTGTGTCATGTTTTTACAGTGTTAATTCCAATATATTACACATCTCAGCCCTGTTTTACGTAGGTAGCAAACTTTCAGTACATACTTCATTAAATTTTAGATACTTTTTTAAAATTTGGTTTTCATCATATCATGTTCGGATTTCTGGGGTTCTACTGTAATTCTGAAACTGTATTATATGTTTGGTTGTATATAAAATTCTTTTTAAAGTTGCTAATTGTAATCATCTTGAATTTATTGATTAAATCATAAGTAATTATTTGAGTAACTAAGTGAAAACTATTAACTTACTTGCTGCCGCGTTTTGAAACAGTTGTTTCATTGATGAAGTTAACCCATTACTCCAATGAAGTGACTGTTTCGAAACGCATCAGGGGAGCAAGGTAATAGTTTCTGTTTAGTTACTCAAATGATTACTTATGATATAAAACTCTTTTTTGTATAATACAAAGTTACAGAGCTGAAAATCGTTTTGGGAGACATGTGATGTTCTTGTTCAATATTATCTGCAAGGGGGTGTGGACTAGCTGCACCTACTAAGAGGGGTTTTAAGTAGTATTTACAAGTGCTGTAAAAGGGAAAGATATGTAAAAATTCTTGTCTTTCTAATTAAAAAAGCAATTATTCCCTCTGTTGGAGGTATTGTCCTTTCTAACAAGAAGCTTAGCAGTGGGATACTTCTTGCTGCAACAAGTAGTGAGGCAAATTCATTCACCTTTGAAATTTACCTCTTTCTTTGTCAGGTCAAGTTATCTGTGGAGAAATATTATCAATCTTTAATGAAAAGTTTATTGGATTTTTTCATTACCTATCTTATATAGCACAGCAGAAGCAAAGCTATGTGAAAAGTGGCCTTATATTCCCTCATTTTACTATGTGTCTCTCCCTTTTTCAGTTCCTTCTATTATCTCAGAATCTCCTTATATATATATATATATATATATATATATATATATATATATATATATATATATTTTTTAGACTAGGAGACTGACAGACTTACCTTGGTAAGAGTCCACACTGTAGTCTTGAAATAGAAACACATAAAAGCACTTAAACAATGATATATTTCAACCACATAGTGGTCTTTGTCAATCGAAGAGAAAACACAAAAAGAAATATGAGAGAATGAAATAAAATAAATATAAGTTGTAATCACAGATTGTGTAGAGTAGAAATCAGATGACACAGATGCACAGATTAAAGATATATATATCTATTGTTTCCATGAGCATATGTGTGATTATAGTTTATATAAGTCTGTCAGGGGAAAAGAGATAAGGCTATTAGGGGGGGGAAAAAAAAAAAAAAAAAATGAATGGATTTATGATGTTGAGGTTAGGGGATTCTCTGGACTTGGTATACCACTGGTATGATAGTTCCCACCTTCTCAGTTCTGAGGGATTGCAATCAGGGGGGAGTGATTTAATTATTTTTGTGGTGTAGCAGTCATCAAAAGTTGTGATGTTGTGACTCGCAGCATGTTGAGCTGTTGGTCTATCCATATTCATAATTTTAACATCATGTCTGTGGCCATTCATTCTGATATTCAGACCATCCGTGGTCAGGCCTATGTACTGTGCTGAGCAAAGTTTACATTGTAGCTGGTATATGACATTTTTCGATGTACAATTATGATGACCCTGTATTTTGAAGACCATTTTTGTTGTTTGGCTGTTGAAACTATTTGCTGAGGGGTGTATTGGACACGTCTTGCATCTAGGTCTATTGCATGGGAAGGAGCCATGAAGAAGTTTGTGTGGTTTCTCTGTATCAGGGTCTGGTAGTTTAGGATGTACTAGGATGTTTTTCAAGTTGGGAGGTTGCTTGTACCAAATTTGCGGTGGATCGGTGAAAAGATTTTTGGTGTGGACGGAAGCTTGAAGAATTTTGAAGCCATCTCTCAATATCTTGTTGAGTTTATGTAGACCAGGATGGTAGTCTGTTATTAAAGACAGTTTATTTTGTTCTGTTTGTGGTTTGGGGTGAACCGAGGATTGTGCTGAATGAATTTGGTTTTCAATGAGTTTTTTTGGGTATCCTCTTCTCTGGAAGGCTGTTGATATCTTTCTATTAAAATCTTCCAATTCCCTATCATTCGAACAGATTCTCTTACCCCTGATTGCTTGACTGTATGGAATGGATCGTTTTATGTTTATTGGGTGGTTGCTGTCGAAATGGAGATATTGTAGGTGGTTTGTCGGTTTGATGTGAATTCCTGTGTTGATATTTCCATTCTGGAGTGTTACCTCTACATCCAAAAAGGTGATGGCTGATGTAGATTTCTCCCAGGTAAATTGAAGTGTGGAGAATTGTGTCAGGCTGTCTAAAAATGCCTCAAGTGTTGAAGCACCCTGTGTCCAAATTAGGAAGATGTCATCTATATATCTATACCAACATAATGGCTGGTGTGTTTGTGTCTTTAGAAAACTTTCTTCCAACAATCCCATGTACAGATTTGCGTACGATGGTGCCATTCTGGTGCCCATTGCTGTTCCCTTTATTTGAAGGTAGTTCCTTCCCTCAAACGAAAACTAACCTAAAAATATATATATATATATATATATATATATAGATATATATATATATATATATATATATATATATATATATATATATATATATATTGTACAAATTTTCAATGGCAAATAAAATACGTTTTTATTCATCCAATCAAATTCAAACATATGTTTTTCAACATGTAGTGGATGACAATTGATGTTAATATAGTCTTTTCAATTATTTATTCATTAATTAAATTTAAAAAAGCTGATATCTCGGTCGGATTCATACCGGATAACTTCATGTTTTAAGTCCAGCACTTTGCCACTGAGATAACTTTCCCATAGCTAGAAAGAAAGTTAAGTCTTTAACTTAAAGATGTATATGAAATTATAAGTGAAAGGTCCCTTGTAATAAAGAAGCATTGCAAAAGATGGGTAGAGTGAGAAATTATAGACTTCCATTAGCTTCATAAATTAGAAAAAAAAGAAAGCGAGTAAATAGTAACAAATAAAAATAATAGTCCAACACTATATACTGTAGGGAAATGGAAAATTTCAAGGAAATTCTCTCTCTCTTCCTTCCCCCCCTCTCTCTCTCTCTCTCTCTCTCTCTATATATATATATATATATATATATATATATATATATATTTTACGTTATCCATTGTTTTTCCGTTGCACTGACTTTATGAAGTTAATATATTACTATTGTAAGTAATTTTATCCACCATTAAGTGCAAAATTATTGCACTTAATGGTGGATAAAATTACTTACAATAGTAATATATTAACTTCATATATATATATATATATATATGCTGATACGTATTCCTTCACAGATGGAAAAATATGATGAATAGTTACTATCTGGAGTACATCCGTTCATTCTGCAGTCCATAAATTCACAGTTCCAACGTTTCGCTAGAATCTCATCCAGCATTGACGAGGTGAACCCAACAACAGTAGAAGAGCCCATCGCTCTCTCTCTCTCTCTCTCTCTCTCTCTCTCTCTATATATATATATATATATATATATATATATATATATATACATTTATATTAATTGTAATTATAAAATAAAAAATAACTAAAGTAAAATTTTACTTTGTTAATCTCAGTAGGAATTGACTTTTAAAAAAACTATATTTTTCTAATAAAATAAGTTGTAGTGTTTTTCATTATATCTTGTTACTATAATTATATGCAATGATAAGACTTATGTTGTTTGTTGTAGGATTTGGTGAGACACATTAGAGAATTAAATGCTTTTGAAGATGTCATGATCAGGAAGCATTTGACTCCTGATCCTAAACTGGCTTTGTAAGTATATTTTAATGCACATGATAAGCATGAGTTTATGTATAAAGCTATAGCAGAACAATTGAAAGATTATAAATACAATTAACTTCTGATAATTCAAGCTAATTCAGGCAAGAATTCATGTAAATTAACAAATTTGTGAATTAAAAATGGTTTATTTAAGTTTATAATATCAATTTAAGTAATAATATGAATATCCCAGCGTAGCTATAAATGTCTTTGTTTGTGGAGTTGGGATTAAATTGTTTGTTGAAGGTGTTATGTGCGGAGTAAGCTATTTTGTAATTATATTTGCCAAATGTGTTAGTTTATAAGTTTTTGCTAATCTTTTTGTATTTTGTTTTTTTTTCAAGTGGGTTGAGTTATTGAGTTTATTTTTCAGGCAGTAATATAGTTTAGCGGTAACTGATGTGTGTATACATTGGCTTATGTTATATGTCTTATGGTATTCTTGTTCTTCCAACGATTTTTTTAATAGGTGATAGATCATGATGTTGTAGGTGTATAGTTTTTGTTAGCCTGAGTGGGGTTTTAAAGAATTTGTTTAACACATTGACTGCTAACCAGTTTTCCAATAATTTTCAAACAATTTTATTTTGTTTGTATTTTTGTTTTAAATAATGACAAAACATAATAATATTTTGTCTTCTAGTGTGTTTATTCATTTAAACTAGTTTATTTTATAATGTCGTCGTACACCAATGACCGTCGTGGAGTGATGTAAATGCTTTTACCATGAGCCGCTGTGTCGGTTACGTTGTCAAGCTTACTACGCATCAAGACCGCTAAGAGCGATCTTCCGATTGAATGTAAAATGTTGACATTTTTATTGTATTTTTTCAATATAAATATATCTATAACGTATTTTCACAATATTATAGATATTTTTAACAATAAATACAGCTACTAGATTTTTCTCACACATTTTATAGATACACAATTTTAATTTTCAATATAACTATTTTTGTTTGAAAATATTTTTTCTCGAATAATTATAATGTAAATATAATCTGGACATTATTCTTACATTTATGTTTCCATTGTTTCAATAAAAGAGCATATTTTAAATTGAGCTGCTTTTACGAATTTTATATGATCTTATGAATTGTAGGAAGACGTTTAAAAATTAAAGTCTTTAGATTATAATTTTTGAATTGTTCAGTTTTTTAAAAACTATTTCCTTCTAATATTCCCTAGTGATTCTGAGCTTCTAGTTTCCAATAATTATAGTCTTGTAAAAAAAATAATAAATAATTTTCTGAACGCCAAGTTGCAGGAACACATACAGATGCCGTGTTTGACACCTAATATGGTTTAATACATCGTAAATGTGCCGGGCTGCCTTGTGTGGTGATCTAAAATTAGGTGCATATTGTTGGTCGCAGGTGACCACTTGACCCTATGCAGAAGTACAGTGACCGCCATGGCAGTCAATGTGTTAAACACAATCATTCAGTTCAAGAGGATTAACTGCTCTAAACCGGTTTTAACTATTGTAGTATTTCTGAAAAAAACATTGTAGTTTTATCTTTTTAAAAGGTTTGGTAAAATCCTATTTTCTCTTTCAATTTTATATTTGCTTTTCTCTTACAGTTTCATTTCATGAATTACTTTATTGTTTAAATTCAGTGTTAAACTGTTATATGGCCCATGCTTTATTATCAACAATCAATAAAATGTTCTAACTAAAACTTGTAAATTAACAAGTATTATAAAAATTTATTTTATTTTCTATTATTTTATAATTACAATCGATATAAATATGTATATACATATGTCAGAATAACAATAATGAGTGGCAAAATAGAAAGCGAATTTTCTTGCAATTTTCTATTTTTCTGTCTATGTATGATGTTGGACTATTATTTTTATTTGTTACTATTTATATTCTTTCTTTTTTTTCCCCCGCTTGCATTGTATTGCAGTTTCTTTTCACATTGTCCGTTTTTGAAACAAGGTTCAATAATTTTAATCCAGTTTGTTTGTTTGTTTTATTCTTTTTAATCCTATAGCATTGTTTATAATATTGTGTGGTAACTATTGGAAGAATTTAAGGTTACACAATGGAGGTTTTTCATATAGATCTTCATATAGAAGTTAATTTCTAACTATGGAAAGTTGGTTCAGTGCACATAAAGCGCTAGACTTGGAACATGAAGATACTCAGTTCAAATCCGATCTAGACCCCAAAGTTTTTATAATTTAATTATTGAATAAATATTTGAAAAAACTGTTAAAATCAATTGTCATCCGCTATAGGTTTGAAAAAAATGTATTTGAGCTTGATTGGATGAATAAATACATATTTTATTAACGATTGAAAATTTGTACAAGATATATATCAGAAAAGTTTGAGCTATAGAAGGAATTTTTTTAAAAATATATAAAAAAACAAAACTCAAGAAAACATGAATGTTTAAATCAAGCCACTTGTTGGAATAATCTACAAAATACAAAAGGATATGGTATCTGATGTTTTTCATGTTGTCACATAGCCAACTAATGAAGTCTGTATGAATTTATAACATTGTTGTAAAGGGATAGGCATTGTGGAACAGAAATTACAAACATTTTTACACAAAGGACAAAGGCAGATGTTGCTGTTTCTGCCCTGAAATAGACCTTACTATCCCATACCATACATTACTTAACATTTTGTAACATTCAAGTGCATACTGGGTGAGTTATAAAAGAAAGTTGTGTAAGATTGAATATTTTCTTTTACTGGAGTGTGTTCTTGCTACAGTATACTGTAGGTGTATTATGAGACCAGATTAACAAAATTTCGTCTATTTTTCTTTAAACATAATTTGAATCATTCAAACAGAATATATATTTAAAAATTCAAATTAGCAAATCTTTTTTATATCGGATTGTAATATAAACTTCGTCAGGAATGTCGTTTTATTCGAATTATCTAAGTTCTAGTTAATCACATCTCACAGTAAGAAAAATACAATTTAAAAATCATAACCCACCTAATGGATAAAGGAGACACAACAATAAAAATAGAAGAAGCAATAAAACCAATATGTTATGAAAATTAAAGCCTAATATCAGTGTAATATAAATTAAAAAAAGAAATTTACAAATATTAAAATAATAAATGAAACATTTAATGAGATTTCATCTCTAATATTGAAAAATTTTAAATTATTACAAAATATAAATTAATAAACAAGATCAATACATTTGGAGTAAATTAAGTTATAGAGGTGGGACTAAAAATAGTTTAGACAGAAAAAACATATTATGCAGACGACCCCCATGTATGGAATACACAAATACAGTACACTCCTAAATTCTTGTTCCACACCCTAGGCCAGACTAAAAAATGACCGAACTAACTGACAAGCTATAACTGATATTTAACCTAAATAAAGTATATTACAGCACAGTCAGTTACATGACAGCCATTCCTGGGCCAAAACACATTTCACCAAATAGACATCTGGGTTCTAATATTAGCCTAGCAGATTAGTTTCAGAATCTGTGTAGGACTACCTTAGTCCCTCCAGCTATCAAAAATTAAAAAATATGTTAAACTCTCTAATTTTGTAGTTCATTACATTCGGTGAATCTTAATTAATCACTTTAACACTAGTTTATGACTATCCTAACTTTAAATTTTGTAAATTTGTAAAAACTTACTGGGGCAGAACGTTTTTGATCACTATGTGGCGATCTTCGTTAGTGTCTTCTGCTTGGAGATGTTGGGTCAGCGGCGACGGTTTTAAAGGCAGGTTTTTTTATAGTAACAAAGAGTATGTGTGATTTGTATTGGGTTTGTTCATTTAATATGTTTGTACTTTATGTTTTTGTGTGTCTGTAAATTTCATATTGTTCTAGTTTGTTGAGATGTGGTCCTTTTTTGTTGACGTGTAAGATTTATAGGTTATTGTAGATGTGTGTGTATTTGTGTCTTGTTTCTGTTATGTAATTGTAAAATGCTAAGTTGGTGTTCTGTTTGTGCTCCTCGACTCTTTGTTTAAAGCTGCGACCTGTTTGCCCAATATAGAATTTGTTGCACCTGTTGCAGTTTAATTTGTATACACCTGGTGCTTGTAGTTTATCTTTTTTGTTGGTGTCGTGTTGTATTTTGTATTTAGTTTTTTTATTAGCTTTTTATCCTGTTTTTTGAAATTTGTGGGCTATTTTATTTGATGTTTTGTTTATGTATGGTATTGTGATATATTTGTATTCCTTCTTTATAGTGTTAATTTTGTCAAAGAAGTTCTAATGACCACATAAAACATAAACAAAGAACTATTAAATGTTTAGCATACACAAATGGATACAACACCACAATAATAGACAAACTATGGCACAATATACAAAAAAAAAAACTACAGAAAGGGAATAAAAATATATCACAACACCATACATAAACAAAGCATCAAATAAAGTAACCCACAAATTTCAAAAAATAGGATACAAAATAGCATACAAAACTAATAATAATTACCAATACAAAATACAACACAACACATACAACAAAGATAAACTACAATCACCAGACGTATACAAACTAAACTGTGAACAAATGTAACAAATTCTATATTGGACAAACAGGTCAAAGCTTTAAACAAAGAATCGAGGAACACAAACAGAACACCAACTCAACATTTTACAATCACATAAAAGAAACAGGACACAAATACACAGACATTTACCATAACCTAGAAATCTTACACATCAAAAAAGGACCACATCACAACACACTAGAACAATATAAAATTTACAGAAGCACAAAAACACAAAGTACAAACATATTAAACAAACAAACCCAATACAAATCACACATACTCTTTGATACTATTGAAAAACTGCCTATAAAACCGTCATCGCTTAACGAAACATCTCCAACCAGAAGACACTGATAAAGATCACCACATATCGATCGAAAACGTTCTGTCTCAATAACTTGTCACAAATTTACAAAATTTAAAGTTCAGATAGTCATAAGCTAGTGTTACTTACTTCTTACTTCTCCGGGCTATGGCCCACAGGTTCTTCTTAACTAGAATATCTTGCCACTTTGTCACAATTGGTCTGAGGATGCCTCTTGTAGGTAATGGGTAAGGGCAGTTCAGCAGTATGTGTTCAATTGTTTCGTACTCCACATCGCAGAGTGCACACAACGGAGACTCTGTGAGATTAAAACGAAATAGGTACTCCTGTGTCACCAGATGGTCGGTTCTTGGTCTGGCAGCAAAAGATGCTGTTGATCGTGATACTTCCCTATATTTGTCCTGGACTGGTAGTTCTGGTTGGAGCTGGTAAAGGTGTCAACCAGTAGACTCTTTTTCCCAATTATCACACCAAAGTTTTCGGAAAAATTCCCTGCTTACACTTTTGCAATGTAGCAGGGAGTGTTTGTCTTCATCTGTAGGTCCCATGGGTGAGGCTATTTTTGCAATTTTGTCAGCCTTTTCGTTTCCGGGTACTCCGCAATGGGCAGGTACCCATTGAAGAGTTAATTCCTTCCCACAGTCCACTAGTTCTAGGATGGTTTTTCTTATTTCTGATATTCGAAACGAGTATGAACTTGTAGAATTACTTAACAATGACTGAAGGGCGGCTTTCGAATCCGATAGGATCCATATTTATGAATTGCCCTTTAAATGCACACAGCTAGTCAGGGCTGCACTTATAGCCAAAAGCTCGGTATCCATGTTGGAATTGGAATTGGCTGGGATGTAAAAACAGTCTCTGTTCGATTCATTATAGTAGCCTGCCCCCGATAAGCTCTTCTCCCGGTCGAGCAAGCCATCTGTGAATATTTTTATGTGGCTTTTGTATTCAGATTGAATCATGTTTAATGTTATTGTTTTTAATATTTGTACATGATCTTTCTTGCTCGCCTCATGTGGCAGGTTAAGTGCAATGTTTATCTCAGGGCCTTCTACTTGAGGGCTCCATATAGAAAGTTGGAACAAAGTCGGAAAGTTTGACAGGGACAAAACAAGGCAATTTGGTGGACAGTTGATTAATTTTATAGCTGAATGACTACTTTAGGTTGAAATCATATGACACCATGTTACCTAATGGGTGGATTGGTGTAAGAGCCTTTATTGACAAGTATATGGTATAAGCTAGTGTTAAAGTGATGAATATGTTAAAATTGTAATTTAAAAAATATTGCTAGGTAGGGAATAATACTTTTTTGGCCAAAAGAAGATGTTACTTGTTTAGCCTTAATTTATCACATCAAGGGATCACTGTAACTTAATGGTGTTGTGGTTTAAAAAAAAAATTGCTTAGAGATGGGAAATAAGTTGCACTTGTTTATCTAAAGCAGGGGTTCCCAAACTTTTTTGTACCACGCCCCCCTCTGGTTATTTGGAGACCCCCACGCCCCCTACACATATCAGCTTTCCATTTTGCAATACCCTATTTCCACGGTTCCATACATAGCAACTCCTACAAGTACATGAACTCGTACAAGTATGTGCCTACTTGATACGGTGAGTAGGTAGATTTTTTGTTCACTGTTGAATGCAGTATCGCAGAATACAAAGATTCGATAATTGTACGTATGATGAAAATTAAAACAAGTATTACATGAAAAACGAATATAATTACTGATACAAAATTTAACATTGTAACACACTTACATTTTCAATTTAAGGAAGGTGAAACAATAGGCCTACCTACTTACAAAAACAAAACATAAAATGTAATATAGTGAGATGGGTGCGCTTGCATGCGCTGAATAAGTTGACAGATCCTGGGTTGTGTTTCAGACAAAGCACAGCGTAGGTCACTTTCGACATCAAGTTTGTTGCGGTACTTTGTTTTCATCGCCACAAGAGTTGAAAACGCTTTTTCGCACATGTATGTTGTTGAAAAAGGCAAGTACATCCGAACAGCTTTCTCTGAAACACTGAGGTAAACTTTTAAGTACTTTAACTAAAATGAGGGATTGTCCATTTGTTCAAAATCGTATCTTGCAACAGAGTCATTTTTTATTTCTATTCCCTCCTCTTGCAACTCTTCTGGCAGCAACTGTATGTCCATGTGGAACGGGTCGGTTGATAGTTTGTAAAACTCCTCTGAATTTAGGAAAGTACCTGCTGAACTATTCCTCGAGGTTCTTCAAATGGTCAATTATCAAGTTTTTCAAAAGCGGTCCTTCAAAAACGTCCTCAAACATGCTTCTTCTGAGACTGATACTACTTTGCTGAAACTTGAATAATTGCTGGGGTTCATTGACACTTTACGTATCCAAAGTTGTAGTTTCTCAACGTACATCTTGATGGCATCCTGATGTGTTACTATATTTGAGTCTGCACCTTGCAGTCTCAAGTTTAGGTTGTTTAACGTGTCAAAAAAATCAGATAAATAGGACAAAATCACTTGGTTACTGGGTTTTTTTAACTCTGCACTAAGCTCGTTTAGTTTCTGCTGTGCCAAAAACGTAATCACTTCATCACGGAGCTCAAATAGTCTTCCCAACATATTGCCTTTTGATAGCCATCGTACTTCTGTATGACATAGCAGCGTTTTACAATGAATCCCAACCACATCATCATTCTTCTCTTTGACCAACTGCACAAAGCCAGAATGTGAACCCAGCATTGAAGGAACACCATCTGTGCATACACCAATAGGTTTTATTTTTTTTGTAGAAAATTATTTTTGTAATTTTTTTATTTATTTCATTTGGGTGTCACACCCCCCTGGACTTTCTCTACGCCTCCCCAGGGGGGCACGCCCCCCCAGTTTGGGAACCCCTGATCTAAAGCATGGAGCTGATTATACAATAGCAAGGGTCAAGCAGACTAAATATACAAAATAAAAAAACATAGTTTCATGAAGCAACAAAGCATATCGATATCGATGATGTGAAACCAACATCTGTGTGCCCGCTAAACACATTTTGTGGGAATAAGAAAGATTTGTCATTGGAAAGAAATGGGTTAAATTGTTTTATGCCCTGTGTTGCAGTTATGAGGAGTAATTTAGTCCGCCAAAAAAAGTCTTCACTTATTTTAGCCAATCTGCTTGTTTACTTGCACACTAACTGTAATTACTTGCAGTAGAAGGTATAACTCTACTACTTGCAGTGGAAGAGTTATAATTTGCAAAATATTTTACAACGAAAGTAAGTATAGGTAATAAATTGTATAGAAAATTACTTGAAAGTAGTATTTTGCATTTGAATATGCAGTGTTTAACCACTGTCCACCACATAGACTATCTCAAATACTATATACCTTAATCTCTTCTTTCAAGTAGATCAGTGCTCTTGATAAAACTTTTAAGTTTAACATTTTTTTTATCATTATAAAAATTTTCAAGTTTCCTTTAATAATTATAAGTATATTAAACATTATAACATAAATATGTAGCCAAAAGTCATTCAAATGTTGTAAAGCTGTAAAACATTTGCTGTTTAGGTCAGTCACAGGGTCAACTTGGCTAAAGAAAGAAGAATTAGAAACCAAATTTGTCGAAGAACTATCTGATGCAGAAGTAAATATATTTAATAGTTATAATTTATATACATAACTATTTTAATTTGTAGCTAAAAGTTTAATTGTTTATTAATTAGTAGCTCAAGTTGAAGAGGAATTGAGTAATTTTAAATAAATAAATATATATATATATATATATATATATATATATATATATATACACACACACACATATATATATATATATATATATATATGAAGTTAATAAATTACCAATTTTGAGTAATTTTATCCACCATTTGGTGGATAAAATTACTCAAAATTGGTAATTTATTAACTTCATAAAGTCAGTGCAACGGAAAAACAATGGACAATATTAAATATCAGGAATATATATATATATATATATATATATATATATATATTTATTTATTTATATATTATTTATAATAAATTATATTAATATAATAAATTTAATATAACTAAATATAATATAATATAAATATAATACATAAATTATATATATAGATAGATTTTTTGGACTAAGAGACTGGCTCTTACCTTGGTAAGAGTCCACTCTGTAGTCTTGAAATAGCAGCACTTAACCAATGATATATTTCAACCACACAGTGGTCTTTGTCAATCAAAGAGAAAACACAAAAAGAAATGAGAGAATGAAATAAAATAAATATAAGTTGTAATCACAGATTGTGTAGAAATCAGATGTCACAGATGCACAGATTAAAGATATATGTATTGTTTCTATGACCATATGAGTAATTATAGTTTATATAAGTCTGTCAGGGGAAAAGAGATTGGAGACATCTGATGACGCTATTAGGGAAAAAGTTAATGGATTTATCTGATGTTGAGGTTAGGGGATTCTCTGGACTTGGTATACCACTGTTATGATAGTTCCCATCTTCTCAGTTCTGAGGGATTGCAATCAGGGGGGTGTGATTTAATTATTTTTGTGGTATAGCAGTCATCAAAAGTTGTGATGTTGTGACTCGCAGCATGTTGAGCTGTTGGCCTATCCATATTCATAATTTTAACATCATGTCTGTGGCCATTCATTCTGATATTCAGACCATCCGTGGTCAGGCCTATGTACTATGCTAAGCAAAATTTACATTGTAGCTGGTATACAACATTTTTCGATGTACAATTATGATGACCCTGTATTTTGAAGACCATTTTTGTTGTTTGGCTGTTGAAACTATTTGCTGAGGGGTGTATTGGACACGTCTTGCATCTAGGTCTATTGCATGGGAAGGAGCCATTAGGAAGTTTGTGTGGTTTCTCTGCATCAGGGTCTGGTAGTTTAGGATGTACTAGGATGTTTTTCAAGTTGGGAGGTTGCTTGTACCAAATTTGAGGTGGATCGGTGAAAAGATTTTTGGTGTGGGCGGAAGCTTGAAGAATTTTGAAGCCATCTCTCAATATCTTGTTGAGTTTATGTAGACTAGGATGGTAGTCTGTTATTAAAGACAGTTTATTTTGTTCTGTTTGTGGTTTGGGGTGAACCGAGGATTGTGCTGAATGAATTTGGTTTTCAATGAGTCTTTTTGGGTATCCTCTTCTCTGGAAGGCTGTTGATTGATATCTTTCTATTAAAATCTTCCAATTCCCTATCATTCGAACAGATTCTCTTACCCCTGATTGCTTGACTGTATGGAATGGACCGTTTTATGTTTATTGGGTGGTTGCCGTCGAAATGGAGATATTGTAGGTGGTTTGTCGGTTTGATGTGAATTCCTGTGTTGATATTTCCATTCTGGAGTGTTACCTCTACATGCAAAAAGGTGATGGCTGATGTAGATTTCTTCCAGGTAAATTGAAGTGTGGAGAATTGTGTCAGGCTGTCTAAAAATGCCTCAAGTGTTGAAGCACCCTGTGTCCAAATTAGGAAGATGTCATCTATATATCTATACCAACATAATGGCTGGTGTGTTTGTATCTTTAGAAAACTTTCTTCCAACAATCCCATGTACAGATTTGTGTACAGAAATTCTGCGTGAGAAGAAAAAATCTTCAAACGAGTTTACTAGATTTTATGAAGCCTTCTATGTCAAAATAACTTCTTTTTACTTACTTCTTTGCAATATGTATATACGTAATATAATATTTTGTTGTAATATGTATTTAAGATTTTAACAAATACACATTTTTCTTCTAAATTATTAGTTTATTTAGTCTCTTGTCCCAATCAAACATGATTCCTATGTGATTGTATGTAAAATTATACCCCGACTTATGCAAATTTGACTTACATGGTTATTGCTTGGTCCTACCGATCAGGCAAGTACAGGGTATTACTCTATATATATTCAACTGAAGTTCAAATTTATCGATGTATAGTGTAAAAAGTATATTGTTTGTATAAACTTATAGAAACTTATGAGTTTGATGATTATAAATTAGGCATTTGTTAGAGAAAAGTCGGTTGAAGGAAATGTAAATTTAGTTATTTGATGTTAAGGTTAGGGTAATCTTTAGACTTGCTGTACTACTGGTATGATAACTCCCATGTTCCAGCTCTGAGAAATTGCGATTGTGAAGAGGGCAGCTTTATAATTATGTTGGTGGTGTAACAGAATATATATTCATGTCTATGGCAATTCATTCTGATATTTAGACCATCCGTGCCAAGCAGAATTTACATTGCAATTTATATATTATACTTTACTTTCCAATGTGTTACATCATTTGCAATCATTTTTGCCTTTCAAAGACAAGAATTTAGAGTCAACAATGCCAGGAAACTCTTAAGAATAATGGTAAATTATAATTTTTTTATATATCCTGTGTTTAAAGTTTTATAAGAAATATTTTTTTTGAGGAAAATTATGAACACGTTGTTTTTTAGGCAACTAACGCATTTAAACAAATTCTTTAAAACAAAATGTATTTAAACAACTGTGTTTATTAAAAAAAACTTTAAATCATGTTTTTAATTGTTTATTTCAAACCAGGACAACCCATATTGCTTAGTAATGTTATGTATATTATTTTTTAGAAATAATATGACTATTTATTAGAAAAAGTAATAATTTTTTTTTTACAGTACAACCAGCTGTTGAATACAATAGAAAGACTGATTGCCCATCCTTACTCTTATCGTATCAAGGATGTTGTTATGGAGTTTCGAAAGCCACTATCTAACCCAACACAAACATTTGAACCACTCAAGGTAAAATTTAAATGTGTGAAAAATATTTGTACATGTTTATCTTGGAATTTTTTTACCTAAAAATTGTCATTTTCTTTGAACGTAAAAAATAATTATAAATGGTTAAAATAATAAATCTATGTAAACTATTCAATTGAAGATATCAAGAAGAAACGGTATATACATCATAAAGTGTACTCAGTTACAGTGTTAGACTCTGTTGAATCATATTGGAGTGGCAAATTTTAAATAGTTTTGGAAAAAATTAACAAAAATACAGGTTTAAAAGAACTTAACTATTTATAATACAGGTTAAAGTAAAAATATTAAACATAATTACGGATTGTGGCGAGAAAAAAGTCATTAGAACGTAATTTGTATAAGTCGTGTCATATAGCTAGAGACTTGTAGTTATATGTAGCCAAACGTTTGCTAACTTGGGGAGAGAAGACCAGTCAGCTGTCTAGCACTCTCCAGCTTCTCTTATCTATTTGTAACTAGCATGGGTGACTAATTTTACAGAAATAATTGTTATTTCATGAGCTCATTAGTGCTACAATTTTCCTTAGAAACAGCATTAAATATTCATTAGATGTATTTAATTGTGTGATGGATTATGAAAATTTGTAACAACTGTATTTACTATTTATAAGTGTTGTGCTAAATTATATGTATTTCAAGTAAACAAAATTAATGTACATAAAAAAATAAATAAAATACAAAAATACTGAGGAAAAAACTTTAAGTAGATTAGTTCTAGGTAATTAAACAGGTAGCCACCGATCGGGAAATTGGAAATATCGTAATTTATACAGGAATTATTAGTGTTAGGAAAAAATAATGGATTAAACGGGAAAATTGATAATTATCTTATAATTTCAGGAATTAAATCATTAAATTTTGGTTTTTTATTCTCAGTAATTTGGACAGAAAAAAGTCATTTATCCTCCATTGTTTATTGTAAAGAAGTTTGTGTTGGTTACGTCTCTCGAGGGCCAGAATAGCAATAAGCTCACTGAGTCATCTGACAGTTGTTTGCACCACAAACTATGCATATATAATTATATTAAATGAATCTTAAATAGTTTGTAAAATATAAATACAAAATTTAATTGCCTAATCTGGCTTTTAACTCCTCAAACATTTATTCATTAAATTAGTTTCTGTCTTATTCAGAATGTTTTCTTGAAACCTTTTCTGTAGTATGTTGGATTTACACATTCACTGCACAGCAAAATATGCAGCTGAGGCTAGAACTTAAAAAGTATTAATCAATAATTTTGCGAACTTGTTCCAAATATCTAAGTGAGAAATGGAGTCTGTGATGATATCACATAGATATTGACAAATTAGATTATAATTTTAATTTGATAAATATTGTTTTTTAAAGATGTATAGGTATTTTCTTACATACAAAGAAATTTGTATTTCACAATTTAAAAAGAAAAGAAATTTTATTTTATATTTTGTATTTATTAAAAAAAAAACTATAATGATTTAACATGTTTTTATTTGACGTGGTCCACCTATTAGAAAAAAATCTTCTTATCTAGTTATATTTCCTGTCTTAAAAGAGATGATAGCTTCTTAATTGTTTACATCCCTTTACTGTACATCCCTTTATTGTAAATCATACATGTAGAGTACCTTTCTTTGAGTTGTCAATTTCAGAAGTGTGTTCAAATAAATTTGGAACCTTTTATTAATAAGAAAATAAAATGCATCTACTAAAGTAAACAACACGCTGAACTAAATGACGTCTGTCACGTTGTCAGTTACAGCGTAGCAAAAACAAGCAGTCAGTTTTGAAGCAGGCATAATTAGGTATCCTAATTTATGGGTTACAATATGTTCTGAAAATACCCTTCCTATATTTGCAGTGATATTGTGTAATAAAGGAATGCTTGGGGATGTGTATTGATAGCGCACTAAAAACACAAGTCTTTAAATATAAGTTAATGGGCTAAAGCCTAAATGTATAGATAGAGTACAATAGGCAATACGGCAGAATCTCTTACCCTGAAGCCCACAAGTGATAGAATAGAAGCATCAGCATAGCAGTCAAGGCCCACAAGTGATAGAATAGAAGCATCAGCATAGCAGTCAAGGCCCACAAGTGATAGAATAGAAGCATCAGCATAGCAGTCAAGGCCCACAAGTGATAGAATAGAAGCATCAGCATAGCAGTCAAGGCCCACAAGTGATAGAATAGAAGCATCAGCATAGCAGTCAAGGCCCACAAGTGATAGAATAGAAGCATCAGCATAGCAGTCAAGGACCACAAGTGTTAGAATAGAAGCATCAGCATAGCAGTCAAGCCAGATTCTATAAGATGACTCCAGTGCAGTTTTTGAAGCACCAAGAAAGGTTTAATGTGCTTCCCACGTATCAAAAAAAAGTCACGTGAGGGTTGGAGTATTTTGTTACAATTTGACAAAATTATATTATAATTTCAGTATTAAGCTGTTTGACAATAAAGAATTCCATATTTCACATATAAACCCTCCCAGGACATATGGCCTGCCGGCATCTCAAAAATTTAGAAGCAACTGTTTATTCTGTATGTAGCAGCATAAATGGTACTTTGGAAAATGATATGTATAGCAATGCCTTTATTTATTTGATTAGTTGTATGATTGGATGGTAGAAATTTACATCATAGGAATGAAAAAGACATTAGTTCAGTTATAATATTGAGAAGTCGTTCAATAATTTAGGTTTACAGAATAAATACTAAAAAATTTGTTACTAATGGTACTTTTACTTTGAGCACAAATTGATTAATTTTTTAACCTTGTAATTAAGATACATTTTTCTTATAAATTTTACAAAATATTAAACAGGTGCATTTTTAAAGTATTAATTTTACAAAAAAATATTTTCTTTGTTTTTACAGGTAGAACTAAGTCCTGATGGTAGACAGTTTGTTGTCATGAAAAGTAAGTTTATTTTTAATACTATTTAAAATTTACCATTTATAAAATTCATGTAAATTAATTTACTTATCTTGTATTATAATAAAAACAAGCCAGTATAATATACATGTAAATTAAAGACAGTTTTCCCAGTTAAAACAAAAATACTTCATAATAAATTAAAAATTTATCTGTTTTAAAAATTAAAAAGCAATAAATATTTTTCAACATACTTAGTATTAACACAGAGTATGGTTTGGGCTGATGCACATAACTTTTTAAAAATAAACCTTACTTATTAGCCAACAGCCACTTTTGGCAGGTTGGCCATTTGGCAGCGTGCTAACCAGTAGAGGCAGGCGATCTCTCTCTGTAGTTGTCTTGTTGTTCGTCCACAGGGTTGGCTGCTAGGGCCGGACACTGGGGTAGTTGGGCTGCGTTCATCCTGGAGTGTTGGCATCTCCGCTTAACCCAATGCGGTGTAGATGGGGTGCCAAGTAGTTGTGGCCAGTGGTAGTTCTGAACGCAGCTACTGCTACATCTCCTAGGCAAGTTTCAGGGAATGAAAGAGTCTATCAGCTTAGCCCAATTCTTCCCTATGCTGGCTTGCCTGTTGCGTGTCCTGGGCCAGTTGTTTACCTCTCGGTTGATTGAGGTCTTTGCAGAAGAGTAGGACTGAGTGCAAGGTGGTTGCTGGAGAGCAGTTTTGTTTTTAGCGAGAACATGGGCCTTTTCGTTTCCTTCCACGCCAACATGGTTTAGGATCCACTGCAGGTGTAAGGTCCAACCACGTTAAATTAAGTTGGAGAGTCCCAATAGGCATGCAGTTGTTTTCCTGCAATCGGTGTATGTGCTGTTTGAGAGTGCAATTATCACAGCCTGGCACTCTATCAGAAATACAGCTTTTTTGTTCTGTTGCGAGTCTTCTAGCCGTTTTGCTGCCTCATGTATAGCAACAATATCCCCGTCATAATTCGTGAGAGGCTGTGAGTACAAACATGTTCACTCTTAGGTTATTACAGTATGTTTTTATAGAAAGTTATATTTATCTGTCTTGCATTGTTATGGTCATTTCTTTCAATGCTTATAAACAGTTTATTCATTAGCTTTATATATAGAATATTTACTAGGTACAAAATTGAAGAGCTTTAAAACAAAAATATTTAAAATTCAGTTTTTATTTTGATTATATTTTTGTAACTGATATTGTTGGAAGCTTTGTAAACAAAAATTTGCTTACTAAATTAGACAAATGCTGGTTCAGGCTTTGATATAAGCATAACTTATATTCAAGAGTTAGGTAGTTCTTTCTATATTGGTTTTTTAAAATATGTTAACCCTGAAAATTGCCTTTCCTAATTATGCTTTGGTAAATCCAATTAGAAATTTTATAGCAAGATAATTCTTTAAATTCATTCAGAACACTGATACAAAAATTTATTAAAGAGGTACTTTTAAACGTTTGTAAGCGTTAGGAAACTAGAAAGAATGTTAAATTATTTGCCCCTTTCTCAAAGCAATTAAATTGCAACTAGTTTCAGGAGGATCAAAACTATGCAGATAGTAATGCAGAAAAGCTATCAAAACTCTGCATATTGCAGGATCAAAATTAATGTATCATAAACCCAATTCATACTTTTATGAGAGGCAGACAATTTTCTCTTACATCAATATATTTTTTCTTCAGGGTATTTTTTATATTTTTTAGTTCACTTACAATAGTTTGAGAAACTGTTAAAGTAGCAATATGTTTTTCTCATGCTGCAGATTCCAAGAGAAAGACTGCTTTAGCTGATGTTACTCTGTGGTCCCCTGGTACAGGAAAAATCACAATAAATGGCTCAGACCTGACATATTTTGAAGATGCTCAGAGCAGAGAACAGGTAAGAAATTTACATTTGGGAGGTAATGGGCCATGAGTTTTAACACTAGTCACTGAATTTAATTTAATTCTAGGTTTTGCTGGGGTTCACCCCAAAGTTTAAGGTAATACAAATAAAATAAAAACATATTCTCTGGTTGGAGGACCACCTCTTGAAAGTGTAAGTAAAGTTTAGAGGATGAGCGGTTTAATTAAATTTATAAATTTACTAAACACGTAAATTAAATTACTTTAAAAATGTCTTATTATTGAAGTGTTGTATAAAGAGTTGAAGAAGCGCACACAGGTAGTTCAAGTCCAGGATGCACTGAAACACTCAATGATTATTAATTACCAAGTAATCGATAAGTTTTAGTATTGAGTGCACTCGAACAAAAGAAGGAGACACAAGTCCAGTGGTTGTCTTTATTTTACTATGTATATCACTCTTAAACTCGCGGTTAACTTAATGTGTGACCTAATAATAGCCTATTAGATAGTTGAGCACTTCTGGTCGATAACTGAAAACAAAATAAGCATGTACAGAGTTGCATAATAAATGCACACATGTGGATATAGGGTAACTTTTACAAAGACACTTTTAACTAATTGAATGCTGTTATTCCCTTAACTATTTATGTGACATTAAGGTGTTGCGGCTTGAGGTACTTCTTGCAGGTAGTTTCATGGAGATATCCTACCTAGTGAGGCGGTTCTGACTTCAATCTGAAGAGTTGCTAAGTGGTGTGCCATCTTGAATGCACTGTCGTGGAAGAGTCCCCATGAAGGTTGAAAATCTAAAATCCACACCTCACCAAAATCCAAGTCTAAACAAATCAGCCCTATCAACAGCAAAGCAAACCATACAAAGCTCAAATCACCAAACAACCACGTACAAAATTTACGTGTAAATGACCTCACGAATGCCTATAAAGCAATCAGTCAATCAAAATTCTCAGAAAAACCACCATAAGGTCAATACAATACTAATCACACTGCTGTAAATGAGATTTCAGAAACGGCATATCACAGGAGCTAAACACGACAGCTTCGCCAAACAAGCCAAGGAACTGTACAGAAAAGATGTGGAATTGAACCAGATTCATTTTGAGTGTAAAATACTTTGATATATTCTTCCTGTCACTAAAGATTCCCATAATTTATTCTAACAAACTCCAGAATATTTAAATTCTATAATGCTGGAGTACAATTTAAATAAATACAATTCTTTATTACTGTTTTTATAATTACCCTTAACCCATCGATTCCCTATGATAAAACTATCTTGTCATTACGAAATGTGTTTAGCAGGCATATGGACGTTTGTTTCTTGACATCGATTTTTGTCATTAGTTCAAGAAACTACATTTTTTTGTTTGGTTAATGTTTAGTCTGCTTGAGACTTGTTATTGTCTCCTCGCTTTAGACAACACATTTCTCTTGTCTAAGTAATTGTTTTATCCTCTTGAAACTGTCATCATAATGAAAGATACTTATGTCTGTGTTAATGCTTTCTAAAAATGACAGGGCACAGAGTAGGGTTTTTATTCCCTTCCTAACTCTCGAAATGACAGGGCATAGAGTAAGGTTTTTATTTCCTTCCTAACTCTCGGAATGACAAGCCACAGAGTAGGGTTTTTATTTCCTTCCTAACTCTTGGAATGACAAGCCACAGAGTAGGGTTTTTATTCCCTTCCTAACTCACGGAATGACAGGGCACAGAGTAAGGTTTTTATTCCCTTCCTAACTCACGGAATGACAGGGTACAGAGTAGGATTTTTATTTCCTTCCTAACTCTTGGAATGACAAGCCACAGAGTAGGGTTTTTATTCCCTTCCTAACTTTTGGAATGACAAGCCACAGAGTAGGGTTTTTATTCCCTTCCTAACTCGAAATGACAGGGCACAGATTAAGGTTTTAATTCACATCCTAACTTTCGGAATGACAGGGTACAGAGTAGGGTTTTTATTCCCATCCTAACTTTTGGAATGACAGGACACAGAGTAGGGTTTTTATTCTCTTCCTAACTCTCGGATTGACAGGGCACAGAATAGGAGTTTTATTCCCATCCTAACTTTTGGAATAACAGGGCACAGAGTAGGGTTTTTATTCTCTTCCTAACTCTCGGATTGACAGGGCACAGAATATGAGTTTTATTCCCATCCTAACTTTTGGAATGACAGGACACAGAGTAGGGTTTTTATTCCCTTCCTAACTTTTGGAATGACAGGACACAGAGTAGGGTTTTTATTCCCTTCCTAACTTTTGGAATGACAGGACACGGAGTAGGGTTTTTATTCCCTTCCTAAGTTTTGGAATGACAGGACACAGAGTAGGGTTTTTATTCCCTTCCTAACTTTTGGAATGACAGGACACAGAGTAGGGTTTTTATTCCCATCCTAACTTTTGGAATGACAGGACACAGAGTAGGGTTTTTATTCCCTTCCTAACTCTCGGATTGACAGGGCACAGAGTAGGCGTTTTATTCCTATCCTAACTTTCGGAATGACAGGGTACAGAGTAGGGTTTTTATTCCCATCCTAACTTTTGGAATGACAGGACACAGAGTAGGGTTTTTATTCCCATCCTAACTTTTGGAATGACAGGTTACAGAGTAGGGTTTTTATTCCCATCCTAACTTTTGGAATGACAGGACACAGAGTAGGGTTTTTATTCCCTTCCTAACTCTCGGATTGACAAGGCACAGAGTAGGCGTTTTATTCCTATCCTAACTTTTGGAATGACAGGACACAGAGTAGGGTTTTTATTCCTATCCTAACTTTCGGAATGACAGGGTACAGAGTAGGGTTTTTATTCCCATCCTAACTTTTGGAATGACAGGACACATAATAGGGTTTTTATTCCTATCCTAACTTTCGGAATGACAGGGTACAGAGTAGGGTTTTTATTCCCATCCTAACTTTTGGAATGACAGGACACAGAGTAGGGTTTTTATTCCCTTCCTAACTCTCGGATTGACAGGGCACAGAGTAGGCATTTTATTCCTATCCTAACTTTCGGAATGACAGGGCACAGAGTAGGGTTTTTATTCCCATCCTAACTTTTGGAATGACAGGACACAGAGTAGGGTTTTTATTCCCATCCTAACTTTTGGAATGACAGGACACAGAGTAGGGTTTTTATTCCCATCCTAACTCGAAATGACAGGGCACAGAGTAAGGTTTTAATTCACATCCTAACTTTCGGAATGACAGGACACAGAGTAGGATTTTTATTCCCATCCTAACTTTTGGAATGACAGGGTACAGAGTAGGGTTTTTATTCCTATCCTAACTTTTGGAATGACAGGACACAGAGTAGGGTTTTTATTCTCTTCCTAACTCTCGGATTGACAGGGCACAGAATAGGAGATTTATTCCCATCCTAACTTTTGGAATGACAGGGCACAGAGTAGGGTTTTTATTCTCTTCCTAACTCTCGGATTGACAGGGCACAGAATAGGAGTTTTATTCCCATCCTAACTTTTGGAATGACAGGACACAGAGTAGGGTTTTTATTCCCTTCCTAACTTTTGGAATGACAGGACACAGAGTAGGGTTTTTATTCCCTTCCTAACTTTTGGAATGACAGGACACAGAGTAGGGTTTTTATTCCCTTCCTAACTTTTGGAATGACAGGACACAGAGTAGGGTTTTTATTCCCTTCCTAACTTTTGGAATGACAGGACACAGAGTAGGGTTTTTATTCCCATCCTAACTTTTGGAATGACAGGACACAGAGTAGGGTTTTTATTCCCATCCTAACTTTTGGAATGACAGGACACAGAGTAGGGTTTTTATTCCCTTCCTAACTCTCGGATTGACAGGACACAGAGTAGGCGTTTTATTCCTATCCTAACTTTCAGAATGACAGGGTACAGAGTAGGGTTTTTATTCCCATTCTAACTTTCGGAATGACACGGCACAGAGTAGGGTTTTTATTCCCATCCTAACTTTTGGAATGACAGGACACAGAGTAGGGTTTTTATTCCCATCCTAACTTTTGGAATGACAGGACACAGAGTAGGGTTTTTATTCCCTTCCTAACTTTTGGAATGACAGGACACAGAGTAGGGTTTTTAATCCCATCCTAACTTTTGGAATGACAGGACACAGAGTAGGGTTTTTATTTCTATCCTAACTTTCGGAAAGACAGGGTACAGAGTAGGGTTTTTATTCCCATCCTAACTTTTGGAATGACAGGACACAGAGTAGGGTTTTTATTCCCTTCCTAACTCTCGGATTGACAGGGCACAGAGTAGGCGTTTTTTTCCTATCCTAACTTTCGGAATGATAGGGTACAGAGTAGGGTTTTTATTCCCTTCCTAACTCTCGGATTGACAGGGCATAGAGTAGGCGTTTTATTCCTATCCTAACTTTCGGAATGACAGGGCACAGAGTAGGGTTTTTATTCCCATCCTAACTTTTGGAATGACAGGACACAGAGTAGGGTTTTTATTCCCATCCTAACTTTTGGAATGACAGGACACAGAGTAGGGTTTTTATTCCCATCCTAACTTTTGGAATGACAGGACACAGAGTAGGGTTTTTATTCTCTTCCTAACTCTCGGATTGACAGGGCACAGAATAGGAGTTTTATTCCCATCCTAACTTTTGGAATAACAGGGCACAGAGTAGGGTTTTTATTCTCTTCCTAACTCTCGGATTGACAGGGCACAGAATATGAGTTTTATTCCCATCCTAACTTTTGGAATGACAGGACACAGAGTAGGGTTTTTATTCCCTTCCTAACTTTTGGAATGACAGGACACAGAGTAGGGTTTTTATTCCCTTCCTAACTTTTGGAATGACAGGACACGGAGTAGGGTTTTTATTCCCTTCCTAAGTTTTGGAATGACAGGACACAGAGTAGGGTTTTTATTCCCTTCCTAACTTTTGGAATGACAGGACACAGAGTAGGGTTTTTATTCCCATCCTAACTTTTGGGATGACAGGACACAGAGTAGGGTTTTTATTCCCTTCCTAACTCTCGGATTGACAGGGCACAGAGTAGGCGTTTTATTCCTATCCTAACTTTCGGAATGACAGGGTACAGAGTAGGGTTTTTATTCCCATCCTAACTTTTGGAATGACAGGACACAGAGTAGGGTTTTTATTCCCATCCTAACTTTTGGAATGACAGGGTACAGAGTAGGGTTTTTATTCCAACCTAACTTTTGGAATGACAGGACACAGAGTAGGGTTTTTATTCCCTTCCTAACTCTCGGATTGACAAGGCACAGAGTAGGCGTTTTATTCCTATCCTAACTTTTGGAATGACAGGACACAGAGTAGGGTTTTTATTCCTATCCTAACTTTCGGAATGACAGGGTACAGAGTAGGGTTTTTATTCCCATCCTAACTTTTGGAATGACAGGACACAGAATAGGGTTTTTATTCCTATCCTAACTTTCGGAATGACAGGGTACAGACTAGGGTTTTTATTCCCATCCTAACTTTTGGAATGACAGGACACAGAGTAGGGTTTTTATTCCCTTCCTAACTCTCGGATTGACAGGGCACAGAGTAGGCGTTTTATTCCTATCCTAACTTTCGGAATGACAGGGCACAGAGTAGGGTTTTTATTCCCATCCTAACTTTTGGAATGACAGGACACAGAGTAGGGTTTTTATTCCCATCCTAACTTTTGGAATGACAGGACACAGAGTAGGGTTTTTATTCCCATCCTAACTCGAAATGACAGGGTACAGAGTAAGGTTTTAATTCACATCCTAACTTTCGGAATGACAGGACACAGAGTAGGATTTTTATTCCCATCCTAACTTTTGGAATGACAGGGTACAGAGTAGGGTTTTTATTCCTATCCTAACTTTTGGAATGACAGGACACAGAGTAGGGTTTTTATTCTCTTCCTAACTCTCGGATTGACAGGGCACAGAATAGGAGATTTATTCCCATCCTAACTTTTGGAATGACAGGGCACAGAGTAGGGTTTTTATTCTCTTCCTAACTCTCGGATTGACAGGGAACAGAATAGGAGTTTTATTCCCATCCTAACTTTTGGAATGACAGGACACAGAGTAGGGTTTTTATTCCCTTCCTAACTTTTGGAATGACAGGACACAGAGTAGGGTTTTTATTCCCTTCCTAACTTTTGGATTGACAGGACACAGAGTAGGGTTTTTATTCCCTTCCTAACTTTTGGAATGACAGGACACAGAGTAGGGTTTTTATTCCCTTCCTAACTTTTGGAATGACAGGACACAGAGTAGGGTTTTTATTCCCATCCTAACTTTTGGAATGACAGGACACAGAGTAGGGTTTTTATTCCCATCCTAACTTTTGGAATGACAGGACACAGAGTAGGGTTTTTATTCCCTTCCTAACTCTCGGATTGACAGGACACAGAGTAGGCGTTTTATTCCTATCCTAACTTTCGGAATGACAGGGTACAGAGTAGGGTTTTTATTCCCATTCTAACTTTCGGAATGACACGGCACAGAGTAGGGTTTTTATTCCCATCCTAACTTTTGGAATGACAGGACACAGAGTAGGGTTTTTATTCCCATCCTAACTTTTGGAATGACATTACACAGAGTAGGGTTTTTATTCCCTTCCTAACTTTTGGAATGACAGGACACAGAGTAGGGTTTTTATTCCCATCCTAACTTTTGGAATGACAGGACACAGAGTAGGGTTTTTATTTCTATCCTAACTTTCGGAATGACAGGGTACAGAGTAGGGTTTTTATTCCCATCCTAACTTTTGGAATGACAGGACACAGAGTAGGGTTTTTATTCCCTTCCTAACTCTCGGATTCACAGGGCACAGAGTAGGCGTTTTTTTCCTATCCTAACTTTCGGAATGACAGAGTACAGAGTAGGGTTTTTATTCCCTTCCTAACTCTCGGATTGACAGGGCACAGAGTAGGCGTTTTATTCCTATCCTAACTTTCGGAATGACAGGGCACAGAGTAGGGTTTTTATTCCCATCCTAACTTTTGGAATGACAGGACACAGAGTAGGGTTTTTATTCCCATCCTAACTTTTGGAATGACAGGACACAGAGTAGGGTTTTTATTCCCATCCTAACTCTTGGAATGACAGGACACAGAGTAGGGTTTTTATTCCTATCCTAACTTTCGGAATGACAGGGTACAGAGTAGGGTTTTTATTTCCATCCTAACTTTTGGAATGACAGGACACAGACTAGGGTTTTTATTCCTATCCTAACTTTCGGAATGACAGGGTACAGAGTAGGGTTTTTATTCCCATCCTAACTTTTGGAATGACAGGACACAGAGTAGGGTTTTTATTCCCTTCCTAACTCTCGGATTGACAGGGCACAGAGTAGGCGTTTTATTCCTATCCTAACTTTCGGAATGACAGGGCACAGAGTAGGGTTTTTATTCCCATCCTAACTTTTGGAATGACAGGACACAGAGTAGGGTTTTTTTTCCCATCCTAACTTTTGGAATGACAGGACACAGAGTAGGGTTTTTATTCCCATCCTAACTCGAAATGACAGGGCACAGAGTAAGGTTTTAATTCACATCCTAACTTTCGGAATGACAGGACACAGAGTAGGATTTTTATTCCCATCCTAACTTTTGGAATGACAGGGTACAGAGTAGGGTTTTTATTCCCATCCTAACTTTTGGAATGACAGGACACAGAGTAGGGTTTTTATTCTCTTCCTAACTCTCGGATTGACAGGGCACAGAATAGGAGATTTATTCCCATCCTAACTTTTGGAATGACAGGGCACAGAGTAGGGTTTTTATTCTCTTCCTAACTCTCGGATTGACAGGGCACAGAATAGGAGTTTTATTCCCATCCTAACTCTCGGATTGACAGGGCACAGAGTAGGCGTTTTTTTCCTATCCTAACTTTCGGAATGACAGGGTACAGAGTAGGGTTTTTATTCCCTTCCTAACTCTCGGATTGACAGGGCACAGAGTAGGCGTTTTATTCCTATCCTAACTTTCGGAATGACAGGGCACAGAGTAGGGTTTTTATTCCCATCCTAACTTTTGGAATGACAGGACACAGAGTAGGGTTTTTATTCCCTTCCTAACTCTCGGATTGACAAGGCACAGAGTAGGCGTTTTATTCCTATCCTAACTTTTGGAATGACAGGACACAGAGTAGGGTTTTTATTCCTATCCTAACTTTCGGAATGACAGGGTACAGAGTAGGGTTTTTATTCCCATCCTAACTTTTGGAATGACAGGACACATAATAGGGTTTTTATTCCTATCCTAACTTTCGGAATGACAGGGTACAGAGTAGGGTTTTTATTCCCATCCTAACTTTTGGAATGACAGGACACAGAGTAGGGTTTTTATTCCCTTCCTAACTCTGGGATTGACAGGGCACAGAGTAGGCGTTTTATTCCTATCCTAACTTTCAGAATGACAGGGCACAGAGTAGGGTTTTTATTCCCATCCTAACTTTTGGAATGACAGGACACAGAGTAGGGTTTTTATTCCCATCCTAACTTTTGGAATGACAGGACACAGAGTAGGGTTTTTATTCCCATCCTAACTCGAAATGACAGGGCACAGAGTAAGGTTTTAATTCACATCCTAACTTTCGGAATGACAGGACACAGAGTAGGATTTTTATTCCCATCCTAACTTTTGGAATGACAGGGTACAGAGTAGGGTTTTTATTCCCATCCTAACTTTTGGAATGACAGGACACAGAGTAGGGTTTTTATTCTCTTCCTAACTCTCGGATTGACAGGGCACAGAATAGGAGATTTATTCCCATCCTAACTTTTGAAATGACAGGGCACAGAGTAGGGTTTTTATTCTCTTCCTAACTCTCGGATTGACAGGGCACAGAATAGGAGTTTTATTCCCATCCTAACTTTTGGAATGACAGGACACAGAGTAGGGTTTTTATTCCCTTCCTAACTTTTGGAATGACAGGACACAGAGTAGGGTTTTTATTCCCTTCCTAACTTTTGGAATGACAGGACACAGAGTAGGGTTTTTATTCCCTTCCTAACTTTTGGAATAACAGGACACAGAGTAGGGTTTTTATTCCCTTCCTAACTTTTGGAATGACAGGACACAGAGTAGGGTTTTTATTCCCATCCTAACTTTTGGAATGACAGGACACAGAGTAGGGTTTTTATTCCCATCCTAACTTTTGGAATGACAGGACACAGAGTAGGGTTTTTATTCCCTTCCTAACTCTCGGATTGACAGGACACAGAGTAGGCGTTTTATTCCTATCCTAACTTTCGGAATGACAGGGTACAGAGTAGGGTTTTTATTCCCATTCTAACTTTCGGAATGGCACGGCACAGAGTAGGGTTTTTATTCCCATCCTAACTTTTGGAATGACAGGACACAGAGTAGGGTTTTTATTCCCATCCTAACTTTTGGAATGACAGGACACAGAGTAGGGTTTTTATTCCCTTCCTAACTTTTGGAATGACAGGACACAGAGTAGGGTTTTTATTCCCATCCTAACTTTTGGAATGACAGGACACACAGTAGGGTTTTTATTTCTATCCTAACTTTCGGAATGACAGGGTACAGAGTAGGGTTTTTATTCCCATCCTAACTTTTGGAATGACAGGACACAGAGTAGGGTTTTTATTCCCTTCCTAACTCTCGGATTGACAGGGCACAGAGTAGGCGTTTTTTTTCCTATCCTAACTTTCGGAATGACAGGGTACAGAGTAGGGTTTTTATTCCCTTCCTAACTCTCGGATTGACAGGGCACAGAGTAGGCGTTTTATTCCTATCCTAACTTTCGGAATGACAGGGCACAGAGTAGGGTTTTTATTCCCATCCTAACTTTTGGAATGACAGGACACAGAGTAGGGTTTTTATTCCCATCCTAACTTTTGGAATGACAGGACACAGAGTAGGGTTTTTATTCCCATCCTAACTCTTGGAATGACAGGACACAGAGTAGGGTTTTTATTCCTATCCTAACTTTCAGAATGACAGGGTACAGAGTAGGGTTTTTATTCCCATCCTAACTTTTGGAATGACAGGACACAGACTAGGGTTTTTATTCCTATCCTAACTTTCGGAATGACAGGGTACAGAGTAGGGTTTTTATTCCCATCCTAACTTTTGGAATGACAGGACACAGAGTAGGGTTTTTATTCCTATCCTAACTTTCGGAATGACAGGGCACAGAGTAGGGTTTTTATTCCCATCCTAGCTTTCGGAATGACAGGGCACAGCATATGGTTTTTATTCTCCTTCTATGTTGTTATTTGTAAAATATATTGCTGTTGTTAATAATATTCACAATTCTTTTTTAGTAATAATTGTTACAAATAATCAATTGAAAAATTATAAATTAGCGCAACATCATTTAGTTGCAATGACTACTTTACTTGATAATTCAATTCATGCTACAAGATCATTCGGATTCTGAATAATGTAAACCTCAATGAGTTAATTTTCATTAAAAATATTTATTCATGCCTGATTACTTGTCTTAGTAGTAGACTTAGGAAATATACTTTGATCTTCAATAGTTGTAGCTAATAAATAAATAATTTCTCTATAAAGGTTTTTAAATATAGGTTTATATGTTAAGAATTTCTTACTAATTCTTCACTTCCTCTACCCACATTGTTTAAGTTCTTAAAATACAGTTTGGTTACTAGATCTTCAGTCAAGGAAATAAACAAACAGCTGGATTCGATTGTTTGTAAGACAAACAGATCTGATTTATTAGAAAGTAGCAAGTTATTGCGAAGTAGCAGAGTCTAGTGTAAACTTTTGCTATTTTTGTCATGACAGTGAATTGTGTACCAAAGGATTTCTTGTTCTTGTTATTCTTAGTAATCTTTTGTGTATTCATGGGAGAAACATTTCATTTCTGTGAATATTCACTTTCAGTTGTGATAACATTTTGCTTGTTATATACACAAAAAGAACTATATACATAGGTAAAAAGACAATGAACTTTTTTTGGAAAGAACGGCTTTAGCTATCTGCTTAGGCTATATTACTGAATAAAACTTAACCTCCTTATACATTAACATATAGTTGCCACATACATAACTATATGTAGACACCTGCCTATAGTAACATTTAGTTTTTGTAAAAATGATGACGGACATGAATCAACTCTTGAATTCACAAAGGGACAAATCTCCCGAAACAGTTTTCTGTAAACAAAAATTAATATTCTGTCATTAAATCTACAGAAAAAATAATTTTGCTTTGACATGAATACTTTTTGATAGTAATGTTGTTTTACATCTTGATTTTGATTAAACAGAACAAAAGTTAAAGTTTTATTTCAGATAAAACGTTTTGAGTCTTTTACATAAGTCCCCTTAAAACCCAAAGGTTCTCTGTTTGTGTCAAAAAGATCTTTATGCAAGTGTATCTTACCATATAATATATATAAATATATTTATGTTTAGTTCATCTTTAAATCCTTATTTATTTTGATCTATCTTAATTTTATCCTTTCAGGCATTACTCGTAATCATACTTATGATGGTCTTTGCAGAGAAATTTTATTGTACTTTTAATATTTTCCATTTATACTATTGATTCTCAGATCAATCTCATTCATTTCTCAAGATTATTTTGCAGACTCTTGGTCTGGGAAGGAGATCAATAAATGATTTTCTCAAGGGTATCTCAAAAGCTGCGTTAGAGAGGTCATATAGGCTGTGTCTGAGGCGGGCAGAAGCTTTGGCACCAGGGAGTGCTTTAAGCTCCCAACCTCCTATTGCCGTGGTCAAAAGTCCTTGGCCAGGGCTTGAAAGAGCACGGTGTTAAGATTATTTAAAGCATATATTGGTTCCAAACAATATGAGAAATTCTGAATATAGAAGGGGTTGTGGAAAGGAATCTAAAGATGCTCTAAGAATCTTGATTAGCTCTGTCTGAAGTGATTCAACCGCCCAAGTTCTGTTATTTATATTTATCTAACAAAGAACTTATGTTTAAAGTTAGTAAAACGAGGTCTGTTCAAAAAATACGCGGACTGAGGTCATAAAAAAAACTGTACTTTATTTGGAAGTTACATGTCTAGGTGTCCTTCAAAGTACTCTCCTCCCCAACGCACACACTTATCCCAACGGTGTTTCCACTTGTTAAAACAGTCCTGGTATGCTTCTTTTGTGATGGTGTTCAGCTCGTTCGTCGCATTTGCCTTAATCCCCGAAATCGTTTCAAATCTTCTTCCTTTAAGGGGTTTTTTGAGTTTTGGGAATAAGGAAAAGTCACAAGGAGCAAGGTCAGGTGAGTAGGGGGGTGGGATAGAACAGTGATCGAATGTTTGGCCAAAAACTCATGAGTTCTGAGTGCTGAGTGAGCTGGAGCTTTGTCGTGATGGAAAAACCAGTTATCACTTCTCCACAGTTCTGGCCTTTTGCGTTGGACGGCGTCCCTCAGATGTTTCAGTACTTCAATGTAGGTAATCTGGTTGACTGTAGAGCCTTCAGGGAGGTACTCGTAGTGAACAACACCCTTCGCATAAAAAAGAACTGTCAGCATCACCTTCACATTCGACCGAACTTGGCGAGCTTTTTTGGGTCTTGGGGACGTTTGACTCACCCATTGGGATGATTGGACCTTCGTTTCAATGTCGTAACCATACATCCATGATTCATCACCGGTTATAATTCTTGACAAAAAGTTCTCATCTTCATTTGAACGATCAAGCAGTTCCCGACAAACCTGGGCGCGATTGGCTTTTTGGTTGTCAGTCATCAGGCGTGGCACAAATTTCGCAGCGACGCAGTGCATCTTTAATTTTTCGATCAAAATGTCGTAACAAGATCCAACTGATATCTCACACTCTTCGGAAAGCTCCCTAATGGTCAGACGTCGATTTTCGTGCACCAGGGTGTTGATTTTATCAACGTTTGGGTCGTCAGTTGACGTTGAAGGACGTCCAGGACACTCATTGTCATCAATCGACTGTTGGCCACCCTTGAAATGTTCATGCCACTTGAAACATGCAGAACGCTTCATGGCAATATCGCCATAGGCCGTGTTAAGCATGGCAAATGTTTCTGTTGCAGATTTCCCTAGTTTTACACAAAATTTCACAGCAATTCGTTGCTCCTTCAGGCTGTCCATTTTAAAATCCGACAAACGAAAAAAACACTCTTTACTAAACTGCGTGTAACTCATCAACAACAGCTGATTTATACGAACCTAGCGACACCAAGCGGATTCTCCTGAAACTAACTTGAGCAGCGAAATTCAAACAGTCTGCATATTTTTTGGACAGACCTCGTATTAAGGCTTGCTGTTCATTTCAAAATGGCATAAGTGCCGACCATTTATAATAAACTCACTGAGACTAAACATTTTCAAGCGCACTATGCTTTCTACAATAGTATCTCTCTATGATAAGATCACCTAGTGTATTCAAAAATATTTTGTCCCAGTAAATTTTTAAAAATTTACTTTTACTAAGTTTAAATATAAAGTTTTTGTCAAACTGTTGGGGAATGAAATTCACTGGTACTGATTTATCTCATCCCTTGTGAAACGTTTTTCATTTCTCGTGTTGTCTCCCAACCTTTATTATCAAAGTTTACTTGTAGTTATTGCATAAAACAATTTTTTATATATACTGAAGCTGAATATTTGTCTTATAGCCTTATTTAGCCTTCTTATAGCCTTCTTGTAGCCTTCTTATAGCCTTCTTGTAGGCCTAGGGTAAAATTAGCAGTTACGCTATGCTAAGTAGGTTTTTAAATTTAATACAACAAACATTTAATACAGAGAACATGTTAGGCATATGATTTTAATTCATCATATTAGGATTTTTTAACTTTTTGATTTTATATTTAATTCAGTTATTGTCCTTTGTCATAGACTGCAAAACCCAAGGTGCTTCAAGATATTAGATAATTCACAATTGAAACTTATACAGTGCATGGTATGTTTGGTTGAGAATATTTTAAATTCAGCCTCTAGTGGTATGTAAAGATTTTGTAATTTCTTATCTTGAATTGGTTTGCGTTCAATACACTAAACCTTCTGTTGAAAATACTATGAAATACTTAATATTACAAAATGTTAAAGAACGCGGTTAAATTGTTATTTATTAAAAAGCCGTGTTTTTAAAAAGAGTTAATAGTTCTTACTGTGACTTGAAATGAAAAGTCTTATATATTGCCATTCCCTAATAGGCAAACAACAGGGTTGTGATAGAGGCAAAAGTCTTGTGATTTTAGGAACCATAACTTGTCTGAGAAGGATTGCTTTAGACTGTAGGAAGGGGTAAAATAAAACTGTGTTTAGGTACTACTCTAAAGGATTAATAATACCACAATGTAACTTGGAACTTCTAATTATAACTTAGAAGGACCTTTGGGAAAATTCTAACTATCCAAATTTGCAATAGAAATTACTTTATTATTATGCAAAATTATTACAATTATTATACAATAATTTTATTTTATGACTATACAATATAATTACCATACAAATAGTTTTTATTTAAAATTGCAATAACTTAACTTTACTTAAAATATTTTGCCCTTACAAATAAACTTTATTTTATAAAAATTATTTTAATAAAACATAATTACTAAATGTAAATTTACCTATTGCTTAACACTTTGTATTTAAAGATTGCTAAAAATCATTGATAATTTAAAACGAACAAAGAAAATCGTTAAAAGATGATTTTTTAATTTATAAAGTTTGAATTAGGTTCTATTTTACTATTACTGAATAATGAAAAAATTATAATTGCTATTGATAAAATAGTTTGTAAAACTACTTGAAAATAGATACCAGTTGACATTGGCAAGTTTGGAATAAATATAGAAAGTTTTTACTTCAAGGCTTTACATGTAGAATGTGGGAAAATACAAGTGTTAAATACAAATATTGTTCTATGAATCTTCTAGCCAATGTATTACATAACTTGTAAAAAATAAATTACAACTTCAAGGCTTAAAAATTATTATTATTGTCAATCAAGGCTGGAAAATGTGGAAATGGATTTTTCTTTTGTATATGAGGAACAAATATATGTCAGACAATGAACTTCATGGTTGAATGGTTGCAGTATATTGACACCACTTTACAGTAATGCCTACACAAGTTCATTGTTACAACTACCCAACAATGGCATGCCTGAAGTATTGTTAAGTAGCAGTTTTTTCATTGTTTACACAATAGTAATTAGTGACTGCTATACCATATTAATGGTATAAGAAGGACTCGTTATTATAATACATGTGTAGTATTAAAATGTGTTGTATGGGGTGCTTTTTAACACATTCACAGGAAAATTTTCTCTGTCCAACGTATATACTTAGCATGTATTTATCTATGTTCATATTTTGATCTTTTTTCTTTCCTGAAATCTATAGAATTATTTCTAGTAAATTATTTATATGAAAACCACAGAGTTCTATATGTAACTTCAATTTTAAACAAATGGGTTATTTAGTTCTAAATTTTCGTTATGAACATGATTTTTCTGATTATCTATAAACATTTTTTTCTTAAATTTAATACATTATTTTGATTTATTTTTCACATTTAACATGTAATCAGACCAAAGCTCTGATAAATCCAATGTTCTGTAAAATCAGAAAGACGAACAGGAAACTTTAGAAGAAGAGAGGTGTTTTAAACAAACAACTTGTCCTTAAATATAAAACTGAAAATAAATAATAGTACTTGCAAATCCAATAGATCTTTTTAAAATAATTTCCAAGGTATAATTAAGTCATTAGAAGGGTTTTTATATCTTAAATAACACATTTGAAGATTTTAATAAAATCTTTAGTGATACTTGGAATAGCATTTATATTTCTGATATTTAAGTTAATTTTTATTTTATGCCTTCACCAGTAAAACGCCTTGATGTATCAAATGAGAACAAGATTATTTAAATTAATTGTGATTCAAATTTTATTATATAAATGTTTTTTTTTTAAACAAAAATAGTAACAAACCAAGGTTACTTTTTTTACAATCTGGCTCTTTCCTTATAATAGCACTTGGACTAAATAACAAATAGATAGTTGTTAGTTAGAATTAAAATTCAGAGCAAATACAAATTTCACAACTTAATTTTTCTGCTAGCATTAACATTTCTTTATTTTAAATAAAATGTACAGATATTGTTGTTACACAGTAAACACAATTGTTAATCACAAAAATTCAATAAAAATACCAAGATTTTTTAAAAATCGGTAAACAGTTTTTGTATCTTTGTTTTTAAACTTTGAACAGTTAGAATCTAAGAATATTGTGTTTCCAAACAAATATTTAGACGTAGATAATTATATCTACTGTTAATTAGTTTATTCACTTTTATACATTATCTATGTGAGTCACGGTGTTAAAATAGAATTTTCAGGAGACAGCGAAAGATTTATTCACAGCTGTAAGAAATGTTGATTGTTCAAACAATCTTGATTTTGTGTTTCAAAGTAGTACTTTCAACAAATCAAGTTCATGTGAATGATTACTTGTTTTAGGACTTATAAAATTTTAATGGGAATTCTATAATAAATTATATTGCAACAGATTCCTTTTCTTATCTTTGCACACCATTATAAGTAGCCTATTTTCTTCCAACACGTCATTATGTGAATGGTCATTTGGTTTAGGACATTTACAATTCTGTGGAGTAAAATTAACCTTTCAATTGTCACTGGAACAAATTATTACCACTTGATTTTTATTAATTATTTTTTTTATTAAATTTTTTTAATTTGATACACTAAAAAAGGTTTGTTTTTATTTGATAATAATTTTAATCAAATTTTAGAGTTGTAGTTGGATGTAATTTATATATATATATATATATATAATTTTTTTATAACTAAGTAAAATCTATATCAACATAATGTCCTGATGTGTTTTGAAACAATTGTTTCATTTATAAGGCCTATTCATTAGTGATGGTTTATTGCAGGTGTGTGATTTATGAGTGTGGGGGTCTAGGATAGGGGATTCTGTAGTGTGTATTAGAAATTGGTGCTAGGTTCAAAGCGTGTGTGTGTGTGTGTGTGTGTGTGTGTGTGTGTGTGTGTGTGTGTGTGTGTGTGTGTGTGGTCTTTAAAATGTGTTGTTTTTCTGTGTTGTTATGTGATGTTTATATATTTCAAATGTTAGAGATATACAAACATCACATAACTTAAAAACAACATATCACCGTTATAAAATCCTATTTTTATACAAAATTCAAAAGATTGGTCCATTCTTAATTTTCTGCCACAACATCAAAACTAAATTATCAAAATAGTTCTATTTTTTTTTACTCTATCTTAGCATGGTAATGCACTTTTTGAGTTTATTCCAGCTTCTAATTGAAGTATAAATTATAAAAAAGTGTTTTTTTTTTTAAAGTGTCCTGTTTTATAAGAATAAAACTCAGCTTGTGAGTTTAAAACATATAAGATATATACATTGGTACAAAACTTCTCAAACTACAATTTTTTAATCATAATATGTTTTCTGTTACCATATTGCTATTATCACTAATAAATGTACAGTATAGTTAAATAATACTTAACTAAGTGAATACGTAAGGGCTTACTTGCTGACGCGTTTCGAAACAATCGTTCCTTTTACGAAGCAAAGCCTCTACTGTCGTAAAAGGAACGATTGTTTCGAATTTCATCAGAAAGTAAGCCCTTTGTACTCACTTAGTTAAGTATTATTTAATTATAGTTTAATCAATGAATTCAAGATGATTACAACAAGCAACTTTAATCTACAGTGTTGACAAGGCAGCATGGTTGCCAAAACATGTCTGATTTAAAAATTGTATTGTGAGAAATTGTGTACTAATGTTTATTTCTTGTATGTAGAATGTAACTTATTAGTTTGCTAAAATGATAAAAGCAATTTGTTTTACCTGTAAAGTACTTTCAACAGAATAACTTAAATTTATGTTGGATATTTTGATTTTTCCTACTCACTGACAGTTTGTATCATAAACAAGGATGAACAAAATATGGTTATTAATCACTTTTCTAATTACTAAAAAAAGAATTGACTTAAGAAAAAAACAAATATAGGTACAAGTTTTAAAGTTTTTGTATTTTTTGTCAAAACTCCTTAAGAAAACGGGGCTGTACTCAATCTTTCAAATGATCAAAACCTCTGTCATCACTATGAGAAGAAATTACACATAACCTTTTATTGGCTATAAAGGATTCCAAACAATGTAAACAAACACATAGTTCCCTTCTATATTGAAAAAAACGTGTGTTTAGACCATTGTCAAGGATACAGTCATTATCTTACAGCAATTATTTTAGAGTTAAATTAATTCATCATTGTCTATCTTTAGAGCTAGGCTTGACTGAAGGGTTAGCTCTGCAGAACAATAAGGTGTTTTCTGTCACTGGATATCCTTTCTGTCCTAAAATCTTTCATTCACCAATCTGTACAGAATATCCTGCATACAATCTATTTTAAATAATCACTTAACAAATTTGTTTCACTACTCTTCTTGCCAATTTGGGCTTTATTTTTCTTCAGTAATTTTTTATATGACAACATTATTTCTCATGTTATTTGTCTGTTTAACAGCCACTTTTAAGTATAACTATAAATAATTCGTTTTTTTAAGTTTTTGAATTGACTATACCGTTTAATGGTATTTTTTATTTTTCAAAAGGCCTCTGAAATACTTTTTTTGTTGCCGTCTTCAATTGACTTTCTTATCCTAATTTTTTTATCCAAATTATTGCTCATTGAAATAAATGTGGAAATACAAAGTTATAAATTAAAAATAATTATATTTCATATGGAAAAGCTATAAAAAGAAATAGTTTTGTAAATGTAGTAACAAATACCATAATTTACGTCAAATTTTTTACTATAAATATTGTACATCTTAAACATTATTCATTTTTTTAAATTATAATATTTTCGTAATTTGCTTTGTGCTTTATTTAAAAGTTAGAATACCAAATAAAATGTTTACAAAAGAAAGAATTTCCAGTCAGACAGATGAATATATCCTGTGTGATTGTTTGCCTATCTACATTGGTTGCAAACAGTTGTTTCACTCATAGACAGCTGCTGTTGTAACCTCTTTGAATCAACAAACTGGCTTTGAGGATTAGCAGCTTTACTTGCTATTAATAAATTACTTTGGCAAAACCTATTTACAACACTCTACAAAGATGTGCATAGCTAAAACTGTTCACTTTTATTATGACATCACTAAAATGTACAAGTTTATCAATATGCAAAATTCATATTGTATTCAATTCAATTTTAGTGCTAAATTAATTTGATTCCAAACGTCGACTTTAAACCATTACCCCACAAAGTTTTTCATCATATAACGGTATTCACAATCACAAAACAGTACTTAACTTTGTTTTACTATAAAATGAAATGGTTTACATTTTACTTTAAAATATTGTTTGCTGTAGTAGAATGTTGAAAGCCCCTCTCATGAAAGAAATGTTGACATATTTTACATTGTCACTTTAGCATCAAGGAGGCAAACCTTTTTCTGTGATTGGTTGCTATCTTACAACTAAAGAAGAGTAGCTAATCACCATAGCTTACGTAATTCACCATAACTTTCTCCATATCCCATACTGGTATCTGATGTGTTTTTGTCTTAAAATTAGGGATGGGCCGATTCCGATTCTCGATTCCAGGAATCGTCGATTCTAGGTGGTATCGAGGAATCGTCGATACTCGATTCTTCATCATAAAAGTGTCGATTCCGATTCCACACGATTCCGAATATTTATAAAAATACGTGTCGGACCAACTGGCCCAACATAGTTTTTTCCTACCGTAAATGAAACGTAAATAAACTCCTTCGGACCAATTTACCCGACATTGTTATTGATTTAATTAAATTTTATTATCTGTGCAACACTGTTTTGATATTTTTTGTGTTTTGTGTTAGCAAGAAACAACAAAACCATAATTTCATGTCCCGGCTACCCAAATAATAAACAGACTGGTGATAAAAGTGTTTTTGCGCCTATCACTAAGACACGTAAACGTGTCACATGTGATTGATTTGTGAGTTTATAAATATTTTGAATATAGAACTAAAGTGTAATATATTCTCTCTCTGATAAGTAATGCTACAGGTCCAGTAAATACTATCCAAGATTCATATTAAGTAAAAGTTTTAACACCAAATAATTTACTTGTTAAGGAATTTACGTTATAATTTACTTCCTAGTAAGGATGAGTTTATCTAAGTGTATCAATGTTTGTACTTAACTTTCACAAAGTCCGTTTTTAAGGATTATTTTACAATAAATATTTAGTCAATATTTCCGACTTACTTTTAAGGTTTTGTGAAATTTTGAAAACAGTAGTGAAAATCATTACAATACGTTATAACAAATATGTGTGTCGGCCCGTAACTACGGACAAAAAGCTCTTAGATTAACATCATGTTTTTAATCCCGTCTTCGTTTATCTATCAAGCAAAAACCATCGTAAATACATCTGTAAGTAGTGTGAAGCTTGTTGTTAAATACTATGCCTTAATTTTTCCAAAAGTAGCAACACCAGCTGAGTAGTACTAATAAACATAAAGCGTTAAGAGGCCCGACGGTATTCGGTTCAGGGTACTGGCCGTCGCGTCAATTCGGTGACGGTTAACAGAAACTGACGGTGGAAAACCACATAATATATCAAATATGAAAAAGCACTTAAACATAATTCATTTTGCCCAAATTTATCAACAAAAAAGATGTATACTTGAAGAAACTTTATCCTCAGACACAGGACCTACAAGTGATAGTCGGTTAAAAATCAACTGGGATTGAGTAATAAATACAAAATAGGCCTGAATCAGTTGCACTTGTTCCAGACACCTGCAGAAAAAAAGGTCCCACCAGGTGTGGAGAAGGTATGCCCCACTAATCCAGAATGTTGGGGAAGAAGGTACCCCAGGGGAATTGACAGTAGAAGAAGAAGTAAACGATTATCTGGGGGAACCATTAGCCAGTCCATATTGTGATGTTGGGAAGTATTTGGCAGTACAAAGTGCCAAATACCCTCATTTAAATGCAATGGCAATAAAATACCTGTCTGCCCACTCGCGACAGTGTTTTCTGAAAAACCTTTCTCAACTTCAGGAGCCAGACTTTTAAAAATTAAAAACTATCCTATTTGTATTAATTTTTTACTTTTTATGTTGTTCGTTTGTTTTTAATTTTTGTTTTGTTTGGGAGACAATGTAAATAGGCTTAGGAATTTTTTCAAACATCATAAAATAAGTAAAGTTCACATTTTTAACTTTAAAATAAGTCATTACTTTATTCTGATATGTTTTTATGTTTAAAAACATTCCTATTGATAAATCAAGGTTGAAGGTTTTGTGTAGCCTATTACATTAAAACAGAACTTTTAAAAGGTTTTGCCATATGACCAAGATGTTAACTAAATTAATTATTAGAGAACTAGAATGTAAGCTAATATAACTTGAAAGAATCGAGAATCGACTAAAGAATCGAGAATCGAACGGAAAATTTTAGAATCGGAATCGGAATCGGAATCGAAAATTTTAGGAATCGGCCCATCCCTACTTAAAATACAAGAGACTATTTACTTCATCCATTAGTAAAGAAGAAATAAATATATTTGTTGATTCTATCTTCACTGAGCTACTAGTTTTCACTAAACACTTGTAAATATTTACAAACTTGCCTATAGTAGCACTTACTTATATTTGTTGAGGATGGCCGTTTCGGGAGATGTGTCCCATTGTCAACTCGGACCGTAACCCGAGTTACGTTTCTGAGTAACTGTAGTTACTGCACTTACCTATAGTAACTTACCTATAAGTGCTACTATAGGCAAGTTTGTAAATATTTACAAGTTTTTGGTAAGAAATATACTTAGTTTTTAAGAATTTTTTAAAAATCTCAACAAAATAGAGCTTTAAAATTTTCAAATACTGTGCAACACTTGAAATTTTGTTTCAAGTATATTTAAAAGCAAGTGATATACAAATTTTTTAAAAGTTAATTCCTACATAAATCAACATAGAAAAATTTTATTTTGGTTTCTTTTTAATTTATAATTACAATTAATACATTTATGTGCTATACATATTTCAGAATCACAATATTGTGGCAAAATAGGAAGCGAATTTCCTTGCAATTTTCCATTTTTCTTTCTATGTATGGTGTTGGACTGTTATTTTTGTTTGTTATTTATACTCTTTCTCTTTTTTCATCGCTTGTATTGTGTTGTAGTTCCTTCACGCTTTCCTTTTACATTGTCCGTTTGTGAAACAAGGTTCGATACGGTTAATCCAGTTTGTTTATTTTATTCTTTTCATTAATTTTAAATCCTAGAGCATTATTTATGAAATTGTGTGATAACCATAGTAACAATTTAAGGTTGTTAATGGAAGGTTTCGAAGACAACCAGATGGGGCTAAATAAAAATTCATATACATCTTTGAGAAGTAAATTTATAGCTAAAGCTAAGTTGGCATGGTCCCAGAGCGCTAGAATTCTAATATGAAGATACTCAGTTCAAATCCAACCTAGACCGCCCCAATTTTTTATAATTTAATTATTTAATAAATATTTGAAAAAACTGTATTACCATTAATTGGCATCTATTATAGATATAAAAAAATGTATTTGAACTTCATTGAATGAATAATAACGTATTTGATTAACAATTGAAAATTTGTACAAGATATATATCAGTAGAATGTGTGCTAATAGAAGGAATTTAATCAAAAGAACCAACCAACCAACCATATTTTTCATAAAGAGAAATTTAAATGGAGGATAATTCTAGTTGGTCATTATTACATTGTGTTAGGTCAACAACTAAACCTTATGGTCAGGCTTAGTATGTAGCCTTAAAAACTGATGGTTATCTGTGAAAAACAAAAATTTCTAGTATACTCCTCTATTATTGTGAAAAATCTGTTCTAGCAATCAACAGTCTTCTAACAAAACAGTTTGATTACTGTTTAATTTTATTTTATTGTTCACAATAGGGACACATTGAGGGTAGTTTTTGAGGGTTATTTGAATTTTTTTAAATATAACAAACCTAATTACATTAAGATGTTTATTGTGTATATGTAATAAACATTATTACACTCTTACTTTACAATATCCATCATGTAATAAATACTATTAATAGCAATACCAATTAAATATTTGTTTAAAGAGTCCAAATACTTTTATTACATTGGTAGATTTTGTTGTCCATGGTGAAATTTACAGATATGAACTTAATTAACAACTTGCATAATTAAAGTAAGTTTTACTAAAAACTGGCAAACATAATGTTTTTTATCACACTAAGTGAAGAGGAACTTAATGTTTTTCATAAAATTTATTTGATTAAATTCTTTCTATTAGCTCATACTCTCCTGATATATATCTTGCACAATTTTCAATCATTAATAAAATATGTTTTTATTCATCCATTCAAGTTCAAATACATTTCTTTTAACCTATACTGGATGACAGTTGATGTTAATAAAGTTTTTTCAAATATTTATTCAATAATTAAATTATAAAAATTTGAGGGTTCATCCGGATTCGAACTATGAATCTTCATATTCAAAGTCTGCTGCGCTTTGGCAATATGCTAACTTTCCAATACCAGGAAATGAGTTTCTCAAAGATGTATATGAATTATTGTCTCCTATCTGGTTGTCCAAACCTCCATTGTACAACCTTAAACTTTTGCCATAATTACCACAAAATATCATTAATAGTGCTGTAGTTAAAAATCAGTGAAACGAATAAAATAAACAAACTTGAAATAAGCAAACAATGATAAAATTTTTCTTGACCTCAGTAGGAATTTACTTTAAAAAAAATTATGTTACTTGTTTATACAGTAAGCTAGGCAATTTGTGATGTTACCTAGTTCAAAACGCAAATAAATATTAGAAAATGTATATCATTAATGCCACTGGAAATCTTAAATTATTTAATTATAAGAATATTTAGATCTTTAAACAGGGGTTAGATTTTTCGTTATACTTTGAATGGGTTAATATATATTTTGTAGTATAACATCATCTGTTGCTCATCTTATTTTCTTGTTTATAATATACTTTACATACAATCATAACACATGATAAATATGTGTTCTCACAAGATATTAGAGAAATAAAAATTAACGATTGCTAGTTAGAGTTCATTATTATTTTTTAATTAATAACTTTGTGCAGAAGTTTAGCTCGAATTTAAGTGACTTAGACACCAGTTTTTAATCAAAACTAATTAAAACCTGTATAGCTACCTGTCCTTTTAATTTAAGAAGAGGAAATGATGTTATTACAAACTATTATTTGCAAACCTTAACAAATAAAATTGAAAATCGTAGATGGAACATAGAAGTATGTTTTCATACATTCAGATTACTGTACTTTCAAACATTTTTAACAAATATACAATAAAGTACAACATTAAACATAACAATTGATAATAATGAATCTCTTATTGGGCCATGAAAAATTAATCAATATGCACAGTAATCAGTATGCACACTAATAGTTATATTTCTAAAAAAAACTTTTAGTTTTGTCCTAGTTTTTGTGCTAATAGGTCTGTGTAATATATTCAATTTTTTTATTTGTAGGGATATTGTGCAATGAAAAAAGGTATATTATACAAGGCATATTGAGGGAAAAATTATGCGAGGTGCTAAAAACTGTAATGAATATTAAGAGTATTTCATGTTATTAATCACACTGTTCATAAGTTTTTGTGGAATATAATAAGTTGAAGCATAAACCTGACTCAATTTTCCAAAATATATTTTACAAAGTGATTTAAATTTTCTTTATATTTAATGTAATTTATTTATTTCTTAATACGTTTTTTTCACGAATTTTTTACAGTAATCTTTATACTTGAAACTTACTTTAACCTAATAACTTTAATTTCGATTTAATAAAAGTCTGAAAATAAGAGTATAAATAACATTACAAGAAAAAGTTGTTTGTGGCTAATACTTGTATCATTGTAAAACTAACATGTGGTCAGAAGATAATTTGAGGTTAGCATCTATAAAAACGGCATTGTTGACTGCTGCTTAATATCTTGCAGAAATATATGCAATGGCAAAACCTTTTGGACATATATTAGCAAAATGTTTTCTCATTAGCTGAAATTTTATAGCCTTTTTAATTTTCCCATAAATGTGAAACTAATTCCATTAAATGACTAATGATACTTGAAGGTTTAATTTTGAGTTCATGAAACGTTTCAAGTTATCTAGGTGTTAGCCTAACTTCTCACATTTTACCCTGGTCAAACCATACAAACATACTCGTGTAACACTCACATACTCTCAACCAAAATTCCCATAATAATAACATCACCACACTCAGCAGATATACCAAATGTATTTCTAGAGAAGATCAACAGGTGGATCTGGCACTTTGATCTCATTATGGATAAACATTTTTGTTTAAAATGGAACCTGGAACCTGGGGTAGTGGGTTGATATCTCCCTTTGACCCCAACAAAGAGTAGGTATGCCAGATGGTGTACATGAAGCCATCAATCAGGTTATTTTGTAATATCACTATATCTCAGTATCTTTAAAGCCACAAACATTTCCATGCCAACTGAATTCAGTTTAAATTCACATTTTTTTGCGAAGATTTTGTATTACCCTTCCATATATGTTAAAATTTCTTCTGTGTTTTCCTAATGGTCATACAAATTTTAAAAGCGTTCCTCTACTACTTCCATTCTTACCAAACTTAATTGTTTTAGATTCGTCAGTTCTAACAATGTTTAGACAGAAAAATAACACAATTTGTGAAACTTCTACATTCTCTTATTCTTGTTTCTCTCAGGGCAGGACAAGATCTTGGAATGTTGAATCAGTTAAAATCTCTTGTTTTTATTTACATTAAGTCTTTATGCCTTACACTTATACTGCATGAGTTTACTTACTCCTCATATTTTCTTAAATTTCAGATTCTTAGACAGTTGTCAGGAAGAAATGCAAATTTTCTCCTTTATTATACTGATTTTTTCCATTATGAAACATAATTTACTTGACCATATAGAAATTTCTTTTACAAAAATGTAAGGAGCATAATAACATTAGAATATTTGTGTTATGAGTAGTAATACTGCAGCATATTGCTTTCGGATTATTCATTGCTGCATACAAAATAATATTACTAGCAATACCAATTAAATATTTGTTTAAACAAGACAGACTGCTTTTATTATACTAGTTCATTTAACTTCTTGACTAAAGTTTTTGGCAATAAGCCAAGGAATGTCTGTTTAATCAAAGATTCTTGTTTATGAGAAAGTTTCTGCACTGTTTTTAACACTTTAACTTTCAATTACTGTATATTGGTTGTATTGAATTTTAGGAGAGATAAAGAAAGTGAAAATTAAATGAACAGAATAAATGAAGTGGTAAATAATTTTTTTTATTTTAAGTTAACAGAAGAAATGAATTTTTAAAAATATCTTTTGATTAAAGAAGAAGTATTTTTTGTGGCAGGTTGAACAAAAACCTATAGCAGAGAGAAGTCTTTGTTTTTTTAAAAAATAGCATTCAACGCTGCTGAAAACTTTGAAATTAGAGTAAAATAAAAAAACTAATTGAAATAAAAATTTGGAGGAGTTATATTGAATTGAATAAAGTTAGAAATATGGATGTGTTAATTAACAATGGAAGCTGATGAAACTGCACACAAAAATGTATATCTAAAAATAAATTTCTGGTTGAAGGATAATTTAGAATAGGTCTGGCAAATGGAAGAAGAGTAAAAACGAAAATTGGCTGTGTTGTTAGGATGTAGTTTTACCTTAATGACTTTTGTTTAAAACTCTTTTTGAGTGCCTTTGTTCAGGGATCCTTTTTTTCCACCTGCCTCTCCTAGTACCAAAATGTATTACTCAATTTGCTGATAATTCATATTTTAAAGCTCTTAATTAAATGAATTTTTATTCCTTTTCTCTGAATAAAAATATTTCAATGAAAACTCGCTGTTCAAAATAGCTGATTGTTGTTAATAACATTTTTTCAAGGCTTATGGTGTTTTAAGAATGATCATGAGAGTATTATTTGTAACATTTTAATAGAGAATCGTGGAATTATTAGAACTCACTTCTTTTAAAAAAATAAAAATAGCCACGGATAAAAAAGGAGGGTTATTGGTTAGGTTTTAGATTTTGTTACAAATGAGAATTTCTAAAAATATTAAATACAATAATCATTTTCAATATTTTTTTTATTTAAGCTAATGACAGATCACAGACAGTTTTGCTTTTTTAAAAGACTCAACATTTCGAATTTCTTTCCGAAATTCCTTTTCAAGAGCTCAATTTTAATTAAACAATTATACAACATAACTTACTATTTATAAAATACTTAACATTATATAAAACATAATAAAACTCAACAATTTATAAAACTCTTAATAAATATCCATTTACAAGTCAAATTTTTTCTATCACAATAAAACAGACAAATCGCAGATACAGACAGTAACACATCTACTAATAATAGAGTCAACGTTTAAAATTTTTAAAAACACACAATCATTCTAATATATATACATTACCTCAAGTGACCAAAAAACCTACAAAAATGTTAAATTTCACTTATAATTTAATTACTAAAGATTCATATGCAGATGGAAAATCATTTAATTCTGTCATTTTATTCAAGACATTGTTTACTTGTTTTTTTATATACCACATTTCCGCAAAGCTCCTCTTTTTCCAATCCCTTTCCTTATGTAAAGCATCTATATTAACCTAGTTCATTTGATGTTTATTAATAAACTTTTTAATATGTTCAGAAATGGCATAATATTTTTCATCATATTTTATGTCGTTTTTATGCTCATTCCTTCTTGTTTCCAAAAACATTAACCTATATAAAAAAATTAATAGTTGTTAACAGACATTAAATAGAAACATTTTCGATATCTTACTCATAAACCAAAGAAAGTCTGCAGGTTTTTTTTGATAATTAAATGAGGTTCATTAGAAAAATAATATATACCTCTAGTTGGTGGAGTTAACCTTGGTTTGTAATATAAATCAGGTTCAGGACAAGAGGCAACTGATCGGGTATTGTCATAGAAAAATATATTTGCTAACCAGTTGTTAACTTTGGTTAGATTCAGGACAGAAGGCAATTTATCAGGTGTGATTAACAATTGTTACCTACTAGTCAGTACAGCTAACTCTGGTTTCTATTACAAATCAGGTTCAGGACAAGAGGCAACTGATCGGGTATTGTCATAGAAAAATATATTTGCTAACCAGTTGTTAACTTTGGTTAGATTCAGGACAGAAGGCAATTTATCAGGTGTGATTAACAATTGTTACATATTAGTCAGTACAGCTAACTCTGGTTTCTATTACAAATCAGGTTCAGGACAAGAGGCAACTGATCGGATATTGTCATAGAAAAATATATTTGCTAACCAGTTGTTAACTTTGGTTAGATTCAGGACAGAAGGCAATTTATCAGGTGTGATTAACAGTTGTTACCTACTAGCCAGTACAGCTAACTCTGGTTTCTATTACAAATCAGGTTCAGGACAAGAGGCAACTGATCGGATATTGTCATAGAAAAATATATTTGCTAACCAGTTGTTAACTTTGGTTAGATTCAGGACAGAAGGCAATTTATCAGGTGTGATTAACAATTGTTACATATTAGTCAGTACAGCTAACTCTGGTTTCTATTACAAATCAGGTTCAGGACAAGAGGCAACGGATCGGATATTGTCATAGAAAAATATATTTGCTAACCAGTTGTTAACTTTGGTTAGATTCAGGACAGAAGGCAATTTATCAGGTGTGATTAACAGTTGTTACCTACTAGCCAGTACAGCTAACTCTGGTTTCTATTACAAATCAGGTTCAGGACAAGAGGCAACTGATCGGATATTGTCATAGAAAAATATATTTGCTAACCAGTTGTTAACTTTGGTTAGATTCAGGACAGAAGGCAATTTATCAGGTGTGATTAACAGTTGTTACCTACTAGCCAGTACAGCTAACTCTGGTTTCTATTACAAATCAGGTTCAGGACAAGAGGCAACTGATCGGATATTGTCATAGAAAAATATATTTGCTAACCAGTTGTTAACTTTGGTTAGATTCAGGACAGAAGGCAATTTATCAGGTGTGATTAACAATTGTTACCTACTAGTCAGTACAGCTAACTCTGGTTTCTATTACAAATCAGGTTCAGGACAAGAGGCAACTGGTCGGGTATTGTCATAGAAAAATATATTTGCTAACCAGTTGTTAACTTTGGTTAGATTCAGGACAGAAGGCAATTTATCAGGTGTGATTAACAGTTGTTACCTACTAGTCAGTACAGCTAACTCTGGTTTCTATTACAAATCAGGTTCAGGACAAGAGGCAACTGGTCGGGTATTGTCATAGAAAATACATATTTGCTAACCAGTTGTTAACTTTGGTCAGAAGGCATTTTATCAGGTGTGATTAACAATTGTTACCTACTAGTCAGTACAACTAACTCTGGTTTCTATTACAAATCAGGTTCAGGACAAGAGGCAACTGATCGGGTATTGTCATAGAAAAATATATTTGCTAACCAGTTGTTAACTTTGGTTAGATTCAGGACAGAAGGCAATTTATCAGGTGTGATTAACAATTGTTACCTACTAGTCAGTACAGCTAACTCTGGCTTCTATTTCAAATGAGGTTCAGGACAAGTGGCAACTGGTCGGGTATTGTCATAGAAAATATATATTTGCTAACCAGTTGTTAACTTTGGTCAGAAGGCAATTTATCAGGTGTGATTAACAATTGTTACCTACTAGCCAGTACAGCTAACTCTGGTTTCTATTACAAATCAGGTTCAGGACAAGGGGCAACTGGTCGCGTATTGTCATAGAAAAATATATTTGCTAACCAGTTGTTAACTTTGGTTAGATTCAGGACAGAAGGCAATTTATCAGGTGTGATTAACAGTTGTTACCTACTAGCCAGTACAGCTAACTCTGGTTTCTATTACAAATCAGGTTAAGGACAAGAGGCAACTGATCGGGTATTGTCATAGAAAAATATATTTGCTAACCAGTTGTTAACTTTGGTTAGATTCAGGACAGAAGGCAATTTATCAGGTGTGATTAACAATTGTTACCTACTAGTCAGTACAGCTAACTCTGGTTTCTATTTCAAATCAGGTTCAGGACAAGAGGCAACTGATCGGATATTGTCATAGAAAAATATATTTGCTAACCAGTTGTTAACTTTGGTTAGATTCAGGTCTGAAGGCAATTTATCAGGTGTGATTAACATTTGTTACCTACTAGTCAGTACAGCTAACTCTGGTTTCTATTACAAATCAGGTTAAGGACAAGAGGCAACTGATCGGGTATTGTCATGGAGAAATATATTTGCTAACCAGTTGTTAACTTTGGTTAGATTCAGGACAGAAGGCAATTTATCAGGTGTGATTAACAATTGTTACCTACTAGTCAGTACAGCTAACTCTGGTTGCTATTACAAATCAGGTTCAGGACAAGAGGCAACTGGTCGGGTATTGTCATAGAAAAATATATTTGCTAACCAGTTGTTAACTTTGGTTAGATTCAGGACAGAAGGCAATTTATCAGGTGTGATTAACATTTGTTACCTACTAGTCAGTACAGCTAACTCTGGTTTCTATTACAAATCAGGTTAAGGACAAGAGGCAACTGATCGGGTATTGTCATGGAGAAATATATTTGCTAACCAGTTGTTAACTTTGGTTAGATTCAGGACAGAAGGCAATTTATCAGGTGTGATTAACAATTGTTACCTACTAGTCAGTACAGCTAACTCTGGTTGCTATTACAAATCAGGTTCAGGACAAGAGGCAACTGGTCGGGTATTGTCATAGAAAATATATATTTGCTAACCAGTTGTTAACTTTGGTTAGATTCAGGACAGAAGGCAATTTATCAGGTGTGATTAACAATTGTTACCTACTAGTCAGTACAGCTAACTCTGGTTTCTGTTACAAATCAGGTTCAGGACAAGAGGCAACTGGTCGGGTATTGTCATAGAAAATACATATTTGCTAACCAGTTGTTAACTTTGGTTAGGTTCAGGACAGAAGGCAATTTATCAGGTGTGATTAACAATTGTTACCTACTAGTCAGTACAGCTAACTCTGGTTGCTATTACAAATCAGGTTCAGGACAAGAGGCAACTGGTCGGGTATTGTCATAGAAAATATATATTTGCTAACCAGTTGTTAACTTTGGTTAGATTCAGGACAGAAGGCAATTTATCAGGTGTGATTAACAATTGTTACCTACTAGTCAGTACAGCTAACTCTGGTTGCTATTACAAATCAGGTTCAGGACAAGAGGCAACTGGTCGGGTATTGTCATAGAAAAATATATTTGCTAACCAGTTGTTAACTTTGGTTAGATTCAGGACAGAAGGCAATTTATCAGGTGTGATTAACATTTGTTACCTACTAGTCAGTACAGCTAACTCTGGTTTCTATTACAAATCAGGTTAAGGACAAGAGGCAACTGATCGGGTATTGTCATGGAGAAATATATTTGCTAACCAGTTGTTAACTTTGGTTAGATTCAGGACAGAAGGCAATTTATCAGGTGTGATTAACAATTGTTACCTACTAGTCAGTACAGCTAACTCTGGTTGCTATTACAAATCAGGTTCAGGACAAGAGGCAACTGGTCGGGTATTGTCATAGAAAATATATATTTGCTAACCAGTTGTTAACTTTGGTTAGATTCAGGACAGAAGGCAATTTATCAGGTGTGATTAACAATTGTTACCTACTAGTCAGTACAGCTAACTCTGGTTTCTGTTACAAATCAGGTTCAGGACAAGAGGCAACTGGTCGGGTATTGTCATAGAAAATACATATTTGCTAACCAGTTGTTAACTTTGGTCAGAAGGCATTTTATCAGGTGTGATTAACAATTGTTACCTACTAGTCAGTACAACTAACTCTGGTTTCTATTACAAATCAGGTTCAGGACAAGAGGCAACTGATCGGGTATTGTCATAGAAAAATATATTTGCTAACCAGTTGTTAACTTTGGTTAGATTCAGGACAGAAGGCAATTTATCAGGTGTGATTAACAATTGTTACCTACTAGTCAGTACAGCTAACTCTGGCTTCTATTTCAAATGAGGTTCAGGACAAGTGGCAACTGGTCGGGTATTGTCATAGAAAATATATATTTGCTAACCAGTTGTTAACTTTGGTCAGAAGGCAATTTATCAGGTGTGATTAACAATTGTTACCTACTAGCCAGTACAGCTAACTCTGGTTTCTATTACAAATCAGGTTCAGGACAAGGGGCAACTGGTCGGGTATTGTCATAGAAAATATATATTTGGTAACCAGTTGTTAACTTTGGTCAGAAGGCAATTTATCAGGTGTGATTAACAATTGTTACCTACTAGCCAGTACAGCTAACTCTGGTTTCTATTACAAATGAGGTTCAGGACAAGAGGCAACTGATCGGATATTGTCATAGAAGAATATATTTGCTAACCAGTTGTTAACTTTGGTTAGATTCAGGTCAGAAGGCAATTTATCAGGTGTGATTAACATTTGTTACCTACTAGTCAGTACAGCTAACTCTGGTTTCTATTACAAATCAGGTTCAGGACAAGGGGCAACTGATCGGGTATTGTTATAGAAAAATATGTTTGCTAACCAGTTGTTAACTTTGGTTAGATTCAGGACAGAAGGCAATTTATCAGGTGTGATTAACAATTGTTACCTACTAGTCAGTACAGCTAACTCTGGTTTCTATTACAAATCAGGTTCAGGACAAGAGGCAACTGATCGGATATTGTTATAGAAAAATATATTTGCTAACCAGTTGTTAACTTTGGTTAGATTCAGGACAGAAGGCAATTTATCAGGTGTGATTAACAATTGTTACCTACTAGTCAGTACAGCTAACTCTGGTTTCTATTACAAATCAGGTTCAGGACAAGAGGCAACTGATCGGATATTGTTATAGAAAAATATATTTGCTAACCAGTTGTTAACTTTGGTTAGATTCAGGACAGAAGGCAATTTATCAGGTGTGATTAACAATTGTTACCTACTAGTCAGTACAGCTAACTCTGGTTTCTATTACAAATCAGGTTCAGGACAAGAGGCAACTGATCGGATATTGTCATAGTAAAATATATTTGCTAACCAGTTGTTAACTTTGGTTAGATTCAGGACAGAAGGCAATTTATCAGGTGTGATTAACAATTGTTACCTACTAGTCAGTACAGCTAACTCTGGTTTCTATTACAAATCAGGTTCAACTCAGAAGACATTTGATCTGAGACTTTGGTTTCTACTTTAAATTACTTTTTTGGGTGAAGAAGACAATAAATGATTTTGACATTGAAATAAATATATTTATTAAAGGCTATGTCAAAGAAAAAGCTATAGAAAATTTATTTTTAAAGAAAATTTGATTGACAGAAAACTAGTAATGAATTAATTGCTTGAAGCTAAATCGTAGGTTTATGTTACAAAAAAGACTTGCTTAATCCATCCTTTTTATCTCAATGTACAAATAAGTTTAAGTCAATGAGGAAAACAGAACTAAAGAATGACTTTCATTTGAAATAAAAGATTTAAAACCTGTTCTTCCTGCTTTATCACGCACTTTCTCCGAGTTCATACCTGGAGAAAATAATCTGATATCTAGAGCTCTGGTTTTAGTGTTAAATTGTTTTCCACGTCTGCTGTTTTTTCTCTAATGAAACTAATTGTTGTTAATTAGTCTTAGGTAATTGAATGATTCGCTTTCCTTGCTTTTGTGCTTGTTAGATTTATATCTCGTTATTAATTGAAGTTATAATTATTATGCAAATGGACGCGAGGTTTACAAGATTTATGTTGCAAGAAAAATCGAAACATTCATTTGTACTATTTAATTCATATTTTTAATATTTGCAATTCAAAATTAAATTGTAATATTAAATTCATCATCGTGACTCAAAATCCAAGTGGCAGTAACTGTATTCAACCTTTTTCCAAAATACGTTTTGATTATCCTAAAAATCTCGTCTGTTAGGGCTAAGAAATATATACATGTTGAACGTACCGTACTTGCTTTCAATTAGGCTATTGGCATTCTATTACCTCTTTGCCATTATAATTCAAGTGCCTTGTATTTCTTTTCCGTTATTCGTGCATTATTATGTCATATCGTATTTCCTGTCCAATTTCATCTTAGATCTTCCTCGAAAGAGTAGTGGATTTTGACCTTGCTTGGCCCAGGGCGATCAAACATGGCGAGGGTCTCCAGGGAGAGGGGGGTTATCAAAAATTACATAATAACTCACATTTTACACTGTTTCATATCAAACGTACTCAATTACTATGATTTTCTAGGAAAATTACTTCTTAATCAGGCCGAATTAATATAAATTCAACTCATACAAAAATATAAGAGAAACGTTTGAGTAGTGATTAAAATAATTCATTAAAATGACTTAAAATAACATAAATGAATAAGGTTATATTGTAGAGTAGAAACTGTTGTAAAACTGGAACACAACCCGAGACCGTATGTAAAAATAATCGTGTAGCAGAAGTAAGGAGGAAAACATATGAATATACAGTACAAGAAAACAATCCTGTTAAGATATAGGCTACTTGTGACTGTCACTTTAAACCTGTTTCCCAACCGCGCGTCCGTGAAAGCCTCGACGCTGGTCCGCGGGATAGCCGATGACTAATAAAAAAGTAAATATTTTCCCGCGATTAAATCAAAATTAAGATTTTCTTTGAACTAGATTAAGTAAATATACTCTTCCTGACGAATATTAGAATTTATTGCATTATCTGCATAATTTTGTCGTGTAGAAATCTAGCTTTCAGTAACATACGTTTGAGCACTTCCTAAGGAGTCACAAGTCCTAGAACCCTTCATCTTGTCAAATAAATCCGTGCAGTTATGTTACACTCAAGAAATGAGGTAAATTTTCGTTGGTATTATCGATTAAGTAGATCTTGTATTCTTTATTTCATTAAAAGACAGTTTACAGTTTAAACATTTACTACTTTTTGTGGTGTACACGTTCTGAAAATTTCAACTTAGGCCTATATGTTTTTAATATTTTAAACTATAATAATTTCTTAAATAATAATATTACAATAATTTACAAAGACACAAAGTAAATACATATTAAACGTACAAACCCAATACAAATCACACAAACTCTTTGATACCATCGAAAAACTGCCTTTAAAATCGTACCGTTTAATCTAACAACTCCAAAGAGAAAACACTGATGAAGATCGCCACGGAGCGGTCGTAAACGTTCTGTCTAGGAAGTTTTTATAAATTTACAAAATTTAACGTTCGGATAGTAATAAACTAATGTAAAAGTGATTAATAATATTAGTTTGAAGTTTTTGTGCTGTACATCTTAAGGGGTTTCAAATTTACTACTATTGATATCACTTGGCAAAAAACCACTATTTAGTGATATTTTTCATCAGACGCGTTTCGCATCAGATCATTGCGTTCGCGAGTCTTTTCCGTGATTCACAGTATTGAGCAATGCACTGATCTATTGCGAAACCCGTTTGTTGAAAAATATCACCAAGTAAGGGTTTTTTGCCGTGATACCGATAGTACCAAATATTAGTTGGTTTTTGAAAAATGCTTTAATTAAATTACTTTTAAATTTCGTTACAACTGATAAGTTATGATATAGTAATGTAATAGGCGTCCCGTGGCAATGCACTTTGAGACTGAGTGGTGCGTAAACATCTGCGAGCTGGGAATCACTGCTTCAAACAGATAGTTTATGTTTCAATGGAGATAAAAAATACAAAATATTCCGTAAATGAAAATTATTGATGTTGTCACCCGTATCTGAAAGCTTTGGCGCTTCATAATGCTGGCGAGGGTAGGTGACGCGTATCTTCCGTGATCCAACTTCTGGAAGGCTCTTTGCCATCTCATGCTATATAATCGTAATATAGAATGGGGGTTGCTACGTCATGGGTTATCAATTATGCAGTGAAACATTCGTAAGTTCGGACTGTTTTTTTGTAAACTGACTTCTCCCGGATTGTAAAATTTGACGGCTATCTTTAATGCGGTATCAACTTGCCATGACGCAGACCTTTTACATACGGTGTGGAGTTTACAATTCCATATTCTTCATGGCTGTACGTCAAGGCCGTGTTTTTTGCTGCCTTGGTCGGTGACAGGTTAGTCTTAATATCTCTATTTAGCGATACGAGTTACGCGGAAATGGGAGTAAATCGATGGGTGACCGTCACCACTTAGGAATTTCTACGAGAATCCGTAGCAAGCCGAAGATCAACGAATTGTTCCGAAAATTTCCGAAACTCAAAAACGGCGATTAAAATCTAACAGCTGTGTCGCCTTTTTGTGAAATCATATGCGGACTGTGCGTGTACGTTTCAAGCGTCAAGATCTGTGCGTTCTTTATCTGTTCCGGATTGGATTTATTAATATTCTTCCCATCACATTTTCTATCTCTTTCAATCAATTCTTTCATTTAGTACTCCATCGACAGATTTTGCGAGCCTTGCCCTCTGTGTTTTATTACGTCTTACAAGGACTGATAGGTTAATAAGCATGAACTGAAGAACTAGACTTCAAAATGTTAGAGGTTTTTGTTTATTTTGCTTCAACCCATCCGTTTTCTTCCAAATTGCCGCGGTAAAGCCAAGTTTGGCGCCCTTCCCCCTCCACCTTGTAGTCGAGATTTCGTTACTATTTTTGAAACATTCGTTTATGTTTTAATTAAGGTCTGAAATTTTTGTTTAACATATCTAAAAAGAGATACAATTTAGTCTCAAACTTTGTACCTTAATATGTATATTAGTCAATTTTATTATTCGTTTTAATTTAAACGCGAATATTTTGCAATAACACGTAACATACAGTTTTCAATATATTATGTTAATTTTAAACTGTAAGCGCGTCTTTTACGGTATTTTCAGGTCCGTTTAAATTTCTTTTGCTATAAATAAATAATCTCCCCGTTACTCGCTTCTCTTTTTATTGATTTCATTCTATTCTCATTTTGGTCGTTACGTTCATAAATATATGTATGTGTGTGCGTGTCGTGATGTTAAACTACCAAACGTTTCTATCCTATAGCCTGTATGATGTCTGTCTTCTGGGCCGCTCGCTACCTCCGAACCAGGCCCAGTTAACAGACCGGTCCAGAAGACAGCCTCTTGCGCCGCCTATAACAACTACATTTTGACAAATATATTGTATCGCCCTTTTGCCAGTATTCGCATTCACGGACCCCAAGTCATCCACGGCACCCACTGTAGACACGAATCAAGGAGAGAGCAAACAGCAGGGCTACTTCAGGTAAGCAATCCAGATCACTAGGTTACCCCCTGTTTCCAGTGCCTTTGTATGATGATGTCCTTTCTTTAAGCTTTTCTCATTCCTTCTGAATTTTCTTACTCTTCTGCTACGCGACCCTGCATACGTAAGTGCATGCTCTACCAGGGAGTTTCATACCAATCTTAACGTCTCTACTACCTTTCTACCATAACCCATAATGTCCCTCTCCAAACACTATCCTTGATAAGATAATGAATCATCTATTTGTGACTACAAAGGGGGTAGGCTAAATCACATACGTGACCCTGCATACGTAGGGACATGCTCCTCCAGGGAGTTTCATACCACAGTCTTAACGTCTATCCTACCTTCATACTATAACCCATAATGTCCCTCTCCAAACACTATCCTTGATAAGATAATGAATCATCTATTTGTGACTACAAAGGAGGTAGGCTAAATCACATACGTGACCCTGCATACGTAGGGACATGCTCCTCCAGGGAGTTTCATACCACAGTCTTAACGTCTATCCTACCTTCATACTATAACCCATAATGTCCCTCTCCAAACACTATCCTTGATAAGATAATGAATCATCTATTTGTGACTACAAAGGAGGTAGGCTAAATCACATACGTGACCCTGCATACGTAGGGACATGCTCCTCCAGGGAGTTTCATACCACAGTCTTAACGTCTATCCTACCTTCATACTATAACCCATAATGTCCCTCTCCAAACACTATCCTTGATAAGATAATGAATCATCTATTTGTGACTACAAAGGAGGTAGGCTAAATCACATACGTGACCCTGCATACGTAGGGACATGCTCCTCCAGGGAGTTTCATACCACAGTCTTAACGTCTATCCTACCTTCATACTATAACCCATAATGTCCCTCTCCAAACACTATCCTTGATAAGATAATGAATCATCTATTTGTGACTACAAAGGAGGTAGGCTAAATCACATACGTGACCCTGCATACGTAGGGACATGCTCCTCCAGGGAGTTTCATACCACAGTCTTAACGTCTCTTCTACCTTTCTACCATAACCCACAATGCCCCTCTCCAAACACTATCCTTGGTACGACAATGAATCATCTATTTGTGCCTACAAAGGGGGTAGGCTAAATCACATACGTGACCTTGCATACGTAGGGACATGCTCCACCAGGGAGTTGCATACCACAGTCCTAACGTCTCTTCTACCTTTCTACCATAACCCACAATGCCCCTCTCCAAACACTATCCTTGGTACGACAATGAATCATCTATTTGTGCCTACAAAGGGGGTAGGCTAAATCACATACGTGACCTTGCATACGTAGGGACATGCTCCACCAAGGAGTTTCATACCACAGTCCTAACGTCTCTTCTACCTTTCTACCATAACCCACAATGCCCCTCTCCAAACACTATCCTTGGTACGACAATGAATCATCTATTTGTGCCTACAAAGGGGGTAGGCTAAATCACATACGTGACCTTGCATACGTAGGGACATGCTCCACCAGGGAGTTGCATACCACAGTCCTAACGTCTCTTCTACCTTTCTACCATAACCCACAATGCCCCTCTCCAAACACTATCCTTGGTACGACAATGAATCATCTATTTGTGCCTACAAAGAGGATAGGCTAAATCACATACGTGACCTTGCATACGTAGGGACATGCTCCACCAGGGAGTTTCATACCACAGTCCTAACGTCTCTTCTACCTTTCTACCATAACCCACAATGCCCCTCTCCAAACACTATCCTTGATACGACAATGAATCATCTATTTGTGCCTACAAAGGGGGTAGCTAAATCACATACGTGACCTTGCATACGTAGGGACATGCTCCACCAGGGAGTTTCATACCACAGTCCTAACGTCTCTTCTACCTTTCTACCATAACCCACAATGCCCCTCTCCAAACACTATCCTTGGTACGACAATGAATCATCTATTTGTGGCTACAAAGAGGATAGGCTAAATCACATACGTGACCTTGCATACGTAGGGACATGCTCCACCAGGGAGTTTCATACCACAGTCCTAACATACGACAATGAATCATCTATTTGTGCCTACAAAGGGGGTAGCTAAATCACATACGTGACCTTGCATACGTAGGGACATGCTCCTCCAGGGAGTTTCATACCACAGTCTTAACGTCTCTTCTACCTTTCTACCATAACCCACAATGCCCCTCTCCAAACACTATCCTTGGTACGACAATGAATCATCTATTTGTGCCTACAAAGGGGGTAGGCTAAATCACATACGTGACCTTGCATACGTAGGGACATGCTCCACCAGGGAGTTGCATACCACAGTCCTAACGTCTCTTCTACCTTTCTACCATAACCCACAATGCCCCTCTCCAAACACTATCCTTGGTACGACAATGAATCATCTATTTGTGCCTACAAAGGGGGTAGGCTAAATCACATACGTGACCTTGCATACGTAGGGACATGCTCCACCAAGGAGTTTCATACCACAGTCCTAACGTCTCTTCTACCTTTCTACCATAACCCACAATGCCCCTCTCCAAACACTATCCTTGGTACGACAATGAATCATCTATTTGTGCCTACAAAGGGGGTAGGCTAAATCACATACGTGACCTTGCATACGTAGGGACATGCTCCACCAGGGAGTTGCATACCACAGTCCTAACGTCTCTTCTACCTTTCTACCATAACCCACAATGCCCCTCTCCAAACACTATCCTTGGTACGACAATGAATCATCTATTTGTGCCTACAAAGAGGATAGGCTAAATCACATACGTGACCTTGCATACGTAGGGACATGCTCCACCAGGGAGTTTCATACCACAGTCCTAACGTCTCTTCTACCTTTCTACCATAACCCACAATGCCCCTCTCCAAACACTATCCTTGATACGACAATGAATCATCTATTTGTGCCTACAAAGGGGGTAGCTAAATCACATACGTGACCTTGCATACGTAGGGACATGCTCCACCAGGGAGTTTCATACCACAGTCCTAACGTCTCTTCTACCTTTCTACCATAACCCACAATGCCCCTCTCCAAACACTATCCTTGGTACGACAATGAATCATCTATTTGTGCCTACAAAGAGGATAGGCTAAATCACATACGTGACCTTGCATACGTAGGGACATGCTCCACCAGGGAGTTTCATACCACAGTCCTAACATACGACAATGAATCATCTATTTGTGCCTACAAAGGGGGTAGCTAAATCACATACGTGACCTTGCATACGTAGGGACATGCTCCACCAGGGAGTTTCATACCACAGTCCTAACGTCTCTTCTACCTTTCTACCATAACCCACAATGCCCCTCTCCAAACACTATCCTTGGTACGACAATGAATCATCTATTTGTGCCTACAAAGAGGATAGGCTAAATCACATACGTGACCTTGCATACGTAGGGACATGCTCCACCAGGGAGTTTCATACCACAGTCCTAACGTCTCTTCTACCTTTCTACCATAACCCACAATGCCCCTCTCCAAACACTATCCTTGATACGACAATGAATCATCTATTTGTGCCTACAAAGGGGGTAGCTAAATCACATACGTGACCTTGCATACGTAGGGACATGCTCCACCAGGGAGTTTCATACCACAGTCCTAACGTCTCTTCTACCTTTCTACCATAACCCACAATGCCCCTCTCCAAACACTATCCTTGGTACGACAATGAATCATCTATTTGTGCCTTCAAAGGGGGTAGGCTGAATCACATACGAGACCCTGCATACGTAGGGAAATGCTCCACCAGGGAGTTTCATACCACAGTCTTAACGTCTCTCCTACCGTCATACCATAACCCACAATGTCCCTCTCCAAACACTATCCTTGGTACGACAATGAATCATCTATTTGTGCCTACAAAGTTGGTAGCTAAATCACATACGTGACCTTGCATACGTAGGGACATGCTCCACCAGGGAGTTTCATACCACAGTCCTAACGTCTCTTCTACCTTTCTACCATAACCCACAATGCCCCTCTCCAAACACTATCCTTGGTACGACAATGAATCATCTATTTGTGGCTACAAAGAGGATAGGCTAAATCACATACGTGACCTTGCATACGTAGGGACATGCTCCACCAGGGAGTTTCATACCACAGTCCTAACATACGACAATGAATCATCTATTTGTGCCTACAAAGGGGGTAGCTAAATCACATACGTGACCTTGCATACGTAGGGACATGCTCCTCCAGGGAGTTTCATACCACAGTCTTAACGTCTCTTCTACCTTTCTACCATAACCCACAATGCCCCTCTCCAAACACTATCCTTGGTACGACAATGAATCATCTATTTGTGCCTACAAAGGGGGTAGGCTAAATCACATACGTGACCTTGCATACGTAGGGACATGCTCCACCAGGGAGTTGCATACCACAGTCCTAACGTCTCTTCTACCTTTCTACCATAACCCACAATGCCCCTCTCCAAACACTATCCTTGGTACGACAATGAATCATCTATTTGTGCCTACAAAGGGGGTAGGCTAAATCACATACGTGACCTTGCATACGTAGGGACATGCTCCACCAAGGAGTTTCATACCACAGTCCTAACGTCTCTTCTACCTTTCTACCATAACCCACAATGCCCCTCTCCAAACACTATCCTTGGTACGACAATGAATCATCTATTTGTGCCTACAAAGGGGGTAGGCTAAATCACATACGTGACCTTGCATACGTAGGGACATGCTCCACCAGGGAGTTGCATACCACAGTCCTAACGTCTCTTCTACCTTTCTACCATAACCCACAATGCCCCTCTCCAAACACTATCCTTGGTACGACAATGAATCATCTATTTGTGCCTACAAAGAGGATAGGCTAAATCACATACGTGACCTTGCATACGTAGGGACATGCTCCACCAGGGAGTTTCATACCACAGTCCTAACGTCTCTTCTACCTTTCTACCATAACCCACAATGCCCCTCTCCAAACACTATCCTTGATACGACAATGAATCATCTATTTGTGCCTACAAAGGGGGTAGCTAAATCACATACGTGACCTTGCATACGTAGGGACATGCTCCACCAGGGAGTTTCATACCACAGTCCTAACGTCTCTTCTACCTTTCTACCATAACCCACAATGCCCCTCTCCAAACACTATCCTTGGTACGACAATGAATCATCTATTTGTGCCTACAAAGAGGATAGGCTAAATCACATACGTGACCTTGCATACGTAGGGACATGCTCCACCAGGGAGTTTCATACCACAGTCCTAACATACGACAATGAATCATCTATTTGTGCCTACAAAGGGGGTAGCTAAATCACATACGTGACCTTGCATACGTAGGGACATGCTCCACCAGGGAGTTTCATACCACAGTCCTAACGTCTCTTCTACCTTTCTACCATAACCCACAATGCCCCTCTCCAAACACTATCCTTGGTACGACAATGAATCATCTATTTGTGCCTACAAAGAGGATAGGCTAAATCACATACGTGACCTTGCATACGTAGGGACATGCTCCACCAGGGAGTTTCATACCACAGTCCTAACGTCTCTTCTACCTTTCTACCATAACCCACAATGCCCCTCTCCAAACACTATCCTTGATACGACAATGAATCATCTATTTGTGCCTACAAAGGGGGTAGCTAAATCACATACGTGACCTTGCATACGTAGGGACATGCTCCACCAGGGAGTTTCATACCACAGTCCTAACGTCTCTTCTACCTTTCTACCATAACCCACAATGCCCCTCTCCAAACACTATCCTTGGTACGACAATGAATCATCTATTTGTGCCTTCAAAGGGGGTAGGCTGAATCACATACGAGACCCTGCATACGTAGGGAAATGCTCCACCAGGGAGTTTCATACCACAGTCTTAACGTCTCTCCTACCGTCATACCATAACCCACAATGTCCCTCTCCAAACACTATCCTTGGTACGACAATGAATCATCTATTTGTGCCTACAAAGTTGGTAGGCTGAATCACATACGTGACCCTGCCAGAGTTATATCATGAGGCTCTTAATCCTACCTCTATTCGTAAACCCTACCCTACCTATGTAATAATACCTTACACATTGCGTTTCGCTGGGCATGTTCTAGTGCTACATGTACATCACAGATAAAGCATTGAGGAATTAGACAAATATCCTCGCTACGGAGGAAAGCTGTAAAGCGGCTCATGTTTATAACATAGGGTTATTGAAGACGTTAATGTTCTTATCTCGGAACATTTTATAGAAAGGGAAATCAATTAGTCTATACCCGGATCTGCGTTCACTTTCACCGTCTTTCTCCTTTCACTGCAGTCGGTTCTTGTTTTGTAATTTTATTGCAAATACCACTGCCAAATGAGATATTCTGGTTTTAGCATAACCTCGGCGGTGAGCATGTTTTCTACCTATCGTCAGTAGGCTTGAAATTAGTTTCAGGACTGTTATAGGACACACACACACACACACACACACAAGCTCTCACGTGCGCGCTCGCATATGTTTCCGTTTTCTTGTAGACGATTTTAATGGCACAGTATAATTGTTGACCAATATCAACTACTTGTGGAATATAATCACAAAAATGTATGAATCCGTGCCAAAAATGTCAGAGTTTCTGCAACCCTGCAATTGACCTAAGCGATAGCTTACAGTTTATGGCGATTTCCTATGATCTATTCAATTTTAAAACAGGAATGATGATGCAGTATGTAAAACTTTACAATTTGTACAGGTTAAAAATTAAATATTTTTATTATTTTTAAATACATTAAAACTCTCGATATTTGGTGTTCTATGATTGAGGATCGCAGTACCTGACCATTCCTTATTTGCAATCTGGATCCGACAATGCAGTGGTATTATATTTTTATAAATGTTATATTAAAAAACCGTTAGGATACTAATAATGCTAGAAAAATGTAGTGAACAGATACCCTGAAGGCAGGTGGATAGAATGAACAAGAGGGGTGGAAGTGTAAGAAAAGCAGTTGTAAGCTCTGATTATGTGCGCCTGCCATTGACCCGTAGCACGTGACCATACAAGCCACGGAAGTGTGGTGGCAAGATACTCTCGCCGATAACCAATGTGCGTTGTAATATTTATTAGCCTAAGTGGCCATAAGACTTCCAACAATACTTCATTAATTCGCTAATTGTATTAATGTTTCGTTTAAGTGAATAGGGGCGTTTACAAAGTATGTAAAATTATTTTACAATAATTGTACTGTAATTGTACAACTACTGTAAAATGCAACTACAATAATTGTAGATGTATTTACAAAGACTCTTAGTTAACATTTGTTGTGTGCACGGTAAACAAGTAATGTAAAAACCTTATATAGTGCAGCAGCGTCTGATGTAGAGGTTATGAATTAATGTTTTTTGTTTAGTTAGCACAGCAATGTTCTTCACACATCCAAAATCACGGTAGTTCTTTAAAATATCACTAGTAACTGCTTTAAAACAATTAGTATAAACAAAAAATTGTTTTAAATCAATTCCTACTTACGTCAACAAAGAAAATTAATCAATTAATATTAGAAAAAACATCAAGTGTCATACACTATAAGTTTTAAAAAATTATTTGAACTTGAATGGATGAATAAAAAGTAGCGATTGAATATTTGAACAATTTATATAAATATATAGAGAGTGTGAACTACTAGAAAGGATTGAAAACAGTTAAGTGCTGTCTCTCTTTTGTATGTCTGTGTGCGTGTGCGTGTATATCGTTGTCTGTCTGTTGTCTCTTCCTGCGTGCCTATCTGTCCCTTTCTGTTGCTATATCTCTATCTTACTTTCTCTTTCTCACTCTATCTGACACAGTGGCGCACTCAGAAAATAATTATGGGGGGCTAACCGGGGGACCCTGGGCCAACCAACGGAAAACTTTTTAAAAATTCGTAAGAATAACCGGTATTTTAAGGCATTACTTTAAGTTTATTTTAGCTCTTCGAGTGCAAGTTTTGAGTAGGGACTATAGAAATGAATGATATAACCCAGCAGATAAAATAACATTTTAGGTTTTATTTTGACAAAATCTTGTTATATCAGCTGTCTTACAAAACAAAATTGAGTCTTCTTTTAGCCTTCTTCAGTATGGATAATACACTGTCTGTGTCAACTGGAATTTCCCTGTGGATATTAAGATTGGCTAAGCCATTTAGCCTACTATCAGACATCGTGTTTCTTAGGTATGTCTTGATTCTCCGAAGAGTGGAAAACGAGCGCTCTGCTGTGCTGGTCGATACAGGTATAGTGATGAAAATCTTGAGTAGGAAAGATTGTTTTATCACAAATATTTAGAAAATCAATTGCATTGGCATGGTGTGCATTGTGTTGTTGGAGAAAAGCTTGCCAAAATTCCATTTCTGCCATCAACACGTTTAAGTTGTTTTCCAAATCTTCTTCATAAACTTCAATCAACTTCAAAAACGCCTCTTTCATCTCTTTACTTTCTTCACTATGCTCTGGATAAGTATGAAGCAAGCAGTGAAACCCTTTCATAATGTTCTTGTGCTTTAAGAGACGTTCTTCGATGCAGGAAATAAAACTTTCAATCCAGGGGATGAATACGTTAATTCTATAAAATTGTTCTGTGCTTTCGGCTGAGACATTGCTTCTGTGTGTCTGCCTCCCAACAATCCTTGGAACACTAATTGTAGTTTCAATCAATTCGGCCATTTTTTGTGCCTCTTGAAACAAGACTGAAAACTCTTCATCGACTTTTTCTCTTAGTGACTTCAGACTCTGAAGTACATAGTCAGCATAGTTCAAAGCAGCCCAGAGATCCGCATCACTTGACTGTAGCTTTTGACACAATATCAAAGTGTAACTGAGTAGCTTTTCAGCTGATACTAGAGCTACAATATACTCTGATTGACATATAGCTGTCAAAAGGACATCGGCGCCTGAAGATGTGTCCTTATCATCAAAACACTTGATTTCTTCTAAGGATGAAATGATAGGGCTGTACAGCTCCTTCATGACGAGGACAGCATCATGCCTTTGAACCCATCTGGTTGGGCATAGCTGTTTGAGTTTTTGTTTCTTAGTTTTTGGTGCTAGGGTTTCAATTTTTCCCTGGAGAACATTTTGCCTCTTTGGTGTGTTAAAAAAAGACCATACTTTTTCAGTAGTGCCAAAACAATTTCTGATAGATCTGACCTCTGCAGCATTTGTAATGGCTAAGTTAAGGCTGTGCGATGCGCAGTGTACATATACTGCCTTCGGGCAACGTTTCTGCACAACAGCCTGAGCACCTTTCACTTTTCCGCCCATGACTGATGCGCCATCATATCCTTGTCCTCTCAGATCTTTTATTTCAAGATTGCACTCTTCAAGCCCTTTCAACAGTGTTTCTCCAAGCACCTCGCCAGTCGTTGACTCTAGAAGCACAAACTGCAAAAACTTTTCATTAATCTTATAACCATCCTTCGTGTTATGAGAGACATACCTCACAGACAATGAAAACTGTTCTTGAGTCGACACGGCTGTAGTCTCATCAGCTAACACACTGAAAAAAGTAGCATCTTTAACATCTTTGATTATGCGACTTTTTATTACTTTGTCCCAAGCATCAATGATTTGGTTTTGCATGTTCCAGCTTATATAAGTGGCATTTTTACCACATGACTTGAAATGGTCTCTTAATTTTGCATCACCTGCTTCAATACGCATCCGCAATAGGGCTCTGAAATTCCCCTCATTATCATCCGGCATTGCGTCTAAGTTGAAGTCTCCATAGTCTCTTTGACCTCGAAGAGCTATCCCTGTGGTCCATAAAAAATTACCGTTTCTATTTTGGGTTTTACCCTCTCCGCAGTTTCTTTCGCCTGATTGGCTTTGCCTACATCCAAAGATCTGTCTATGGGATTCATCTTCCCTCCCATTACTGTTTTCAAATTGTTGAAATCGATCATGGCATGTTTGTGGTATTGTAAATGAGAATGTGTCTCAAATTTGTCAATAGCCTTTTTCCAATTTTGGAATCCTTCTTGGACAAGCTGACCTGTTTTCTGGGATGATCTCATACCCACTTCAGTTGGAGCAAAGAGTACACAATAAGTGCAGTAAGCCCGGTTTTCTATGTCAGAGTATGACAACCACTTATACTTTTGCAACCAGGAATACAAAAACTTCCTCTCCTGCTTTCCATGGGTCGTCGCTGGAAACTTGTAGTTGGAAGATGGAGCCCACAAGTTTTCCAAAACATGTAACTTCTCTGTGCCTGAGAGCCACTTATTTTTGTACAAAGAAATGTCCATTTTACTGCTGCATTCTATGTTGACATTGTCCGATGTATGACTGGAGCTTGAGGCTGAAGTACCAGCTTCATCAAGAGCAGGATTGGCCAATTTCTTCCGATCAGGCTCTCCAATCTAACCCAAAATAATTTAAGCAAATTAATATTAGGTCACTTCCATGCGTGACAATTTATTTCGTAGCTGTAGTGAAATGTAACTCTCGTAAACCAGTATTCAGTATGCGATGTATCTACTATTGGCGGATTTAAAAACTGAATGTATTTTTTTTCTTTTTTTTCTTGAGGGGGGGGCTACAGCCCCTTTAGCCCCCTCCGTGGGTGCGCGCCTGATCTGACTTTCCGTCTCTCTTTGTCAGTCTGTCTCTTTTTTTCTGCCTGTATCTCCCGCTCTGTCTGTTTGTCTGTGTCTATCGCTGTCTACCGGTGTCTCGCTCTGTCTGTCCGTCTGTCTCTTTCTGCCTACCTATCTGACTGTTTGTTCCTCTGTCGCTGGCTCTCTATCTTACTCTATTTCTCTTTCTGAATGTATGTCTAGCTATCTTTCTCTCTAGCTCTATCTGTTTTTTCGTTTCTCTGCCTAACTCTCTCTCTCTCTCTCTCTCTCTCTCGGTGTCTTTTTTTCTTTCTCTCTTTCACATACACCCATATTTACGTACAATGTATTCTGCCTGTATTCATTGTCCTTATCAAACCCTTCACTTGGCTGAATAAAAAACAAATAAAAATAATTGTAATGTAGGCAGTTAGAGCCAAAGTATGCCAACCCTTTTCTTAAGAAATTGAGTTGAGAGCAGAAATAGGGCTGGTGACATGTACTTTTACTGCCATAGAGGACTAAGTGCAGTTATGCTAAATTTTAATAGATAACACCCTGCAACTTATTGGGCCAATTGTATTAATTGTATTCCTGGTTATCCGTGGAAAGAGCTTATCAGCTTGGTACAAGACTAATCTATCCCGATTCCCTCACGTGTGGTGTAGGGATACTAATCGTATGGGCATGTGGACGGAGGGGGTCTGAAAACTTTCCAGCCTTTGGGGCCATAATGATTACTACAGTAAGTTCCAAGAGCCGACACCGTATTAATTGTATTCCTGGTTATCCATGGATAGAGCTTATCCGCTTGGTACATGACTAATCTATCCCGATTCCCTCACGCGTGGTGTAGGGATACTAATCGTATGGGCTTGTGGACGGAGGCTGCTCACTAGAGCAGGGGTCTGATAACTTTCCAGCCTTGGGGCCATAATGATTACTACAGTAAGTTCCAAGAGCCGACACCGTATTAGTTTTCCTGCCTTTATCTATAATCTCTAGATCTATACTCGTCCTGAAGAATAATAGTATTCACGGCACGACCACTGGTGAAGATATTAGTAAGTGAGTTGAAAATGCCATTAGTTAATAAAAAACCTTCGATGGAAAAACGTAATAGCTATTAATAACTGTTGGAGGCGAAAACACGTGTGATAAAAATAAAGCAGTGGCGCTTTTGTGTCAAAGGCTGTAGAAAATGAGGATGGTTCAAAACCGTTAGTCTTACATTGTATCATTCAACAACTGTCTCTGTGCCGAAAATGTTTGGATATGTCTGCTGAAGTTCTAAAACGTCACATCAATTGGTAATTTCATCAGATCCACTGGACTGAATCACAGAGAAATTCGTAAGTTTACTGGAGAGATTGAAGATACTGATTTACCTCACATTGCCGTACGCTGGCTTAGTTGCGAAAAAGTCATTCAGCGCTTCTTTGGATTTCGAGCAGTGATCGGGAATTTTTTTAATGAAAATCTTTAAATATTTGGTACAAGTGAAGTACCTCCCCAACTACATAAAGCTTATGTCTTTTTATCCCACTTATTACAACAATAAGCCACTAACTGTAGCAGGCCGGATTTATGTCACTGTTGCGCCGAATTTGGCCCCCGGGACTTGGTTTTGGATACACCTGTACTAGAGGATTGCTGCCACGATGGTTGGGCGGGTACCGGGAGTCCAATAGCAGGAAAAAAATATGCAAATTAATAATAGTCTAATGAATTTTTTTAATCTTTAGCGCCTGTTATCTAACAATAGAAGGACGGTCCACTATAGCTCTAACCTCCTAAATTATCAGCTACGATCACAGGGCTTTTAATTATTTAACTATATATATATATATATATATATATATATATATATATATATATATATATATATATATATATAATATTTTTCCCAAGAGTATTTGAAGAATTATCTTTTATGAAACATGTTTACCTCATTTCTGTGGGAACATTGTCAAATCATCGTTCACTCTGATATGGGCGAAAACATTCCGTTAAAGGAAGTGTTTAAAAATATTTTCCTGAAATAAAACAACAATGTTAAAGGTATAAACGCAAGCTCACGCACATGTGTTAGTCAATGTACATAAAGTTACAAAATTTACTACAGATTTCCTGCTTCCACGCCGACCACTTCAAGGAAACAACTATAATCAAAGATCCCCGAAAGATAGAATTAGAGTCGGAAGAGGAAAATAAGCTGTTCCAAATATTGTATGAAATCATTAGATGTACTTAATCATACAGGTCTGATAGTCATGGCGTAATAGTGGCCTAGTAAATTACAATCATTAGTAACATGTTTTTGCGATATTCTAGACAATGGCCCATCTGTGGAGGGGTATTTACTTTCTGGCGACACTCCCTTTTAAGGCAAAATTTTGAATATCAAATGTGATTTTACGCTTAACGTGAGGCACAGGTTGACAAAATGAGTGCATTGCATTTTTTACTAATTTAAATACATTGCAATTTTAAAGGGTGCTCAATGAACATGAAACTTAATTGCTTCTATAGCTTGGGTTCTCAATCATCCAGGCTCTGCACCCCCCCCCCCTTTATTACACTGCCATTAGGCGACACCCCTCTTCCACCATTATATTTGCTCAAAAATTACAAACTTAATATGAAACATGTGTTAAATGTTAGGTAATTTAAACATCGGATAATTTCATTCAACTTTTAATACTATAAATATTTATATTGTACTAGAAGAGTACCCGTCCTTCGTACGGGGTTGACGAATACTTGTATTGATTTAATTTGTATTTGTTGTGGGTTGATTTAATTTACTGAAATTAAATCCCAATAAATATATAAAACTATAGTTTATAAACCTACCGTGAGACCAGTTGCTGATGTCAGGTTTGACAACATTTGCCATCTCCCTATTTGTGATAAAAAACAAGGTCGATGTAAGAACTGTAAGAATGGTTTTGCTCACATAAAATGTAATAAGTGCAATGTTAACTTGTGTTTTACAAAGACTAAGAACTGCTTCTTGTAATTTCATTGTAAAGACAATTCATCGCCATAAAGAGTTTGTATGTAAATGTATATAATATTTCATATATTGTATTAGCTAAAAGTGTAAATTTATAAATATTTTTTAAGAGAATTTTTAGCTAGTGCTACCCTGTTGTTTAGTTCTAAGTTTAAGAGTGAATTAAATGAAAAGATTGTTATTGTTTATAAGGAATATCTTAAAACACGGTTATCCATTAAATTCTTATCAAGACCCAATGTTGTTCCTGAACAACATGCTATAAAAACTTAATTACCGGTCATAAAAATATTTAAAAAATTTTTATTGTCTATTTGTACCCTACATAATAAGAAAAAAGTAAAAAATATTTTTTTTCTCGACAATAACACAATTTGGGAATGAAAGGGTTAAGGAAGTTTCCAAGGCCAGTGGGGCGGAGCGTTGATGGAATCTCTAAATAAAAATAGGCCTTTGTGAAAACCAGGGACGCTAACAATGTCCATGTAAAATTTCAGATATTTATTTCCCGTTCCCACGTGTTTTATAGGGGGAAAATTATACCGGACGACGCAGAAAGTCATCAGGTATATGAAAAAAATAATGAAAACTCTCGCGCAAGGAAACAAATAAGATTTTTGTCAAATTAAATTTGGGTAAAAAATTCATTGTCGAGTAAAAGAAGTAGCTTACTACGTCCGCGTATCAACGGCGCGCCGTACTGCGTATACATATATTTAAATAGGCCCACCTATAAAGTATCCAGTTACGATAGATTTGGTTGTAATTTTATATATTACTATATACCTATATTAAAATATACCTGTAAAGTGTCCAGTCAGGATATTTGGTTGTAATTTTATACATTACTATATACCTATATTACAATATACCTGTAAAGTGTCCAGTCAGGATATTTGGTTGTAATTTTATACATTACTATATACCTATATTACAATATACCTGTAAAGTGTCCAGTCAGGATATTTGGTTGTAATTTTATACATTACTATATACCTATATTACAATATACCTGTAAAGTGTCCAGTCAGGATATTTGGTTGTAATTTTATACATTACTATATACCTATATTACAATATACCTGTAAAGTGTCCAGTCAGGATATTCGGTTGTAATTTTATACATTACTATATACCTATATTACAATATACCTGTAAAGTGTCCAGTCAGGATATTCGGTTGTAATTTTATACATTACTATATACCTATATTACAATATACCTGTAAAGTGTCCAGTCAGGATATTTGGTTGTAATTTTATACATTACTATATACCTATATTACAATATACCTGTAAAGTGTCCAGTCAGGATATTTGGTTGTAATTTTAAACATTACTATATACCTATATTACAATATACCTGTAAAGTGTCCAGTCAGGATATTTGGTTGTAATTTTATACATTACTATATACCTATATTACAATATACCTGTAAAGTGTCCAGTCAGGATATTTGGTTGTAATTTTATACATTACTATATACCTATATTACAATATACCTGTAAAGTGTCCAGTCAGGATATTTGGTTGTAATTTTATACATTACTATATACCTATATTACAATATACCTGTAAAGTGTCCAGTCAGGATATTTGGTTGTAATTTTATACATTACTATATACCTATATTACAATATACCTGTAAAGTGTCCAGTCAGGATATTTGGTTGTAATTTTATACATTACTATATACCTATATTACAATATACCTGTAAAGTGTCCAGTCAGGATATTTGGTTGTAATTTTATACATTACTATATACCTATATTACAATATACCTGTAAAGTGTCCAGTCAGGATATTTGGTTGTAATTTTATACATTACTATATACCTATATTACAATATACCTGTAAAGTGTCCAGTCAGGATATTTGGTTGTAATTTTATACATTACTATATACCTATATTACAATATACCTGTAAAGTGTCCAGTCAGGATATTTGGTTGTAATTTTATACATTACTATATACCTATATTACAATATACCTGTAAAGTGTCCAGTCAGGATATTTGGTTGTAATTTTATACATTACTATATACCTATATTACAATATACCTGTAAAGTGTCCAGTCAGGATATTTGGTTGTAATTTTATACATTACTATATACCTATATTACAATATACCTGTAAAGTGTCCAGTCAGGATATTTGGTTGTAGTTTTATACAACATTATAAAATTAAACGTCTGCTTTCGCGGAGTAATGTTCCGTCACGTGATCTCTATTCTAGCCTTACATGTGTACATTTGGATAAATGTATAAAATTACAACCAAATCTATCCTGACTGGATACTTCATAGGTATATAAAATTAACCTTCCATGGCAATAACAAACTATAATTGTCAACAACTTGAAGCAACTGTGGCGTAAATATTTATATTAAATAAAACAACCTCTCACCACAAATTCAACAAATTTTATTCTAACCTTATGTACATTTCGATTACAAAGTAATCATCTTCAGAGGTATTTAACAAATAACCGGGAGGTTAGAATAAAATTTGTTGAATTTGTGGTGAGAGGTTGTTTTATTTAATATAAACTATAATTGTAAATATAGCTTCAGGACATGTTTTAGATTCGATTTATATGAATGGGGGTGGTTAACATGCATTTTTACCAGGATTATTATCACCACGTTTGGGGGAATTACATTTTTCCAAAACTGTAAACTTTTGGGGAGCGAGAGTTTCATAATTTTTTTCGTATCTCTGATGACTTTCTGCGTCGCCCGGTAAAATTTTTTTTTTCGCTAAAATTGAACACTTGGAAAAGGGAAATAGATACCAAATTTCATCTCAAAGAGTCCAGTAGTTTTTACGTGATTAAGTAATACACTCTCAGACAGACACCATTAGATTTTTTTATAATATTATAGATTAGTTCCCAATAAATGAACTAAATGTTCATAGTGTATAGTGTATAATGTTTAAAGACACTATAAACTTATTGATTATTGTCTTGAAAACCAAAGGAAAGAAAAACTACTGTTTGTTACATAACATTTGTAAAGTAAACTAACCTAGAAAGATGAATAACAATCAATTACTATCAGCTGTTTAAATGTGTTTAAAAGTGACTGTTACAGGTGAACAAGTCAAGTTTAGTATTAAATGGAGTATAGAAAATTCAGTGTTAAGATGGTTTTCAAGGCCCATAAGGCGGTGCCCTGACGGAATTTCTTAATACAAAAAATGCCTGTTTGTTAACCAGGTACCCTAAGAATGTCCGTGTAAAATTTCAGCTCAATGGGTACAGTAATTTTTACGTGATTGAGGAACTTACATACACAGACAGACACCATTAGATTTTTATATATTAGTATATATATATATATATATATATATATATATATATATATATAATATATTTCCCCCTATAACTTATAACGCTGCATTCAGTCTTTCAGAGTTATATATAGCGTTACAGTCTGTAAAACTGTAGTTTTATAAGTTGTAGGGTTAAATATATTTATATATAATATAAAAATTTATCTTAAACGTTAAGGGCAGTTTCAGTGTACTTATCCACGCCCCCTGAAAACCTTCTACGCTCCATAGGGTGGGAGCTCCCAGTTTGAGAACCTCTGTGGGGTGGTATTTATTTTGGAAGTCAGGTTAAAGGTTTGCAAGAAATAGCAAGGGCTAAGACGCAAACTTAAAATTTTCATTTTCACAAACTGTTCTGCAAAGTAATGTTCAATCTGTGACCGAAAGTTCTTCAAGAACGTGCGTTTCTGCTACAGCGATTATGATGGACATAACCAGTACCTCCTAAGAAGGTCCTCTATGAGGTACTGACATAACCCACAACTAGTCCCTTTAGGCACTCTTTAGTTTTCAAATTTGCGACCATCGACATCGAGTGTTCGCTCATCAAAGACTTTAATCTAATTATGTACACATATTTATTAACAGCTATAAGTTTACTGGCAACTAGTTTCACAGGAAAACTATCTTTGGATTCCCTTGAGTTCAAAACTAATATGGGGTTCGTATGGATCTGGCCAATATAAAATGATTATTTAAGCCGATAAAAGGTTAACAAAAATCTTGATACTTATAGGGAGGTCAACACATCATCGTAAATACATCATTACTCAAATCTTACAATGGTAATATTTCATTAATGTTTCGACAGTAACGATGTCATTATCAGTGACAAATAGACTCAATTTCACTAATATACAAGACAACCCTGATACTGTATTCTATTCCCGCAACAAAACATATAATCCTTTTAAACCTATTTTGGCTACCATGTTGTCGTCATCAGAGAATAATGAACGTATGTGTATTTTATTTTGGTGCGAGACATTTTACGGGCATAATTTTTTCGTTATTTTAGTAGACTTGTTTTTTGTCTACTGCTAATCTATAACTTTTTATTAAATAATTACAATTAATATAAACGAAGTAATACAATCTGTGCGTTAAAACAGCGGTTTTACCACATAACCTATAACATAAAATCAGCTGTTTTATGAAATCATATGTTATCACTTATTTTAAGCCAAATGGGACGAAACAACAATATTGCATACCTTGCTCCTTTTGTGAAAAGTTTTTCTCCCATATAAAACAAATTAATCAATGAACGCTGGTAACATTCTCTTCCTTGTTTATAGAATGGGGTTATTATTAAATGTATTTCAGATATTAATAACCACTTGACGCAGGATATACGAGTAATTCATGTTGATGTGAACACTGGAAATAAGGTTTGAATAAATGATAAACCGGTTGAATATCTAGTCAAAGAAGTTATAAACTTCTTTGTTGAGAAGTTTATTGCATAAACTTCTTTGATTCGATATTCAACCGGTTTATCATTTATTTATGTACGAGTATATAATATTTTGCTTATATTTGTTTTGCTTTCGTAATGTGGTGTCGTTACCCATAGCTTTAAACAGAATTATATTATTGTAATTTGATTGTTTACATAGTGAATAGTGTACATTTAATTTAGGAAGTTGTGAGAATTCGGGGCGCTATTGGTTCCTCCTTTTGCAGCTAATCTTGTCGCGACCGACTTCCGGAGTGGGCAATCACGCCATTTCCTTGACCACGATTTGAAATAGGCGTGTCGAAATTCTAGTTCCGCTAATCGGCCGGGCGCTTTGATCCAAGTGACGTCCCGTGTTTTCGAAATGTGTTGAATAAACGCGAGTTAAATATAGGCATTCCAATCACGTACAATGCGGAAAGCGACGGTTCGAAACAATTCAACTTGAACTTCAAAATGTGTTTTTTAAAGATTTTTTAATTGCTTATTTAAAATTTTATTAAAAAAATATCCGGGATGGATGAAAATTTGGATTTAGACAAATGAAAACATGTACTATTCTATTAGCAACTCTTCCCCCCCCCCCCGATGTTTTGTGGGATATATGCCAATTTTGGAGTAAAGTTATTTTTAATTTTGCTACACATTTTCCTATTATTTAATCTGATATTGAAAAAACTCTCTCTTCTCTAACTCATATAATTTGTGGTTCTCATCCTACTTTCTGGCCTCTTATTGGCCTGAAATCTTTTTAAAGGCTGGTATTTTTTACTAAAAAGCTAAAAAAAATTAATCTATCTGTATTCCACAAGGAGTAGGCACTACTTAAAACTTTACTGATACAGTTATGGGGAGGGGTTATGATGGCTGCCACAAGGGCTGGGCTGGTTCTACCTAATGTCATAATCTTCCTTCTACGTTTTACAAAGGGGTAAAAACGAATAGACATCTCTTTACGAAAACAATATGCAGCAGGTTTAGTGCGGACCACGTAGCCGTGCACTTGGCCTTGAGAGATCGCAGTAGGCCAGACGAGGGGAAGAGGGTCAGTATAAATCCTTTCCTACAAACATGATAAGGACTGTCTAAACACTGACTTGCGTGAGACGGTAGATATTATATAACTTCGATGATAAATTAGCTTCGGTATGAAATTACAAACAATATTGAAATATGTGAAGACATATCGTATGCAGAAGCTGTTGATGTATAGAACATTTTGAATATGTAACATGTTTTCAGAAATGGTAGTACAAGAGAAATCTCGTGTGATATCTCAAGGCCAAGTACGCGGTTACTTGGTCCGTACTATGGCCCGCACCCTGCTCACGTAATAAAATAAAATCCCCGTGAATTACATAAAGCACTTACCTTTACACTTTCAGGGGAAAACCAAAATTGGGATTCCTTTTAGTGGACGTTACAGGAATTATTTTGACGTAGACATTCCTCCTATGTATACATTAGGACATGAAGTATATCGAAGAACTCTGTCACCGGCACGAGGGAAGAGCCCTGGCGTAGAAATGAGTCACGCTCGGTTTTCAGTTCTACGCCTGCGCTGTCAATGTATTCCTGACCTACAAACATAGATCTACCGGTACGATAGTTTTTTAGACGTTATATGTTAGGTATTATTTTATTTTATTTTAGGTATTATTTTAGGTAATATAGGTATTTATAGTTAGGTAAAAGTACTAATTTTATTAAGAAAGGGTGTACAAAATAAATTATATATGACCCCGTTTCTGCATCGTAATATTCTGTAAATCTGATGTTTTATATTAGAAAATGTGTTTGGGAATGACCTTAGAGTTTTTAGGCTCTTCTCGTGTGGCGGTGACAGTAGCTCTTTTTATACCTCGGTAAAAAGCTTATCTGTTAAGGAACTAAAGGTATAATCCCCTCTTCATATTCCCCAGCCCATACTAGCCCATAAATGCTCATACTAGCACTGACTAAAATCCCACAGGCTTGTTACGTCATTACCTTCTTTTTGCATAAATATAAAATTAGATACATTTATTAAAGTCGCCCAACCTTGCCCGGAAACGTAAATGACAATTTCAAATTCTATAATGTAGCGTATTTTATTATTTTTTTCCTTTGGATGTTTGCCACATGCGCTGAATACTGAAATTAATTTTTGGGTGTAGACTATTTATAGAAAAATCGTAGGATGTTTTTGCCTAAACAGTTGGCAATAATAAATACGTATTATTAACTGGATGTAAAATACGGCTAGTGATACGGAGGTTTTTCATTATCCATTATTGACAATAAATAGTTAGCCATTTTATTTTTACGCAAAGATCGCAATATGGCGTTAAGGATGTAATTCACATCATCGCCCAAGTGGATATTGACCAAGATCTACTCTCTGTTAGGATCATACAGGTTGGATTCCTCGACGCTCTCAAGGGAATAAGTAATTTTTGTTGTGGACGTCGGCATCGGCGAACTTTACCATCGAGAAAGGAATAATTTACAATCCATGTATCCCAGATTACAAACTCAACGCTCATCGGCGAGTTTGTGAAAAATTATTGTAATTTGTTTACCAAGTCTATTGACCGTAGACAGTCTATCTGCACGAGTTAAAAAGCGTACGAGTTGAATTTGTGAGAAAATTATTTTTGAGAAGTAAAATTACATATTACAATTAGGGATGGGGAGATTCCGATTCTCGATTCAAAGAATCGTCCATTCTAATGGTATCGAGCAACCGTCGATACTCGATTCTCCATTGTGCCGATTAAAGTGCCGATTTCGATTCTTGTTTTTTCAACTTAAAATGCATGTGGGTTGTAATTTATCGGAAAAATAATTAATTATCAACTATGTCTTATATTTCTTTGAATGAATTAAACAATTAAAGCAAATGCCGATTTGAGATAACGAAAATAACTGTTATTTATGGCGCAATAACAAAGACGATCGAAAACATTTCTGGCCCGTTTGTTTGTCACCCTTATTCGATATATTTGTCATGCTTTCAGAAATTCCTATTCATAAATCGAGGTCGAACGGTTTGTGTCGACTATTACATTAAAAAGGAACCTTTAAAAGGCTTCACCATATGACCAAGATGTTAACTAAGTTCATTGTTAGGGAACATCATGTAGGCCTATATAACTCAGAAGAATCGGGAATATATTATATAGGCCTATATAACTCAGAAGAATCGGGAATCGGAAGGAAAGTTTTAGAATCGGAAATGAACATTCTAGGAATCGTTCCATCACTAATTACAATAGTCTATATCTAAGTCTAACGTGATCATATGTCCCTCCCTTTTGGTTCTTCGTCTCTGTCCCGCTCGGAAGTGGGCTAGGGATGCAAAATTATTTAGTATTTTGAAACCAAGAATTGGCGAGAAGATTCACACGTCACTACGCCGACGGCACTGTCTTTCTTACTAAAGGCGTAGAGATATTTGGTTGGGCAGATTTAGAAAAAAGTACTTGCATGAGAAGATGTCCAAAAAAGCAATGGAATAATAATTGGAAAGGAATAAAAATATAATATATCAAAATTAAAAGGGGTTAAAAAACGTAGTGGATCAATAACTGAAAAGGAATAAAAGTCCAATGGATCAATAATTGTAAAGGGAGAGAAAGCAATGGATCAGTTATTAAAAAAGGATAATAAAGCAATAGATCGATAATTGAAAAGGAACAAAAAGCAATGAATCAATAATAATTGGAAAAGAAGAAAAAAGTAAAGATAAATAATTGAAAAGGGATCAAAATCAATGAATCATTAATTAAAAAGTATAACAAGTAATGGATCAATAATAATTGAAAGGGGATGAAAAAGCAATGAATCAATTATTGACAAGGTATAAAAAGCAATGGATCAATTATTGAAAAGGAATAAAAAATGCAATGGATCAATAATTTAAAAGGAATTTCTTGATAGAAATGACATAATAAACGTGTTTGACGAATTTTAGCTAATTTCTTACTACATCACGTCACAAAATGTAACCGAATGGAATCATCTAAATCTTTTGTTGAAATATTGTTGAAGTATCTAACATTTTCCCACAAACAATCTAAAATATGAAAACTTTTCTATATTAATAGATAACTTATATTTTATGTGTGTCTAGCGCAAATGCACCTGTAAAAGAAGCCTTTTCTGTAATGAAAATGTGGACTTATGAAAATACCCATTTACAGGTTCCAATAATAATTAGGATGTTGGTAGATAATAAAAAGACAGGTCAAGAATTTTATTCCTATTTAAAATCATTTCCATCTCTTTCTAGTTTGATAAATAAAATAAAACCCGTTAAAACGGGGTTTTCCCATTTGAGACTTCTTAGTGACACAAATAAACCGATGTCCCGTTTTTAGTTTAAAAATAAATGGTAAGGTTATGTATAAATGATGCATATCTACTAGGAATTCTGTATTAAAACCATTTAACCAACACCTCTGTGCCTCACAAGCCTGTTTCGAAAAGATTGTAGGACTACAACGCAAACAGGTTCAAACCACAGATAGGATAGGGAACAATTAAGTGGATTGACTTCGCAAATTTCTTCCTTGTTCCTTGCTGCTAGCGAGTCAAAAGTTGTCGTCCTTGAACATGTGTGCTTTGTTTGCTTATTAGTACATTCCTGTACCAGATGATTCACACATGCCGGACTGTGTGAACTTAGCGTGTCGCCATACTCCGCCACTACGTAAGTTTCAGGTATTCGTTCCACGATCTAGTCAGATGTTTTTTTATATCTTATCATCAGACCTGATGTTTTACGTTTTCACTTGCTGTTACAAATACATTATAAACGACAAATGGTTGTTCTAAATAGTGAAAACCATAAATAGTCGTCAAAACTTATGTATCATCGTAAAAACATAACCTCACTTCAAGTAACACTCGTTTATCAAATTAGGTTTCTTACGTAAACTAACCGATTGCAGAATTGATCGAGTTGCCTCCTTTTCAATCAGTCTTGCAACGACACATGTATGTTTATACGTACTTAACTAGTTCACGTGATTAAAACTATATTATGTTTTCCTCTCGAGTACTTTCTAGCTATATTGTACCATAGCTATAGAGCAATGTAGTGTAATATAGCTATATAGCAATGTAGTGTAATAAAGCTATATAGCAATGTAGTGTAATATAGCTATATAGCAATGTAGTGTAATATAGCTATATAGCAATGTAGTGTAATATAGCTATATAACAATGTAGTGTAATATAGCTATATAGCAATGTAGTGTAATATAGCTATATAGCAGTGTAGTGTAATATAGCTATATAGCAGTGTAGTGTAATATAGCTATATAGCAATGTAGTGTAATATAGCTATATAGCAGTGTAGTGTAATATAGCTATATAGCAATGTAGTGTAATATAGCTATATAGCAGTGTAGTGTAATATAGCTATATAGCAGTGTAGTGTAATATAGCTATATAGCAGTGTAGTGTAATATAGCTATATAGCAATGTAGTGTAATATAGCTATATAGCAGTGTAGTGTAATATAACTATATAGCAATGTAGTGTAATATAGCTATATAGCAATGTAGTGTAATATAGCTATATAGCAGTGTAGTGTAATATAGCTATGTAGCAATGTAGTGTAATATAGCTATATAGCAGTGTAGTGTAATATAGCTATATAGCAGTGTAGTGTAATATAGCTATATAGCAGTGTAGTGTAATATAGCTTTATAGCAGTGTAGTGTAATATAGCTATATAGCAATGTAGTGTAATATAGCTATATAGCAGTGTAGTGTAATATAGCTATATAGCAATGTAGTGTAATATATAGTACTCTGGTTTATTATAAAACCCTTGTATTAGGGGCCTATATACAGGATCGAGTGTATTGGTAAATCGAGGTTAAGCGTGTGTTATGTTTTCTAAATGTTCATGCTATATAGTATGTATTGTGAGATTTAATACTATATCTTCATGTTTGTAATGGATTTTTAAATAGCATGTGTAACATCGAAAAAATCCACGTCGAACTTTCGAACTCAAATATTACTGAAGAATGCTTCATGATTTTACTTTGTAAAAAAACGTGCATTTAGAGGAAGAACAAAATTTGTAAAGGGTAACTGTTTACTTTAACGATAAAACGTAGTAGGCTAAACTTCTTAAAAGTTAAAATTTAAATTTGTTTAAAAATTTATCATTTTGCCTGTTGTGAATACATAGTAAAATCCTTATGAAATTTTAACTTTAATACAAACAAAACGATTTTTCTTTAGTTGAAACTTTTTTTGTGTGTTTTAAGGTAGTGTTAATATACAAACTTATTGTAAGTCGTCCTACGATTCTTAGCTGTAGGAATTGTAACTAGGATAAAGGTAACATAAAATTCTCGTGGTTAGAGTTTTGGAGGGTTCGTATAGGAATACATGTGTGGGATAGTTAGGGTTGAGGATGAAGGCAGTGCTTTCAGACAAGGGGATTATCAGTTCGTGTTAGCAAATTTGCTCCCTCCTTTGGGACCACAGAGATATCCCGCTATTAAAAATAGAACTGGTCATTGAGTACAAGACCTCACATAAGCCTATAAACTAATCATCCAACGCAACACACTGTAAAATAACTATAAAGCAAAGAACATCAATTTAAACTGCTGTAAATGAGATTTCAGAGACGGCACATCAAAGGAGCTAGGCAGAAAGCTCCGTCCAACAAGCCAAGGAGCTAGTTAGTTATATTTCGATTCTGTACTTGTGTGTTACAAATCTGTATTTCTTGCGAACTGTAATGCACCTTTGGATTGGTAGCAGTGTGAGGTCTAATGGAGCATTAGTTGTCTTGCGGACGGTGATTCATTGTCCCGCTTCGTTCCTGTAATATAGCACTTCTTGGCAATGTGCCGGTGTGAAGAATGAGACCCTTTTATCCCTTCGTCTAAGAGAACACAAAGTAGATGCAAATGTTTAGGAGGGGAGTCTACAACGTCTGATCCACGCCCACAAATCAAATTTCAAACTCGTGACTTCAAGACTTGTAAAAGTCATGCCTGAGACGGAGGGCTTCGTACGAGTTGTGGTACCGGTCTGTAAGAGCCCGAAGCTCTGGACTGGTGACCTCCCCGCTCGTGGAACGAGACTACACTTCAACCAGACAGTACGATCTCCCGCTTTTCCACGACTACTCGGGATCAGTAGAACCTTCCAAATGGCAGGATTTGCCTTTCCTCCAATATTCCATCTTAATGGTTCGGTCCAGGTAGTGCACTAGTCCTTTATCTTCTCTCGCTTCTTCATAAGGACCGGACCATCAGACTAGGTGAACATAACCCATCCCGTTGACCTTGCAAGCTACTATTTGCCAAGCAAAGTTGGTATTTGGAGATGAAATTGGTATTCCAATAGGTCGTCAGCTCAGAGCTCCGGTTCCTGCCGCAGACTGGTAACAATTTCTCGTAGCGTCAGCTTGTTACGCGCATTTCTAAAAGTATTTAGCGTTGACGTTAAACAGTGTCAATGACTGGGCCGGTGAAAATTCGGTGTTTGTTAGTCAGCCCGAGAGGGCATCGTTAGTGTGCACCTTTATACAAGGTCAGATCTCTACGTTACCAAGGCCAGAGACGAACCACTCAAACAAGCTTGTAACGAGACGCATGACAAACCTGTTACGTCTAGTTGTCATGGAAACCTGGACGGAAGCGAATACGGGAATCCTTTTCGATATTGACTTTCGATTTTTATTTTAATTCTACTATAATTGCTATGGTTGTTATAGCAGTAGCCTAATTCTTGACCGCCCAATTGATGGACACCTGCGCTATCACGTATCTATCTGAAATTTCGCATAATTATGAATGTGTGTAGGGTCTAAGCGACAAAAGACCCATTTTGTTTTCAACGATTCCGAGGAAAACGTGCTGCCAAATACACTGTGCAATGAGAAGTAAATGTTTTATTAGAGTTGACGTGTATCTTTCATTCAAAATACCTCAAAAAAGCAATAGCTTCTCGAGTTAAATGGTAATATTTAACGTATAAATAATGTCTATTAATTATTAGGGACAGATTTACCGAACGTTATATTATAGTTTTAGTAAATATGAATTAAAAAATAAATTTACTCTTGTTGATTCTAATAACAGACGTCTGAAGACAGGTTTTATTGGTTTTTCGGGAACATTAATCAACAGTATTTGTTAACGGCAGCCCCTTTTCTAAATGACCTTTATCTGTTCTTGCTCATTAAGCCGAAAGTAAATAAATTACCCCAACATCTGTTGATAAACCACTTTACTACAATTTACGGACCTTCCGTGCATTCGAATGGAGGGAGTGCATGACTCAGTAATACAAGGTTAAAAGTAGTTTAACCTTTGTTCGGTCAATATATGCATGTTACGATGTGATAAATAATTGTATGTTTGTAATATGTTGTTTAAAAAAATCTATTTTATCATCAAGAGCAGGAAATGTAACAATATTATTTTATAAGAATATTATTTTTTTTAAAAATTTTAAAGTCAATTCCTAAGTGAGAAAATAGAAAGCAGATCTCCTTTTAATTTTCCATTTCCCTCTCTATGTATGGTGTTGGTATATTATTTTTGTTTATTACTATTTATACGCTCTCTTTTTTTCTTGCATTGTGTTGTATTTTCTTTGCGCTTTCCTTTCGCATTGCCCGTTTTTAAAGCAAGATTCGATACCGTTAATCCAGTTTGTTTATTTTACTCTTTTCATTCATTTTAATCCTTGAGAATTATTTATGATATTGTGTGGTAACCATGGCAACAATTTAAGGTTGTACAATGGAGGTTTTGACGACAACCAGATGAGACCAAAAGAAAAAATCATATAGGCTATTCTTTGAAAAGTAGACTTTTCTAGCTATGGGAAAATTCCCACAGTGTTTAAAGCGCTAGATGTTGAACATGAAGATACTGAGTTCGAATCCGACCTAGACCCCCCCAAATTTTTATAATTTACTTATTGAATAAATATGTGAAAAAAACTGCATAAACATCAATTGTGGATAACCAAAAGTTGAATATTTAGATTTTAAATTTAGTATTAAAATAAACTGACTTTGACGCAGTGCAGTGCCCTGTAGCTACTGCGCTGTCGGTTCATGCTGTACATGCTGTTACAGACTAACATTAAAAATGTGCAAAATATTAACTTTTCGTATTTTCCAAGGAAAAAAGTTAATATTAGTGTTCTACACAATAAAATGAGTAATTAAAAAATAATTGAGTTAAAACAATATCAATAAGACTCGTTTACGCTATACATACCATTACAGAGTAACATATAAAATGTGAAAAAAGTAACTTTCCGTATTTTCCGCGGGAAAAAAGTTGATATTCATCTTCTACACATTAAAATAAGTAATTAAAAAAAGTTAAAATAACCCAACGTCATTAAGACTATATTTTTACACATAAAACAAATTGAATTATTTAAACCACTCTTTTACATTATTAAAGTTAAAATGTGAATTTAAAAGTGGACGTCAGACTTACATAAAGGTATTTCTTAATTGCTAAGTCAGTGTAGAAACAGTTGTAATTAAAAGAGTGAATTAAAATTGAATTAATAGTCTTTAACAATGATGTTGATGTATATATGTAACTTACTTTTAAATGACGTATGAATATTATAATTTTAGTTATAAATAAGTGATTTTTACTTAATGAAAGAATTAATGACATTAGGTAAACCTAAATTTAGGCTACTTTTCCTATAATTTTAACCTAATGCTGTCCTCATTTTGGAGTCTAGGCCTACATAGACGATTTTAAATAAAATAAATAAGAAAATTTGTTTCTCTTGACATTGATTTGAATGTTGCTAAGATAAAAATTCAGTCTGTTGAATGCCACTCGGGTAATGGGTTTGCTCTTGTAATATTAAAAAAAAGTATATCATTCTGCTGCCTATTGTAAATGTAGCAGTTTTTAAAATTAAAAATGATGTAATTCTGATTAAAATGTGATGGAGGAACAGCTTGAAGTATTAACAAGCCTTTAAACACGTATCTCATGAATCTTGATTATTTTTCCTAGAGGTAATTTTAAGAACTGGTAATCACGAGATTATTCGTATATTGATGCCATAATATTTGTTGTGTTAAAAATCAGAAAAACGTTGCAACAATTAAGATCAGTTTTCTGTATTTTCATTTTGTATACAAGATGTAAAAATGCACTTAGCAGTATCTACTTAGAAAGTAACGTATTTATTAAACTCAAATTAATGAATCTTTGAATATTTATCACTAATTATTAGAATAATGTAACTTTAATTTGAGAAATAAAACTATTTGAATGCGAGTGAAATGGTTAGCTTGTACACGTCATGAACAGATTTGTTTCTGTTCCTAATCTATTCTTTTTTTTATTAGTTTTTTAATGCAATTTGCTTTAATTTTGTTTCAGTGTGTATTAATTTTAAATTGGATACTTCGATTTTAGTAATTTTTAACATGATTAAGAAAGTTGTTCCAACTATTTACATTATTTGCTAAACTTACTCGGGGAATAACAGTAAACTTTCACCAAGAGCGATGACCCAGTCACTGGGAACCGTGTTCAGTCTTAGAGAGGGGGGGTTGTTTGGCCTTGAACGTGAGAAACCGCATTGAATGATGTCAGCTGACGCTGGTCTTTCCAGTCTCGAACCTGCAGCCGAGTAGTGTAGTGATTGTGATGAGCTCGTTACAATGTCTCATAGAATAGGTCTTGATAGGACCGTCAGCATGAATATCGACGATAGGCCGTTGTGTAACGATAACAAATCGAAAACGGCATCGCCGTCGCTGATCGGTAGATGGAGAAGTTTCCGTAACAAGAATGGAGATGTTAAACACGAATTTGTCAATGAAAAGATATTAGATTTTCCACCGGGCGATGAAACTCCAGTGTTGGACATCATTGAAGACAGCTACAGTGACGAGTTGAGTATCAGAATATGTAAAGACACAATAAGACATACTCTTTTAGACAATATGAGAATGTCAGCGGGTGATGTTAAAATTCTTGTAGATATTGAAAACGGAATTAGCTCTGAAGAACTGGATAAACATTTACAAAACTGTAGTAAAAACGAAAAACATATTGCTTTTTTATGGGTGGCTTTTCTTAAAAAAGACGATTTGTTTGGTATTTTTGGAAAACTCAAGGTAGATTTTAATTTTAGTCTACCTGGTGAAGGGCTTACTGCATTGCATTTAAGTGCTTTCAGTGGATGTGTAAAATGTGTCAAGTGGTTGATTGAAAATGGTTCCAATATTAATTTAATGCCTGAATCCTATTCACCTTTACATTGTGCTGTTCTTGGTAATTCTGTGGAAACTACAAGACTTTTACTGAAAAATGGTGCCAAAGTGAGTGATACTGTTTTACATTCAGCTGTACGAGCGAATGCAATTGATTGTTTGCCTTTGCTGTTGTGTGAAAATGTTGATATAAACAGTTTAGATCCGTCAGGAGTATCACCGCTGCATATAGCTGGGGATCGAAGAATGTCACAGTGTATGAAGGTGCTTTTACAGTGTAGTAAAATCGATATAGATTTACCAACTCGAGATAAACAAAATACTCCACTGCATTTAGCTGCCGAAGGTGGCTATACAGATTGTGTTCTAATGCTTTTAGAGAAAGGAGCTAATCATACTAAAAAAAATAAAAAGGGGCAATCTCCATTACACTTGGCAGCAAAATCTCAAGTATGTGAGTGTGTTGATGCGCTGTTAAAAAGAGGTGCAGATGTGAATGCTCGAGATTTGGATAATCGAACTCCTCTACACGCAGCAGTAGGAAAAGCTCTCCTTGCAGCTAATGCCGTTGAAATTTTAATCAAATGGAGTGCAGACGTGAATGTGAAAGACAAATATGGGTACACACCGCTTCATATAGCGGCACTAAATGAATTGTCACAATGTGTCGACATGCTTATAATGAATGGTGCTGATTTTAGTGCGAGAACAAATGGAGGAGCATCTTGTCTTGGTATTATAAGCAGAAAGACTACAGCATCTTTAGCAACAATTTGTAAAAAATTAGATTCTTCGATTTCGTTGCATGATCCTGAAGCTTCTAATAGGGAAATTGAATTAAAACTTGACTTTCGGTGTCTTTTGCAACATATGTCTGGTGGTGAAGCTGGTTTATTAAAAACTTTCATTGTTGAAGGACAGAAAAACTTGCTAGAACATCCTCTTTGCACCGCATTTTTGTACCTAAAGTGGCAGAAAATCAGGAGATATTATTTTTCACGTTTAATTTTGAGTGGTGTGTTTGTTTTATTTTTAACCTTGTACGTAATGACTGCTCTAGCGCATAATTGTTACAATTCTGCAAGAAATATTGGGCAGCTAGATCAGGAACTGTGTAAGAATAATTCTATAGTTGGTGAAACACTTACCGAAAATCCTCAGATTATGGAGTTTATTTGGTATATTGCTGTTGTATTGAGCATATGTGAAGCAGTTCGTAAATTACTTGGTGTAGCAGGTTATTCATCTTTTAAGCAGTACTTCATGCAATTGGCAAATATGTTTGAATGGTTTACTATTTTCAGTGTTTTTATTATATCTTATGTTTATAAAGGGCATACATATATATGGCAAAATCATGTTGGTGCATTTGCAGTTCTTGTAGGTTGGACAAATTTAATGGTAATGATTGGTCAGTTGCCTATATTTGGGACTTATGTTGCAATGTACACAAAAGTTCAAAAAGAGTTTGCCAAGTTGCTGCTAGCGTATGCGTGTTTGTTGATTGGATTTACAGCAAGTTTTTGTGTCATTTTTCCTACATCCCCAGATTTTAAAACACCCTTAATAGGTTTTGTAAAAATGTTGGTGATGATGACTGGAGAATTGGACATACAATTACTACTCGGCTCTGGCAGTCAGAAATCAATTCTATTAGATATTAGTGCGCATGTAATATTCGTATTATTTGTGTTATTTGTGACAATAGTTCTGATGAACCTATTGGTTGGTATTGCTGTTCATGATATTCAAGGACTTCATAAAACTGCCGGATTATCCAAACTAGTTCGACAGACTGAATTGATATCATTTCTAGAATTGTCGCTATTTCAAGGTTATGTTCCTCGTCATATAGTAAATATTATAAAATGGACAGCACTTCTTTCACCGTCAGCATATAGAGTTGTGCTACATGTTAAACCATTAAATCCTCGTGAGAATAGACTTCCTAAACACATTCTGACCGCTTGTCACAATATTGCTCGGCAGCAGAAAAGGTGCAACACTAACACAAATACTTACTCTACAATGGCATTCAGATATAAAGAAGAGTGTAAAGAAGAAAACAAGATTATAATGGAAGAAATTCAACAGTTGAAAGAAATGTTACAGGAACATCGCAACTTGATTTCAGAACTTGTTTCTACTATTAACAGAAAAACTACTGAATTGTAAATAATTTAATTTTAATTTCTAAAATTTTTTGTATGGTGTAAAGTATACTTTAATTGTAGTGATAAACTTTTTTTTTTTGTAGTTTATGCATAACATTAATGATTATATTGTATAATGCTTGTATTTAATCAAGATAGGTTCTCATCTTTTGTATAAAAATGCCAAATGTAGGTAATAATTGTACTTTAAAAGTTTATTGTTTTCAATTTAATTTTTTTTAATTTAGCCTTCTTTTTTTAAAAATTAATTTAAAATAAAAATTCAGTTGGAAATTGAGAGTTAATATTTATGGGTTGATAGCTGAAGTAGTCATAAACAAAAATAATCTAAACCTTATTTATGTAGCAGTTTAAAGTTCTAAAAGTATAGTCATAAGTAATTTTTTTAAAATTTATATTTTGGGTATATTTCCAGTAAATTTTAAAAGATTATGATAAACAATTTGTTTTAATAATTAAATATACAAAACTACATTGTAAATTAAAATTGAAAGCAAATAAAAGCATGATGTTCTTAAAACATAATTGAATTTCAAACACTGCAAAAAATGTTTGAAGTAAATGTATTTTTTTATAGCATTGTAAGGGTTACTGATCTATTCTCTGGTATATTATGACTAATTTTTCACTTTAAAATTTTTTGTATCTAAGAAAATAATATATAGATAATTTGTCTTTCCAATTACGTGTGTTTATGCACTGTATTCACACATAGGTCTGTTTTTTAGAAAAATTAGTTGTTCAATATTTATATTCTGAAACCATGTTAATTTTATTATTTCTTTTCATATGTGAGAATATTGTCCAAAGCCAACTAATTTTGTACCAAGAGGATCTATCATAATTGATTTGAATAATTTCTAAACTAATTCAATGGTATTTGAAAATTTTAAATTCCAAAATCTGGTATAAGGGAAACAATAGAAGTATAGAGGGAAACATTCAACACAATACCCCTAAATGTACACAAAATACTTGAAATAGATTAGACAAACATTTTGTTATTTCCTGGTAAAAACTCTTATTAGGTACTAGTGCAGTATAAATGGATGATTATATAATTAATTGTCAACAATTAAGAAATCATCCTTTTCCCTTCAGTTTAAAATAATAGAAAGTCTAAGTTATTTTTTTCTCATATTATTAACTTATAAATTGGATATGTTTTACATGTAAGGTTTTTAGTAATTTTATTTTCATTGCTTCATTGTCTAAAACTCCTTTTTAGTAGAATCAATATATTTTGTGTTATTTGGAGCTGGTAAAACTTTGTTTTCTCAGAATGATTGGTGGGTTTTTCAGTTTCATTACACCATTTTAGAGTTCTGTGAACAATGCAGTAACTTTCATCTTGTGAAACTTTCTGAAAAAGGAGGCCGAAAATGGTGTATTGTAATTGAAATCAGTATAACCAAACTGAGAAAATGTTATAACTACAAAAACATTATATTTATGTCTTGATGTACATTTTTGTAACTTGTAGTAAGGGTTAGTCTTGCAGGCGCGTATCCAGCGACTTGCTTTGGGGTGGGCGATCGATGCATTATATATATAATATGTGTGTGTGTGTGTGTGCGCGCGTGCGTGTATGTAAAAACATAGAACAGAAACAGTTCTCTCTACGCTTGCGTTAGAAATCGGTAACGTGATAAAGATTCGTAGCAAATTAGACTTTTTAATAAATAATTATTCCAGTTTCGATAACACTTATGGCTAGAGAATATTATTAATTTTGTAATAAGCTATTATTATAAAAATTGTTTATTAATTAATATAAGTAGTTATCCTTTCAACACGAACAATTCCGGAGTCAACTGCGAATATTATATGAAAATAATATATTGAAAATCATATGTTCGAGACTAAGCTTCACTAGCGCTATCTGTTGTTAAAACGTTTAGACATTTACGAGGGTATGCCAAGGGAACGCGACACATTTTCAAATTAAAATTTTATTTTTTATTTACAATAAAAGACGAATTAACTTCAGTAAAAGTCTAATTTAATAGAAAGTCCTAATTTAATAATATATTGTCGATTTTGAACCCAAAGTTCTTGAGGGTTGGGGGGTATCGCCCTATCACCCCCCCCCTCTTGGATATGCTCCTGGTCTTGTAGTAATTTCTTCTGAAGATGATTGCTTCCCAATTGAAATGTAGATTAGGACATGAATAAAAAGTTTTTTATGGTTTAAGATGTTTTTTTCATTTATAATATGAGAAAATGTTATTTATTTAGTTGTAGAAAATTTGTGACCTAAAAGGGTAGTGATATTTTCACATATTTTTTTTAAAGTATACATATAAAAGACTGTGTGTATTTATAAGATTATTTGGAGACTTTATTTTATGTATCATTTTACTAAATTTTAAAAGAGCATCAGTGTTTTTAAAATATCAATTTTGTAAATAAAACAAATATATTTTAAATTCTGAATTACTAGTATTTTATAAGGTTTAAGATTGTTTTACAATAGTTTTAGTCTTAGAGATTTTACAGTCAGTTAAGTAAAAAAAATCCAAAAATAGAATATAAAATTCATTTTTTCATGCTATTTAACATTTTGTATTTATAAAAATTGAAACTTTATTTCAATAACACTTTGTGTTAAATAGTATAACGTGCTATAGAATTATATTGCCTAAAAATTTCTATATTTATACAAACAAATTTCCATTTCCCCATGATTCATGATGTTATTGGATGTGGTGATCACTATAAAGAGCTTATGTAATTAGGAATAGTAATATAGTTGTATACAATTATTTTAATAACATGTTTTCTGACCATGACAGCATTTGTGTGTGCCTATTTATAGATGTAGTTTGAACTTGCATTTAACAGTTTTGGACTAATCACAATGATTAGGACACGAGTTGTTGCATGCACCCTATTAACAAAGGGTTTTATCCTGAATATCTTTAAATATATTTTAATATTTAACATACTGTAAAATATTAACTTCCAAAAGAAGTTAAATTTTTAAAACATTTTCATTGTGTAGTGGAAAATTTTTTTAAATAACCATCTTAAAATTTTTTAGATGATTGAAAAAATACCTGGATCTTTTAGTTTGTATCTTTTCTTGTTCCTTTATAGTTTTAAATCAAAATATACTAAATACACATTATTTAAAATTATATTGTTGTAAAGAAATAGTAATTGCTATTATTGTATATTTTATTATAGTAAACATTGTAGATATTTTCTAATTTTATATGTTATAGTGCTATATATTACAAGACTGATTGGGGGTGTACTCCACTTTAAATATGTACTTAGCTTCCTTAAGAAATGATATTATATGTAACAAATTTGATATTAAAAGAATATATTCTGAAATTTTTTTTATTTCATGTCCAAATATTTCTATTTAATATCTTGGAATACTTTGTATACCCAACCACATGTATATATAGCATATAGCTATATGCGTAAGCGCAAAGGTAATTAATCCTGTTTCACTTTGCTTATCTTGGGAAGCGGCAGTGGTATTCATAATCACACATGATAAAATTGTGTTAAAAACTTGAATTGAGTTTGTGTTTGTAATTCTATATCATTCGCAAAAATAGAAAAAAATGAGGAAATATGAATAATTTTTTATTTATTTCATTTTGAAAATACACGTAAGTCCCTACATCTAAATATCTAAAAATTTGATTTCCATTATTTAAAAAAATGGATTTAGTTTTTAGAAATAATATTGCCATCAATTTATTGTTGTTTTTATATTCCTACAATTACTGCACACTCTCTTTATATAAAATATCTTGTACGCATTTTCAATCGTTAATAAAATAAATTTTTATTTGTCCAAATAGAATCTATTAATTGGATGACAATTGATGTCAATACAGTTTTTCCAAATATTCATTCATTAATTAAATTTAAAAAGTAATTGTCTCGGTCGGATTTGAACTGAGTAACTACATATCTGAAATCCAGCACTGTAGCAACGTTTCCATAACTTGAAATCAATTACGTAAAGTTGGATATGAAAATATAAGAGAAGGTTTCCTTTCAATAATTAAGAGATGGATAGAATGAGAAATTATAGACCACCATCGCCTTCATAAATTAGAAACTAAAAAAGAAATTGAATAAATAGTAACAAACCATATATTGTACAGAGAGGGAAATAGAAAATTACAAGGAAATTCGCTTTCTGTTTTGCCACTTAATATTGTGATTCTGTCACAGGCCTATGTGAATTTATATTAATTGTAAAATAAAAAGTAACTAAAATAAAACTTTTGAGCTTAGTAGGAATTGACTTTAAAAAAAAAATGATAATACCTGTTTATCATATTAATTGAAAAATAAAATAGTCATTTTTTTATTGAAATAATGAAATTAGTGAATTTAGAGATAAATATCAGAGTGACATAATACAATGTAGGGTTATAACAGTATTTAAAAGTTGGATGTTCTCTAAGTATTTCCATGTGTCAGACATACACATATACATGAACACATTCAGATCAGTTAATACATTTTACAGCAATTTATTTTTATATTTTCCCATGAAGAAAAACCTTTTTTATGTGATCTAGTGTTTCCCGATATAACAAAAATTTGGGTATTTCAAGATATAGCATAAGCCAAAATAACTATTTAGATTTAATATGTCTATAAATATTTTGCCTTTATGGTTTAGGTAAGCTTTTAGTTACACATTTTTTTAATGTTGTATTTAATTGTTTAATTTTAATTTCCGGTGTCCAGCTTTTAATAATTTAGGCTTGTATCTCAATACAGTTTTTGTTTTATAGAATTATTAAGTTTCATGTTATTGTTTTGCTTGTTATGTTAATTTTTATTACATTTAGACAATTTTTAGTTTGTTTATACTAGATAAATATTTCTTTGTATACATAATTTTTTAAGAGATTTTGATCTATCAAGGTTAAAAAAAAAATATTTATATATTTGTTTATATATACATATACAGTAGAGCGTAGATCAGTTGAGACTGGGACCCATCTGGATTTTCAAACTATCTTTAAATTACTGCATATTACTGATATTTCAATAACTACAATAGATTTTGATGGTTAGACTATTGTGTAAGTTTGAATTAAACTAGGTATTATTATTAAATAGACGTCAGAGGGCTTAAAAAATACAAATTAATTTAGTGAAGAACTTACATACAGTACCAATACATAGCAGAGTGCCGTGCACACTGAATTTGGTACCATGAACATAGACAGACCAACTGCTCAACACGCTGCTAGTAACATCATATCTTTCAATGATTGTTATACCACCAAAATAATTAAGGCCCTCCCCATTGTTTGCTACTCTTCAGAATTGAAAAGATGGGTATTGTCATACAAGTGGTACACCAAATCTAGAGAACCTCCTAATCTCAACATCAGGCAACTCCTTTTACCTCCTCCCTAACTTCTACCATTTTTAATAACGCCATTTACCTTCTTTCTGACAGACTATTAATATCTGTTTAAATTAATCAGTATTTATACAAATAAAATATAGTACTTAATTATTGAATAAATATTTCAAAAAACATTATTAGTATCAATTGTCATCCATTATAGGTGAAGAAAAATGTATTTGAACTTGATTAGATGGATAAAAAGGTATTTTATGAATGATTGACAATTTGTACAAGATGTATATCAGGAGACTGTTAGCTAATAGAAGGAATTTAATAACCACCATGGATAACTAATTATATTTTATCTAAAGAATCATATCAAAAGCATTTTTTATCTACCGTTCAGCTGCTCTAATGTACTTGGTTTAGTACAGGACAAATTTCTTTTAAAAAACTCCAAAGGTAATAGTCATTGGGTATTAGGTCTAGAGAACATGTTAGGTACTCTAAAAGCATGTCCTCTTTGTCCTATCCATCACTGAGGAAATCCTCTTATATCACAATATTGTGTGGCAAAGCCCCATCTTGTTGAAGTGACACATTTTCATTATATAAAGGTTGTATTTTGTTAGCATTATCATTATTTCGCCATATTTGTAAATAAGCTTCATCTGTAACTAAGTCTCAACATTGTTGATGTGAAAAAGTTTCTTCCACCTTAATTGTTACTTTACTCATTTTTGTTACCCGTAACTTGTAGAAGTTGTTCTTCTAGATTGCTCCTTGTCTTCTGTTCCATGCACTTCAACTTGTCACAAACAATCCTTGCAATGGTTACTCTTGTCAATGGATGTGTTCTAAATTACATTTGTTAAAGTTTTGAACATTATTAAGGTTCTAGAAATACTTCAAAATCTATTTATGTTTATGGCTAAATTAAATTAAATCTAAGTATGATTAAGAGACAATTGAAATTTAGTTGTGTTTAACACTTACTAATTGAGGGAAATCTATAACAAGACATTTAAAAAAAGATTTTTGTTTTGAATTACCAAATTATGTAAGTTTTCAAACAGTAATGTTTTCTACAATGAAATATCTCAGAATCTATGAGTAAATACATTTTTTTAGACACTTCACATAAGAGTTAATCAAAAGATATAAATAAAAACAGAACCAGATTGAACTCCAAAATAAGAGAAACGTGTATAATTCGAGTATGCTACAGAAATACTAAAAAATTATAAAGATAATTATTTTGCCACCCAAGACAAAATAAGGTCTGACAGCTTCAACCAACCTGAGACTAGGAAACTATAATTGAAAGGGTTGACATGTTCCTCAATGCACTTTTACCATTTAATTTCTCCAGTCATCATTTGTGAAAGATTAGATTATAGCGACCGCAGCACCGTTCCACTCTGATGATCCAGAAAAAACGTGATAATTTAATTTGAATGATACCAGTGTAGCATCAATTTGTAACAAAAATGGGCAATTTAAATAATTTGATTTAGCTTGAAAAGAATTTATTATAATTATTAATATACTCATCTTCATTTCTGTTAGAAATATTTCTATATGTTTGAGTACAGTTTTCTGCCATTCCTAACGTTTCAATATTTTCCTCTGTTGACGCGTTTCGGAGTAGTAACTCAGTTTCAAAACTTCAATAGTATTTCGAGAGTACGATTGAAGTTTTGAAAATGAAGTAACTCTGATACGCGTCAACAGAGGAGAATATTGAAACTTTAGGAATGGCAGAAAACTGTACTCAAACGTATAGAATTTATTATCATTTTTGAGGGGTTAACTCCAAAAGCGCCTTCACTGCAGCCTTGTGTTGATAACGAATGAACTAGGAAATCAGGGTCGATTAATTAAATATATTCCAATATAAAGATATCAATAGGTTTTTATAATACATCTAGAAAAGAATATACTCAAAGTTGTATTAAAAATGTTGCAGACAAACCAAATATAAAAAAATTGTATGTGTTAATTCTTCTATAATCTTTTATTTGTTGTTTGTGTAAACTGAACATAGTGCAGTTAGAAACTTGTATAGCCTTATTCTACATAACATAAGATAACTTAATTATTCTTTTACCAAAATTTTCATTCATATATATTTTTACTGGCCATTAGGTTGTATATTGGGTCTACTGACATCTAAGTCCTCCAAATTTGGGTGTGTACATCAGCTACACATGAAGCAACATCAGTTGACTTAAGTCAACAGGGCATCAGGACTCTTACGGTTTTCACCATTCAGTTCTACATTTTTTAGTCCTTCTGTCAGTTTTGTTTATAGCCATATGAGTTATTATTACTCATTTATTTATTTATTATTTTATGGGTTTCATTAAAATTAACTATAAACATTGAAAAAAAATTTTAATTAATCATTTAAAAAAATACATTTTACTTTTAATTATTCTGTAAATGGAATACCTAAAATTTGTTTAATGTGAAATTTAGGAACGTAGTCCAGTACTGCAATGTTTTTTTTTTAAACTTGAAAAGTTAGTAGTATTTAGATATCAGTTATTACCAGAGAAGCTTTTATGACTCCAAAGTGCATTCTTATGTGTCGTAACTTAATAGTTAGGTCGAACACAAATGATGGAAAGACTGGTTATGCAATTTGAGTTTGAAGATTGAACAACATTAATGTTAAAATATTTCAAAACATAGTTTTTACAACTTCGGTGGTAATTCTAATAAACAGACCTCATTCTGCTAAAGTTAAGATGAAATTTATCCCAATTACTTTGTTTTCTTTAATAATATTACCACTAATTTCAGGGAAGAGTTTTACATCTGAGAGAAAAGGGCATAAAGTATTATTTTATTTATTTCCAAATAGTAAACAGATCCATCATTTTCATTTGCTATTTATGTGCTTTGGCATTCAGAGTGTTTGCTGTCTCTAGAGTTTTATACTACTCATACACACATCTCTTAGTAATAGCAGCAGACTGAACAAAAAGCAATGATAAAACTGATAAAATGCTAGGCTCATTTAGGTTTTTATAGGCATTTTATGATCCATTTTGTACACAAATTGATGACCAAACCAAAGCACATGTAACCTGTTTTTATAGCTGACAAAACTAAATATCCCATATGGGTAAAACAGTGTTCAGATAAAAAAAAAAAACAATGACCATATTAGACTAAAGTCATGTAAGATTATATTCATAATTTTTAATACACGTCTTTTTTGCTATTAGGATCAAAATATGTAAACTATTATAGAGTTATATTATTAATAGGTTTATTTAACCAGTTGATATTTAAGTGAGTAATTGATCTCTACACTTCTGCTGTTCTTGCATTTTCTATAACGTGTTCTATTTAAATACCTGTGCTCCTGTGCATTCAATACTTGTTTTCCCTTTTATCATATTTTTTCTAATGTATTTTTTTTATTTGTTTATGTTTTCCCATTTTCTTAAGACTCATTTTGTTTGTACTGTTTTTGTTTTTATTCTTCTTTAATACCTTCTGTTACCAGTAAATCCTGTTTTTTTCTTAATATTTCATTCTGTAACTATGGCTTCTCTTGTCATTATATTTAGTTGGCTTTTGTTGTTTTAGAAGTATTATAGACTTTTTTTTAACAGTATTTCATCTCTTCCTTTGGCTAGGTAGGTCCAAAAGTGACGATTAGGCCAATAATTAGCTTCATTTAAAGTACATAAAATACTGAAATAATTTTAAAGGAATTAATTTTTTAATTACCATATAATCTTATTATATCAAAATCAATTAGGTGTACGATTAATTGTCATTATTTGTGATAAGTATAACAAAATTAATGATCGTTTCAGATATTGTTTCCACTACTCTTCACTGATAAACTAAATAAAGTAGACGTCGAAGCTACTGTATCAGGTGGTGGTTTCTCAGGACAAGCAGGCGCCATAAGATTTGGCATATCATGGGCTTTAAGAAGTTTTGTGGATCAAGAAATGATGGAAAAAATGAGATTAGGTAATTTTGTACTAGAAGTTGATTCTTGAATAATAGTGTTACTAAAATTTTGTATAACCTCAAACTCTTTATGAAGGTTATGTTTTAAACACATTAAACACACTCTTTTCTTCATATCATTTATAATTTATTGTTTAAAATCTATATCAATGACATTCATCACCATCATTGAGTATAACTACACAATTTCTAAACTATAAATTTATTTGTAGTTGTAACATTATTAGCAGTTACAATATTTAAGCTATAACTAAAATGACAGCAAGGTTAAACACATATTTATATTTGGCCTTGGCCATTCCCACTAGTAGTGTTAAAACTCTTATACGCTACTACCAACAAAATAATGAAATTATTGTTTATGAGTTGCGTTGCTTTATTTTGGATATATGTTTTTTTATGATTTTGTATTTAAACAGACAAATCCAATCTATCCGGTATATACAAAATAACAGCAACTGCTCCAGCTTCTACATTGGCCAAACTGGTAGGTCATTTAACACAAGATTGAAAGAACACATCAACGACAAAAACATAAGTCCAAAATCCAGTTACACAACGCACATACACAAACATTCATACTAATTTGAATATTCTCCACATAGTAAAAAACTAATTCAGAACAATTTGGAATATTTAAACAACACACAACAAAAACAACATATCTTAAACGACGTCGTTTCCATTTGGAATTGTCACACATTTATAAAACAAGTAAACTAATTTTTAGTAATAACTTTATTATATGGCTTTTTATTGCTCTAATAGTGTTGGGAATATGTTATATTACAAATTAATTTTAAGAATTGGTACAAAGAAAAAATGGCTTATCTCAGATACGATGACACAGATTTATCACAAAATATTTTTGTACCATTAGTAATAACATATCTCTACTGGAAAAGAAATTGAGATTTTTCTTCTTATTCATGTATGTTTTTATTTCAATTACTGAAAGATTACAGTTACTTTTATCATACTAGGGCGAAGCTGCTATTTATTGTTCGCTAAATTTAAATGTCATATCTCTAATTTTTACTCTTTACTCAAACAGGAACATTTCAAGTTTTAATTATTGAATATCTGGTATTGTAGTAATATTTTGTAAGTTCTTGTAAGAGCCACAATGTTATTTTTGGGAAATTCATTAGTCACCAGTGTTTTATGTTCACTATAGTATTTATCCTACTAAATATTCAACAAGGATAGCTTCTTCAAGTCAAAATAAAGTTTGCCAAAGTCTGATAATCTATTTTTGTATGTTTACAGGTCTATTCTGCCTAACCTTGTCATTTGTTTTGTTTTGGCCAGTTCTCCTAAAAACATTCTTCAACATTTCAAAAATTTTACATTAATCTAAATGTTAGTTAACTTTTAATGTAGAATCTTTCGATTAAACATGCTCATGAGACTTTACCTTTCAAATATATGAATGTTTTTTTTTTACTTTAAAACAAAATTTTCCGTGAAAACAAATTTTAAATATATTATTGAAACTATATATCCGAAGAATTCCATATAATTATAATAAATTTATCATTAACAGTTTTTCATTGTAAAATGAGTTTTTCACCACTCCCAAATTTTTAAAGACTCGAGTTCTTTTTTTTAAATTGACTCTTCTTTCAAATTATTTATCTTAGTACCTGATTTTATATGAAAGAATTTTTAATAAAGTCTTTATAAACTAAAGTCTGTTATTAATAGTTCCTTTGGGTCATATACTTTCACAGATAAGTACTACATATTTTTCATTTACATTTTATTCATTCATTTAGCATGCTCTATTTATGTCCAAATCTCTTTAAAATATGTTGGTAATGTTTCCTTTATTTGTTATAAAGTACAAATTAACATTATAATTTGTTTTATAGAATCTATATATTCCCTGCTGTATCATTACCAAAATATTACACAATTTATTCTTGTGTCTATTATCAGTCCAAGTAGTTTATAATATTATTTATAAAATATTTTAAAGAATTTATAAACCTTTTTTAATATAAAATATTTAGATAATAATGTATGAATAGAAAAAAAAATCAGTTATTTTTTAAAGAAAATGTTATTGTTTATTATTCAAAACTAAATTTGACAATTGAGTAATCACAAACTTTTGAAACTATACTGTTGCTCAATGGTCGATACTTTTTAACAATGGTCTACTGCTCTTTTTTTGGTTATGTGGATAAATTTTTGCTTTAGTTAGAAAACAATGTATTTTATTTATGAAACAAATTTAATTAAAAAAAAAATGATTTCTGAATACAGTAGGTATATTTTTTCTGACTGCTATGAGGATATCGTAGTGTATTGATTTTTTAAAATTTTGTCTAAAGAATAATAAAAGTTTTTGATTTGTAAAGATTCACTTACAACATAAAAACACATGATTTTAAGAATTCAATATTCTCACAATATGGGGCTGACAGATAGATGATGGCTTTTTATAACTGCAGTGGTGATCAGGTCCAATGTAGACCTGTTCAGGCCTTAAAAGTTCTCACCTGTCCTTAGTACAATGGGAGATTCATATCCTTAATATAATTCTATCTGATTTATACCATATCCATTTTACAATTTAGCTCATCAGTTTATGATTGTTTGTTAGAAAGCACACACAAAAATTTTACTTTTAATATGCTAATGGTATTGGACTGTTATTAACATATTTTGTTTCTTATCTTTGTTGTTCCTAGAATTGTTCCCTAATTGAACTTAAACCATAAGTACAAATAAAATCTTGGCTGTGTGTTAATGCTTTTGTAAATAATTTTAATTTATTGTAATTAGTTTTACTTTGAATTATTTGTGTTTAGAACTCTAGAATCCACCAATACCAAGTGATACATACAGGTAAACCAGTTAATTACTTTTGCAGTGGTTTCAATTTTTTTCTAAGTTATTTTTAAAAAATAAATAACTAGAAATGCGCCAAAAATTTAACATGAACTAATTTGAATCGGAATACTTGCCTAAATCCTGGCAGAAACTAGATCTTGTGGATAATTCTAAACATAGATAGAAAACGAAAAATAATTATACCTAATTCGAGGAGAATAATTACACTATAATTTAAGTATACTTTTTATTTTCAAAAACATCTTATTTATTAAATTCCAAATTTGATAAATAGGTTGTCTAATTATACTAAAATTCTGCTGATATAAAATTATGAATATATCAAGTCTGCCTTTACTGCTAATACAAGATATTATCTTATTTGCGCATAAATAATTTAAAACATTAGATGTCTAGATAAGTTACAGTCTCCCATTAAAATGCTACACGATGGGACTGCCTCTCTGGCCAGGACTAGACCTGCAACCATTTACTCAAGCACATGTGCTATAGTGTTAAATTTAGTGTAACTGCTCAATATCTTTGGATGTTTAATGAAAATTTTTGATAATGGTACTGTTTAGTGTTTCTAGCAATCTGCACAAAGAGTTGTATTACATTATATTATCTCAGTATTATTATTCAAAAATTTCTTGCTGATTGTACGCAATTGTGTTTCTATTTATTTATATAATAATTTTAACAAGAAAGTTTTAAAATGTTACAAATATATCTCTTATTTTACAAATGGGTAAAATCCTCACAATTAATACCGGATTTGTCTGTAGTCTAAATTTAAACATTCTCAAAGTGCCTGAAACACTCATAACAGTATTTCATTGTTTTCTATTTTCTAACATTGAATTGTTTCCAATTCAATAAACACAAACATCATTGCAAACATTGTTTATAATTAAGTTCAAAAATAGCTGGAAGCACAAATTGATTATATACGTACTTCAAATGACCATCGTTTCATAAACAAAATATTGTTGATATTTACTAAATGTTCTTTTTTTATTCAGGCTTCGATTGATTAAGATGAGTTGAGATTTATTTGGTCATTTAAATATAGACTTATTTTTGCAGTATATTTAATAGATTAAACAAAGCTTTTATATTCATAAATTATTACTATATGTATTTCTTTTATCTTATTTATAACTGAGTTTCATAACATGTTTCAGCGGGATTGTTAACACGAGATCGCAAACGTAAAGAAAGAAAGAAGCCTGGACAAGCAAGAGCCAGAAAGAAGTTTACTTGGAAAAAGAGATAATTTATCACTTGACAAATTTAGGAATCTTGTAATATATATTTCATACCATAGCATTGCATTTTATTTACTTCCAACATAAAGTGAATAAGTTGTGTATAATATTTGTTTTTGGTTTTATCCGAGGTTCATGGCTAAGGCCTAGTAAAACCATTGATAATATAAAAGGTAAAACCTTTTGAAATATACAGGATAGAATTGATCAGACAATTGATTCTTTAGATGATGATGCTGTTTAGTTACTATACTAGTACGATAAAATATATCATCAAACAAAACATTAAAAAATGCAGGTTTGAATATTAAAAAAAAACAAATAATGCCTGTTCTTGTAATTTATTTCACTTAAGTTCCCATCATAAGTGAAAGAATAACATAGATTTTTATCCAATGGATAGATTTATCGTAGGGAAGTCTTGAAGTAGTTCCAAGAATAAAAACTGTTAACTGCTGATTTGAAATACCTTTTTTTATTGTAGATACTTGGTTTTTTTAAGAATTAGTCTATTTATTTACATTCTCCAACAAGGAAAGGTTTGAGTTTTTTTCATGTCAAATCAGTTGACTTAATTAAGTTTCTGTGAGAGTCCATATAATTAATTATAATGATTAGTAAATAACATGTTTCTTTTAATTTTTTAAATAATTTATTAGCTTTTATAAATTACAATATAATAATAATAATTCTACATTTTATCTAAAGGTTGTAATCCTAGAATCTTCATGCCTCTGTAGAGTACTTGCCTTGCTCTATGAAATAAAAGCAATCTTTGTTCTCCTACATCTTGACTTTGGTATTTTATATTGAGAGTTTTCAGTGCCTTGCTGGTAGTGTTACTAAAATACAAAATAAATATCTTACACATGTATTTCATCATATTGATTTCTTCATTGAAAACAAACAATTAATACATTTACAAATAAATTTATCAGACAAAAAATTTGTATTTAATTGTTTAAGATTTAATGTTTTGTTAATGACAAATCTTTCATTTTGAGCTCTTTGGAATCATGTTAATAGCAAACTGAAAAACAATATAGAACAGTTACTTGGATATTGAGGAGATGTTCCTTTAAAGTATACATTTCATGAAACCAGATAAATAAAACATAAAAATAATTTACCATTTTTGAGCCAGTCAAAATACAAGGGTTAAATAAATGATGCTTCCAGCAGTTGGCAGCTCTGATATAAGGGGAAAATTGGGCAGTTTTGTCACACTGTACAGAAAGGAACATTGTGGAGACAGTTGGTCATAATGATTTAAGTAAAGTTCTCTCATGGAATTCTTGACAGCAAAAAGGCTCATCCCCAGAAAAGGTAAACTGTTTAAGATGATTGTGTTAATGTGATTAAGGTGCATCGCTTGGCCAGTAGGTTATAGTGTCGCAGAAGCATCTATGTGATAAATGAACAAATGAATGTCTTGTGCTGGAGCTATTTGTAAAAAAAAATAACATTGACATTCTGATTCAAGACACTCTACAAAACTCAGATAGAAACTGCAAAAAGAATCAAGCATTTGAGTATGGTTTCGTATCCATTTCATAATCGTATTTATTTCATCTATTCTTTATTATTTCTATATTTACACAGGCTGGATATGTCATAAGGAAAGACCTTATGGCCTAGATTGATTTTTGCCATTCCTTAGACTGTAGGAGTTTTATTTGTTTAACTTAAACTTATTTGTGATACTATCTATTCCATGTTTATCATAACCATCCATTCCATGTTTACCTTTAATCAAATGTTTGATTTTTATATGCCACAATCATAGTAATTTATTGCACAAGATTACATTAGCTTCATCTGTGGTCATCTACAGTGTGTATAGTTTTTATATACTTAAATTTTTTAAAATAAATCTTGAGTATCCTCTGTAAATATAATTGCAATAATAATTATTAATAATAACAATGATTGTTAACTCTACCTTTTTTCAAAAAACATAGTTGTGTACTTACCTGTTTTCAACCAGCAGTATTCGAATCACTGAATTTAAAAGAAACTTAAACATTTAAATATTTAAAAATAAATTAATTGTAATAATATGATCATTTATATAAAATATCTCTGGATCTATTAATTAAATCTGTAGGTATTATATAGTGTGAAAAACCTTTCAACTTCTAAATTAGGTAATGTTGAAGGGTATTTCCAGAAAATACTTTAGAACCCAGATTGTAAAGGAACAAAGTACAAGTATATAACTATTTCCTCCACACATCTTGCTTTAGTGCTTCTCTCTATTACCCCTCTTCCATTGCTATATTTACATGGTTGAGTAATATGTTTATGTAATTTGAGAGGTCAAAGCAATACAAAATTGCGTTGGCATAAATTGTGTTTCATGTCAATGTGAATAGTCATTTTAATCCTTAACACCAGTATTATAACATGAGCTTAGGAAATAAAATAATTTTGAAAATTAATTCAAAACAACTACATGAATTTACAAAGTTTGTATATGTTTAAGTAGTTTTCTGCCATTCCTAACGATTCAATATTCTCCTCTGTTGACGCGTTTCAGAGTTACTCCATTTTCAAAACTTAAATCGAACTGTTCGCCCAAACTTTAAGTTCATCTTTATATACCGTTAGCCACGCCCACACTACTTCCAGACCTCAGTTTCTATTGTTGCACGCCTACTCTTGCTTTTTGTATCAAACTACTTAATAATTTTAAACTTTTAAATATAACTTTTGACTGTGTATTTATTTGCTGATTTATTACATTTTCCTTTTTTATTTTGCTTTATAAATTTCTAGATTTTCCAAAATATTTAAACGTCTTTTTTTTATTAACATAATGTAAAATTTTCATCGTATTTCCATTTCTTGCGGTGTATGGCCCTCTTCAAACAAATGTGTAGCATAATTTGAATAATTTTTCTCATACTTAAACGACCTTATATGCTCTTTATATCTGGTTTCAAATTTTTGTCCAGTTTGTCTTATGTATGTTGCTTTGCAATTACATTGCATTTTATAAACTTCGTTTTTACTCAACTTATTTAAGCTTTCTATATTATACTTTCATTTATTCTTTAATGTGTTGTTAGTTTTCATTCCAACTTGTATATTATATTTCTTGAAAAACATTTTTTTAAATTTATAACCCTCTTTTCCTGTATATGTAAATTTAGTCCATTTCATTCTCTCTATTCCCTTTGTGGGACTTTTATTTGATTTCTTCTTGCCCTAATTTTCCTAAATAACTTTCTTATTGCTTCTTTGTTGTATCCATTATTCTCTGCAATTTGAAATTTAATATTCAGTTCTTCTTTATATTACTTTTCTTTAATGGCATATCTAATAATCTGTTAAAAAAATGTCTAAATGCTGCTAACTTATGTTCTAGTGGGTGGTTCAATTACAGAAATGAAGATGAGTATATTAATAATTACAAATTTTGTTTGATAATGACTAACTGTCTTTGTAGAACATTTTTTTAACTTATAAAGTACATAATATTTTTACATTACAAATTGAGTTGACATTTTTTAAATGTATTTGTGATAGGAAGATATTTTTTCCGACCAAATATATTGTACAATATACCTAATGTTTTGAATTCCTCAGCAGTATAATTGTAAGTAAAGAAAGTTATCAAAATTTCAAACATTGTGGAATTGTAAGCATAGACTTTGAAGGCCTCATTTAGAGAAACAAATGACTTAAGGCATGGCTGCAGTGTGACTGAAATAGCTGTTAAACAATTCCGTGGTAAATGTAGTTATACAATTTCTACCAAATGCACAGAAAAATGTTAGGGTCATAAATAGACTCACACATTCTCTACTTAATATTTAATCTGAGTGCCAATATCATGCAATAGAAGCAAAATTTTAATGATGTAATTTGTTTTATTCCATTGTAACAAATGAGTTTCAGATAACTATACGTACTGGGTTTTTATAATTTTATTTTAGTGATCTTATTTTAGTCTAGAACATTTTAATCCCCGTATACAATTTTATTATACAACAAATTATTGCAAGATGTAAAATTTACTTACCAAAGTTGAAAAAGATATTTAACAAGAACACATGCTTCAAGCTGAGAATGAGCATTAAGTAAAACATCATCAAACCTTAAACAGTACACCATAAAAATTAGTAAATAAAAGTAGGTAAACGTATTAAATAAAAGATTTAATCAAGAAAGTTTCTGTTCTTGTAATTTTCAAATCATAACAAGCTGATAAATAGTGCTCAAAAACATTTTAAAAAATAATAAAGGTATATCTTTACAGTGAAGAAATTATCAACTACGTTAATATAAATTTTAAAACCTTATAGTAAAAATAATTTTACCAAAATGTACTATAAACTGGAAAAAAAATAAATCCTAAATTATCATTTAAAATTTATTTAAACATTTTATTTATACCCTACTAAGACTTTTGTTATAATTAATAATTAAAACTGTTTCATAAGATTCCATTTTCTCATAGTTTTGTAAAAGTTTTTTTTTAATACCTCCATTTATATGTAAATACATGTTTCCTGATTGTAAATTTATGGAGATGTTTTACATAGACATGTTTTATGATTTAAATACATCTTAATACAACACAAGATGATTCATGTTGAGAGACCATTGACTATATCTTCATTAAAATGCCTCTTTTTATTCTGAAGGATGTTGCATTTGAAGCATGTGTTGCCTTTTGCTTGTCAAAGAACCGTTTAATTATTTCTTGTACAGCTTTTAATATGGCATTTGTTTAAAGTTTTTATAATAATAATAGAGAAAAGGGGCCATGGCAATTAGAAGGGGCCATCTGCTACTGGTACCTAGCAAAAGGTTGCCTTTTGTTCTGTCCTATTGTTTCATGACATGTATAAATTTACCTATGAGGATGGCTTTGTTCAGTTGTGTCATTAAGCGTAATTTTTGCTTATATGACTACTATAAACATGGTTATCTATTGTATAAGTTCTTTTACTATTTTCATTTTAAGAAAATGGTTTGTCTAAGAATGTAAGTTAGTAAATAAAACAGTTGATGGTTACAAGTGAGATAGAAAAATCTATATTAGCAGTTTAAGTAATCGTTACTCATGTGGAAATTCCACGTGTTGAGCAAGGAACACTGCTTTTTTTTGTAAGCATTTTCCCAATTGTTTTGCTCAAAATAGACACAACCAACAACATTAAAAATTAGTTAATTAGTGCTTTTAGGGGAATGATAACTGTATGGTTACTTGAGAACTCGACCAAAACTGGTGGTATATATCGGATTAGAAAAGGAAATATAATCAAGGAAGGGAACTAGAACATGCTGGGTCTTCTAGTTTACTGTGAAAGTAAAAAATAGTTGACAAGAGATTCTAATGAGAGTAATTTCAAAAAATGTTTTGTTAGAACGATGATATGTAACTGGTATGCAGCGGGACTCATTTAATGACTTTTATCAAGCCATTAATAATCTTACCCTAATAATATTTATAACAAGCAGCAAATAACAGAAAATATGAAAAAAATCATATACATTTTAAAATTATAAAATCTGTATAAAAGAAGACAAGACTACATTCTGTGGTAACTTTTTGGGAATTTTCCATATTATTTAAAGTGGCTGAGTGAATATTGTCAATAGGCGTAAAATTCTTCAACTGTAAAATCACTTTCAGACAACTCAACATGTTTACCCCTTCATAGCTATAACCAGTAATAAATCATGTTAGGAAACCCTTTTGCAAGTATTAGTGGGTAATGGCCATGTCCAGTTTTCATGACCCCACAAAATATTCAATAATTTATTTAACTTTTTGTTACTTTACTGAAATAAGCTCTTCTCAATTCACCTGAGTTTTTGCAAATGATTTTTTTCACTTATAGTGTAATTTCAATTAGACTATAAAACAACACCTGTAGAAGAATGAAGTTGATAACTATAAACAATTTCTAGAATATAATTGGGTTCATGTGAACAATGATCAATCATTAAACGATAATTTAGGGTTTGATAGCACAAATGTTTACTGTATTCCTACTATTGCAGAGAAAAGATATGAATGAATCTTTGAGTAGAAATAGAAGCAAAAGTAGATATGGAAGTAGCATCTAATCTGGGGCTTCGATACTTTTCAAATGCCCTCCATCTTTGAACTCAAATGAACTCAAGGATTACTTTGCGACACAGTTTCATCAAATAAAAGAGCAAGATCTGTGAAGCCAGACACCTGTTAGCTGTTAGTAAGAGCCTCTATATAAACAATAGATTCCATGGTGGCAAGCACTGCATTATATGGAGAGATTTGGCAAAAAGAACAAATGTTTAACACTGAAATTAATAACACAATTTAAAAATAGAGAAAATGTCCTACATGACAAAACCACATTTTAAAACAAGAAAACCAGTCCTCTAAAATATTGGACAACCATAGAAAGAAAACTGCAAAAGAACAATGCTGACAGTCAGTTGCTCGCTTTTAGATTAGACATTGGTCATATAGCAACATTATTGTGATATATATTGGAAAAACTAAGTCTTGGAAAAACATTGTATACTGTCTAGGTTTTTCATATTACAATTTCTAGAAATAAAACTTTAATTAAAAAAAAAAAATAGAGTTGAAAAATTATATTTATATATTTTTTTTAAATAATAACTATGCAAAATGAACTCTCAATGTGATGCAAAAACAATGACAATTAGTATAGGATATCATTTTTAATTGGAATTTTAAGTGAAAATATTAGGCTGCTAGATAACAATAATATAAGTTTTCAGTTTCATTTTTGTATAAAAAGTAATGAAACGTTACCTTGCAATCTCTTGTATAAGCATCAGAGCTTCATGCTCTTTGAGTAACTTGGGGTTGCATTGATGTGGTAACGACACACCACAGTTTTTCTCTAAGTTTACCAGGCGACAGTGTGTATACTGAAGCTTTATACCAGTATCTCCATCAGTCTGAATAAAAACAAATCAGTATTTTTATTTAAGTGTATAAGAATTATAAATTTTCCTCGGGTGAATATGTTACTTGATTTAATTTCCATAATAGTTAAATAATTATATTTATTATTGAGGATATACAGTAGAACTTCAATTGTTCGAATCAACTGGGACTAGTCCCCATTTGGATAGATTTTTTTTAAAAGGATCAATTTTAATTAAATATTGTATGTATATTACAAACTATACTTTTTATAGTTTAATATCTTTTTCTATGCTTCTGAGCTTTTCCACAAAGAATCGGGTTTACATAGAACATTGTAGACAAAATCATTTGAAAATGGCATCTTCTAATTCTTTGTTTTGTGTTGTCTGTCGATTAACTTGAATAACTTTCTTCAATTTTCAAGCACTGACAAAGTTTAAAAGGTTAAGTTTGCTCCTTTCAATGTCTGAAATCGTTTGTCCAACACCGTAGATCTCAGCCAACTGTAACTCCTTTATCTGATTGGTCTAAAATTTGTTTATGTGCTAATGATAAGACAACTTGCTTTACACAAAGAAAACTACAGATGGATGCGAAATAGTAGTAGGGCCAACCACCTGGCAATGGACGATAGCCAACTATACAGAACTGCACTGAGCAGTAACTCACCATCCAAATAATGTTTGAGCTGATTCTACAATAATTTTAGCAAAAAACCAATAGCATATGTAGACAGAATCATTATTTTGAAAATTGTAATATTTTTTCTGAAAATGATTCGGATAGTCTGAGCAGATAATTGGAGTTCTACTGTTTTTACATATTCCCTGAAGTTACTGTGCCATATATATGAATTTTTGTACTAGATAGGAGACTGACAGACTTATCTTGCTGTAGCCTAGTTTGTATTCTTAAAATAGATACAAAAACGCTACAAAAAATATATTTTGGTTACACAGTGTCTTGTTCGTAAGTCTGATAGGAGCACAAAGACTGAATTGATATTGCAAAACATTTCATAGGATGTGATTCAAGTTAGTGCAGATGTATAGGCTTTTTTGGTATATTTTATAACTTCAAACTATGGTTTACGGAAGGTACAAAGTCCAGCTTTAATCCATACTTATTAAAAACAAATATTAAGTGTCAGAAAGAAGGTGAATGGGTTGTCTGATATAGAGGTTAGGGGTTTACAGACTTCTCTTAATTTACCCCTAATACATTTTTTTTTAGTGTAACTTTAAAAATAAAAAAGTTAGACGTGCAATTTTTGGAAGTACAGTAGAGTCTCAATAAATCAAGGTAGATGGGACCAAGAACCCCTTGAATTACCAAAAACTCGGATTACACGGAAAAATGATCCTGTGTATTAGAAAAAATAGGAGTTTCATTGAACCCTAATACTATAATTAAAAATGCACTGAATAAGTTTATAGAACTATGACAATCTCTTGGAAGTCCGACTCATTTTCTTTGCATACGGTATTAATATAAACATTTTTTGGAAGCCCGATTAATTTCCTTTACATACAGCATTGATATAAACATTTCTTGGAAGCCTGACCCATTTCCTATACATACGATATGGCTATAAACATTTTTTGGAAGCCCGATTAATTTCCTTCTTATACATTTGAAATTTGAAAAAAAGAGGACCCTCAAAACAGCATCCCAAGTTTAGGTTTAAAGATTGTAAGAAATAACATAGGTTAAACGGCAAGAACAGGGTAAGAGTATAAAAATAAGTTGTTCATAAAGATCCTGCTATAAATTGAGGATAATTTATTTTGTTAGGATTATGTACAGTCAAAAGAACTGGCTAACCAATAAATTTGTTTTTGTTTGTTGAAGAAATAAATAACTCTTGTTAATTAGTGATTATTATAACACAAGAGTTAATTTTCTTTTTATATAATCATTGGTTAATGTTAGAGAGTAATTACTAACTTCAAGACAGAAAAGGTTTCACGCAACACCTCTCACCATTTTGCCAGGATCAACTGAAAAGAAAAGGTATTCACCATCACACATCCACCAAGAGAATGGGAGACCACAAAACCATAAGTAGTTTTATTTCTTAAAACGAACTATTAGCCAATTTTGCATGTTTAAAAAGGATGAAAACATGAGTAACCAGAATTCTTATTAGATAGGTAACCTGCAAGTTCAACTGCTATTTGTAGTAAAGGTATAACTAACAACTGTAGCAAAAAACTTGAGATGCACAAAGGATAAATTTGCTGACTAGTGGGGGTTGAGAGCTTCAGCTGTCTACCCTTCTTTGGCATCTAGCCACAGTGATTGTATCAAACGTCACAATGGTTGGCCAACAATGAGTCAGTAAACCCCCTAAATGTCAAGTATGCCAATATGTAAGTCTATACTGATTGTAAGTAATACATTCTGTAAATAATTTTGTGTCCTACTAGGGAAAACTGCATCTAATACTAGTAATGTTTAAGCAGGCTTACAAATGAAATTATTTAAGCAAGAGATATATAAGGCAATGGATAGGTTTCAATTTTTCAAGAGTGACAAAGATAAACTAATTTGGCTAACCTACAATACAACATAACAAAAATAATTGTAAACATCTGCAAAAATACCTGTAAAGCAATATTCCAGTTAAAGATATAGTCTTTTAACCTTCTTTGCTTCAGTTCATTAACTACAACTGCACTGATGCCTAAAATATCAGAAGTCTCTTCAGTTACGCCTTCTTTTGTTGCTGCAACAAATTTAAAATAAGGTTTTAATATTTTTTGTAAAGTTAGGGGTTTATTCAATTTCTACAAAGTTCTAAAAGTTGTTTGTAAAATACACATAATTTTTTTTTCAAATTGTTGATAAGCAAAATATAAAATAATAATGTAATTAATTTATTTAAGTTACCTCTGATAGTTATGTTAAGTGAGTCGCCTAATTTCAAAATCAACCACATCAAATTTTTGGCCATTTTTAATTTTCAACAGATTTGTTAAGTCCAAGAGTTAGTTTATAACGGAAAAATTTTGCAACACTCAAAACGAACTATATCATACTAGTTACTTATCGCAAAGTATGAGGTTAGTTTCAAAATGAATTCAATCATAGAATGAGTATCAAAACGCACTACATTTGATGTGGACCACTGCACAGCAGCGTTGCGCATCATCTGTCTTCTATGCTGTTACTGCGAGTGCTGTTTATAGTGAGGTTAGTTAGAACTGCTGTAAGATTGTGAAAAGTTATACTTTGTAATAGTTTTAGATTTAAAAACATGGAAATTCATCCTATTGAAAATCCAGAGTCAGTGAGAAAATAACCCAGAAATGTAGACATGTGGGAGAGATCCAAGCAAAAAAAAAAACATAGGTGTGCCTTGGTTTTAGGTTAGTTTCCTGTATTTCAACTGTAGTCTGTTAGGCATACATTTAAGCCTAAATTATTTTATAATGATTTTACAAAGTTAATGGGTATTTGAGTTGTCTGAATGTAATTTATAAAATTCAGAGCTTAAAATTTGGTCTAAAATTAGTTCTTGTTTCAGTATTTATTTCCCATTTCCACTTAATAGATTTTAGAAAAACAAATTACACCAGGTGATGCAGAAAGTCATCAAGAATACAAAAAAAAAAAATTAAAAAACTTCTGCTCACACTCTAAAAATTAAACAATTTTGAAAATAGAAATTCCCCTCTCCATTGCTCACGTAAAACTTTACTAACTCAACGATTTAAGTCTATTTTTTACATAGTAATTCGCAAAACACCTCGAAATGTAATTAAACTAAATGTTGACTCCATAAACATGACATTTAACTTTGCCTTTTACTATTTAGTTTTTAGATTTTATAACTTTTGCCATTAAAAAACATGTAAATACAATTTGTTTTACATTTTATTTCTAAACCAACTACATCCAAAGTGGTTAATTTCAAAACGGTCTACATCACTAAAAAAACTTAAAGTTAGTTGCAAAATGAACTACATCCAACAGGTTTAAATCAAAACCACCTACATCTAGAATTAAATTGTTAGTAATTCAACAAATTTAAATTTTATGACGTTGCTGCTTTAATGCATTATGTGCATATCCCACCCAAAGCTAAAACAAAAAATAATAAATTCTAAATTTATATTTTTTTTGTGTCTCCTGAAAATTTAGTTCAAAGTGATGTAGATCTGCTTGATACCAGACGACAAGTAACTGTCAAGTATAGAATTTAACTATGAATTTTAATATCTATAATTTTCAGTATGAAGCTACCTCACTGAATTCAGATGAGAATTTTTATATTGTTTTTTTAACTCCCAAAGTGAAAGTATTACTCCAACTAGTGGATCAACATATGATGAGAAACTGAAAAGGGTATACAAAAATTAAGTATTGCGCTGGTTGTTACTAGTAACTAAGAATGTTGCTATATGGTAGTTGGTCGTCTTTGATAAACCTGAGCAAGGCCAGAAATAAATTAACTGAGAAAATAGCTGAAACCTTAACACAGGAAAACAATATTAAAGTCATGCAAATAAATTTAGAGCAAGAATAGGATATTCCAGATTTTTCTGATTGACACACAGAGGATTTGAATGAGTGGTTAAGGAATGATAATGACCGACCCAAGATACTAAATTTTAAGTAACAACAAAATCGTGGCCATCTGATAGCAAGAAGAAAATGCTGCTAGTGAAGTGGAAGATGAAGAATAATAGAGTGAAAATCAAGTTAGTCATGAAGATGTAATGAAGGTTTTGGACGCAGCAATGTCCTAGTTTGAAAAGCAATAGGAGAGATTCTGTGCAGCTCATGTTATTGAAACGAATGTGCGGTTTGGCTGCCAAGAAAAAAAAAATAAAAAAAATTAATAACAATTTTCCCATATTTCAAAATAAGGCAGAACAGTAACATTTTAATATATTTGAAAAGTATGTGTAAACATTTTTAATTCTGAAATTACAATACTTTGTCATTAGTAAAGATACTGTAGTTGATTTTAATTTGTGCTTAAAATTTTTCCATTCTTTCACAGAGTACTGTATTTGGTAAATATTGACTGATTATTCGAACGCCCTCCGGTCCCAATTAGTTTGAATAATCGACTCTCTACTGTGAGAATTTTATAAGTCTTCATTGATTAGCAAATATTACATATTTGGCCTATGGAAAAATTTGTATGATAATCTTTTGTTTTCCTAATTATATAATGTTTGATAGCATATTTCTTAGTCCTACAAAAAATTACTGTCACACAAGGTTTTAAATTTATTTATAGCGAGAAGATGGAACAAAAATGTTTAGTCGCCATTGAAATGGTGATCTTATTAAAAGTTAGAAGAAATTATTAAACTGGTCACTTATCTGAATCTTACGATCTAATAAAATACAATAGAGTCTAGTTTGTAATTGAATTGCATTATGCTGTCTAGATTGTATTTTAATTTAATTGTAATAAGACTTTCTGATGACGATGACATAGTCATTGAAATGTACTTATAAGTTTAATCTTGATAACTTTATGTATTAACTTACAACTTTTTTAAAAAAATGTTTTAACTTGCCTATAGTAGCACTTACTTTTTTTTTGTGTTGAGGACGGCCGTTTCGGGAGATGTGTCCCTTTGTCAACTCAGACCGTAACTTGAGTTACGGTCTGAGTTGACAAAGGGACACATCTCCCGAAACGGCCGTCCTCAACACAAAAAAAAAGTAAGTGCTACTATAGGCAAGTTAAAACATTTTTTTTAAAAAAGTTGTAAGTGATTACTAGTAGCTCACGCGAAGATGGAATCAACAAATGTTTATGTATTAGTTATTTTTGTGCCATTGTGATTATTATCAATAGCATAATCTTAGGATCTAACAATATAAACATTTACATCACATAATATTTTAGTAAAGAAACTTGAATACAAACGTACTTGGTGACTCAATTTGTTTCTGCTGCATGATTTCCTTAGCCTCGTCAAGAATATCTTTTAAAAACACCACTTGTCCTTTGCGTGTGCTCATTCCCTGTACTCTACCAAACTTTACATGTTGTAAACTTTTACTCCAGCTCCAGTTCATAGCAGAGAGAATATTTTTCAGAGCCACAAAATGATCGGTTTGGCTGTTATCTACAACATACAACATTTGTGCAAAATGATGTCGATTATATCTGTCTATAGCAGCAGCTATATCTCGTGTGAGATATAATGAAGACCCATCACTTTTTAATAGTGTCGCTGAACGACCTGAATCCAATTTTACAATCTGGAAAATGCAATAGTGCAGTATGAATATAAAATAAAAGGCAGATTAGTGGCAAATTCTTTTTAAACTACTGAAAATTTGATTTAATTATGTCCAACAGTTGTTTGAGACTCTGGATTTTATGATATGAGTGATTTCATAAAAGTCTTGTAAACATTGAAAGTGTTTTCATTATTGGACATGTTTGTTAGAATTTTCTGATATTGGAAATATAGTCTCTTTGTGTTAACAGATTACATCACATAGTTTACTAATCCAAATATCTTATTAAATTTTACAAATGTTAAAATTTACAAATGTATTCATTTGGTGTTAATTTTTGTTTTATTCATTTTAGTGGTGATTTATACAAAATTTGAAAGTAATATTTAACAAATTGCAAAGAAATATATTTCTGCACCCTTTATCAGGCGCATACTGGAGGTTAACTCCATATTTATAAATTTTTCTTTATAGGAAGAGTACTGTAAGCAGTCTTGTGCTCAGCCTAATTCACAAGCCTCTTTATAGGAATGTACTCACAAGCTATTTTGACCTTGTTTACTCAGTTTTCCAATGAGTTTCCAACTGAACTAGAGGTAGTATCCAGATGCGCCTGATGAAGTAATGTAACATCAACTTACACCCGATTGTGTTGATGAATTATAACATTATATTATCGTGTTATTTTTATAACATTAAAAATCTAACCAGATATATTCAAAATTTTTAATAGATAATTATATATTGTGCCGTAGTTTAAAATTATTTCTCATATCTTATTTATGTTTGACAATTTGCCAAAGTGAAGGAAATGAATTACAAAGCTTCTAATGAGCGTTGAAAGGGAAGAACCTAATAATCAAGACAGGCATCCTGGAACACTTGCTTATCCGTTTAGCTCTAATAATTACACTTTTACTATTATAATATTAAGTGAAAATGTGACAAAAATTTCTATATCTGTAAGAGATGAACACTTTAAAGTTTTTTCAATTTAATATATTTTTTAATGAAATAAATCATGAAAAAATGTATATTTATTTTTACAACTATTCTTTGAGCTTAACTTGTGAGTTTATGTTAAAACAAATAAAAACACACAAAACTCACAAATCGTTAATCATTTATTGACTCATACGCATTTCAATGACAAAGTAACTGTAAGTTACAAGTTGTAAGTTGGAGTTTGTAGTATAGTCTATCCATTTTGGAAAGGCGGGTAAAAGATTAAGTCACCGCCTGAGCTCCCAACAATAGCTTGGGTCAGGCGCTCGGCGGCCGGCCGCCCGCGCTAATGAGGCGTAAAAAGCACTCCACTCCAAAATATTATCACATAAAAGTAAGAGTATTTTTTAATTTTTTATTACAGTTTTGATGTCTACGTGTGATTTCATAAAAAACTAGTCCAAACACGACGGAGTTATGTCAATTAGTAAAATTGTACTCACTACAATTTTTTGTAACCACTAATTTTACTAATTGACATAACTCCGTCGTGTTTGGACTAGTTTTTCATGAAATCACACGTAGACATCAAAACTGTAATAAAAAATTAAAAAATACGCTTACTTTTATGTGATAATATTTTGGAGTGGAGTGCTTTTTACGCCTCATTAGCGCGGGCGGCCGGCCGCCGAGCGCCTGACCCAAGCTATTGTTGGGAGCTCGGGCGGTGACTTAATCTTTTACCCGCCTTCCCAAAATGGATAGACTATAGTAACACTCTCTGATGATGACTTTGTCATTGAAACGTGCATGAGTCAATAAATGATTAATTTGTGAGTTTAGTGTATGTTTTTATTTGTTTTTTAATATTTATTTTGTTATTCATTAATCTCGAAGTAACCTCTCGATGGCGTTTCAAAATTAACGCGCCCGATAGAAGGTTAAAGATGTGGTAGATGTTGACTTTGTGTAGGGATATGTGCATTTGAAAGCAAATTATTGTTTTTAAAAGCTACAGTATCAAAATCAGTACTTTGAAATAGTGAACAAATTTTAGATTACCCATATAATGTTGTAAGCAATTAGATTTAATATAAAAGTTGACAAAGCAACAAACAAAATATAATAAATATTTTTTAGTCACAATTGTTTTAAAAAATTAAAAACTTTAGGAGCTAAAAAATTAGTTGTAAATGTGTGAGAAATAAAAGTAAACTTAGATTATATAACCAACTTAATAATTAAAAATGCCTAACTAAAATCTACTAACTTACTGATATTTTAAGTAGATGCTTTTTGCACTAGGCATTGTTTAATAACTAGGAACTAACTAGTTTAATTGCTCTTGGTAGTTGGTAGTTATTAGTAGTTTGTTTTAGTGTGAAAATGTCTGCTGAAAGTATCAGTCAGTTAGTTGTTTTTGAAACATATTTTTGATTACTAAAATAGTAGTTTACAAGAAAGGCTCTCTATGAACAACAAGGTTAAATCTATTGTTCTATAAAATGTGGATGAACAAAACATTATTACTGTGTAAAAATTATTTTCACACAGGTTTAAAACATTTTAATTCAAGAAGCTGAAGGTTATTATGACTATACTGGACAGTGAACAAAGCTTCATAAAAACAAAATGAAGGTTTCTTGAAAAAATAAAGATATATCTGGCTTTAATGATGAAAAGGATAGCAAGATGTTTATAAAAAGAAAAAAACTGTTTAAAAGCATATTTACAGCAATTAAAAATCAGTTAACACAAAGAAAATTCAGTGACAGTGGTGAACAATTTTTATGTTTGCTTTTTGTAATCATCTTGAATTCACTAACTAAATTGTAAATAACTGTAGCATAACTAATGAATACTTTAGGACTTAGTTGCTAATGTATTTTGAAACAATTGTTTTATTTATGAAGCTAACCATCTACTGGTGGCTGTCACACAAGGTAAAAGCTTGCAGGCTTATGATTTACGGGCTTACAACCAGCTAAACCCAGCCCCACTGCACTCATAAATCATAACCCTGCAACCTTTTACCTTGTGTGACAGCTGCCAGTAGAGGCTAGCTTCATAAATAAAATGATTGTTTCGAAATGTGTCAGCAAGTAAGTTCTAAAGTATTCACTTAGTTAGGCAATAGCTACTTATAATTTTTATATATTTGTTTCTAGCTGGAAAGTCTTCAAATTGATACTGGAAGTGTTTTGAAGTTATTTTAAGGAGCAGGCATCATATTTCAACCCAGTGACCTTTTGGGTATGGTAGGTATTTGTTTAAAAAACAAAATTTTACACTTGATGTTAGTATTATAAATATTACTAATATGCCTACTCTGTTTGTAGATTCATTTTTAGGGAAAATACCAATTGCCATAAAGTATAAGCTGCCTTTTGGCGGCTGTAACAGATGTCACACTATGACTGGTGTATCTTCCAGCCTAATTCTAATTTTTTTAAATGAATTTATAACTCTCACTACTTTGGTGGGTTATTTTATTATATTTTTGACTAAATTTTATAAAGTGTTAAATTATTGCAATGAGAGTACTAGTATTTGTATGTGTAATTAAAAGCAATGTACAATTGTTTTCAGGCTTGAAAAGGGTAAAGAATTAGTTACCGAAATGTTGCATTATTAAAATAAATATCTTTTACTTGATGATCAACCGTTTTCTCATTTATTTAATAATGAGATTCTGTCGTATAATGTTAAAAATATATAGATGTTAGTACCTGTAATATTTTTATGTTTCTGAATTTCCTGTTATGTTGGGTTTTTGCTTTTACATATTATATGAAAAATTTATAATTTTTTGTTAATGTTTACACATGTATGTGTATTATGGAGCTTGATGTGTTTGCTATATTGAGTAGTATTTTGTTTTAGTTCTATTACATGTTGTAGGTATTTTCTGGTTCTGTTACTGAATGTAAATTACTTATTTAAATTATAAAACTAGTGAATTATAAAAAAAGCAAGATACAATAACAAATTTAAATAAATTCAGTTATATACCTGTCTTCCATTATCATTTTCCAAAATCCCTTGAGCTCTGATTTGTTCAAGAATAGGTGAAATATTCTTAGATGTGTATAATGACTCCCAACTATATTCATCAAACGTAACTCCAAGTCTAGCATAGGTCCCTGCAAGTTCATCAACAGTAAACTCTTTACACTTCCTCCATCTTTTCATTACTTCCGTTTCATCTCCTGTTTCTAAAAGCTGAAACACTTGTCTTGCTTCTTGTGCTATATTTGGATCAGCCTCTGATAATCTATTTCCTTCAACATAAGCATTATACAAAAGTTGAATAGGATTCTTTTTGAGTTCATCATCAGAGAAGTTTAACTTATTGAGACCAACATGTAGAAGACCAAACTGTGTTCCCCAGTCTCCAATATAAGTCAATCGGGTCACATCATATCCCAGAAACAAAAACAGATTGGAAATGAAATTCCCAACTATTGTAGATCTCAAATGCCCAACATGAAAAGGTTTTGCAATATTTGGAGAGCTGAAAAAACAAAAAAATTTGAATAGCTAGATATTATAAACTTATTTTGAATTACATATACTTTTAACTTATTTTTGCCTACCACAATGATTAATTCTAATTAGCTATGCTTAGTAATAATGATTAACTCTATATCTATATTTAAAATATTAACTTGAATAATATTAATTAGAAGCACATTAATTGAAGTAAATATACTACCATATTCAGTTTTCACTAAAAATTAGTTACTGGTTAAATTAACTATGTTGGGCTACCATACATTCTGTTCCAGATAGGTGCCAAAACTGTTAACCAAAGATCACAAAAATAAGCGCATGGGTGCACAGCTGACATTTTTTGCATATGAAAAAGATAGTGACTCACTTCTCATCACATTGTGACCAGAAAATGAAAGGTTTGAAATTGTAAAGCGGTAATTTTTAGAACCATTTTGTTAATCTTTGACAATTCTTAAGCCTGACTGTCTACTGCTGTCCTTGTCATGAATATTGATGCATTGTCTTTCAGTGCAGTATACTACTCCCTCACACCACCTTACACCTTACAAAGTTGCAGTTAAATTTTATTGGATTTGGAATTTTTCACCAACAAAAATCTATCACCTAACACCTCATGGGATTTTCAATTGCAGCATACATTTTAAAAAAAATACTAGTAGAAACAGCACAGTCATTGCACCATCACAGCTGGATGGGCACTAACTGCAATAAGATCAAGATTGTTTTAGTTCCACCCAAGCTGTTCAAGGTCAAAACTTAAGTTACTTTGGGGATAACCCTTATGTACAAAGTTTATAGTCTCTATTTCATTGTAACACACAAATAAAGTTTACATTACCCCAATTCTTCTTAGATACTTTTGCATTTGAATATAAAGAGAAATTAGAGAATTTACATAAACACTATGCATAGTTTGGAATTTATTCAACACAAATATATATTTCATATCATAAATCTTTTAAATTAAATTATCTTTCTCAATAAGTTCTCACTGGATAAATTGAGTTTAAAAATGTATGTTAACTTTTGTGCATTAATTTAATGACTTTAACTAAAGATTGTATATAAAATAATAAGACTTTAATAAAACAATTTCATGGTATAAAAGCTTTTGTTATGCTAGAAAAAAATTATGAAACAATTTGATATAAATTTGTTTATTTAAGAAAAGGTTTTAATAAAGTTTCATAAACATACCTGAAATCAATTACTACTTTCTGACTATCAGTTGGTGATTTTGGATGTACAAGATTTTGGAAATACTCTTTGTCTTGTAACACTTCACGTGTAAAATAATCGGCATCAATATTAAAAGATAAAGTTGGCTCTTTTTTGTAATTAATGCTTTTGTCAATATTTTGAATTATGTCAGAAGGAGAAATTTCCAAAATAGATGAAATTTGTTTTTCAGCAACATTTTTATCTTTGTTTCTAAAAGCTTTAACTGGCATCTGAAATGTTATGTTTTTTCCATTTGAACTGCCTCCAAATGTAAACGATGAAGATATTGACTTTAAGTCTACATTATATGATGGTTCACAGCTTTTTAAGACTTGTAAAACCTGTAACAAATATTTTAAAAAACACTAATTAATGTGTTCAGATTAAATATTCATGCAGGTTCCATAAATCTGATGGTCATTTCAAAAATCCATACGAGGAGGGATATTTTAATATTAACTTTGAGATTGAATAAAAAAACTTTTATAACAATGTCCTGGAGCATAAAATGATAATTTTATTACTGATTATGGTGTGTTACCAGATCTTCCTACAGCTGACCATATTCTTTACCATGTCTGGATTTTTAAATCTTTTTTTATATTGTAGGTGTTAATCATTATTGATATTGATTTGAATACCAGGCATTTTTGTTACAGTAAGAATTATAGAGCACGATGTTTGAATTTTTAAAAGGTCTCTTCCATTGGCAAAAAATACAGTTCTAATAATGGTAAAATTTAAATTGACTGATGATTTTAAAAAAATTACCATTATTACTGTTTTTCGTTTAAAACTTTTATGTTTATACTGACTAGATTTGTGTAAATGTGATTGGTAGTACTAGTAATGGTGGGTTTTTGATATGTTAAATTTATGTATTTGTTTATCTGTGTGTGTAATTGTAAGGATCAAGAAATTAAGAGACTTGTTTTGTTCCATTTTGATGATGTATGTTAATTTTGGGTGTATGGAAATGAGATGTTTTAAAAATATGTGTGTTCAGGATTTATTACCTTTGTACAATGTGATAATGTCGTCAACATTATACCAGTATATAATGCTGCCTGAGTATTTGAATAAAACGACATTTTAAATAATAACAAATACTCAGCTAACATCAGATACTGGTATAGATAAGTTGACGACATTATCACAAAGGTAATAAATGTCAAAATCATATATTTTGAAAACATCTCAAATCCATACATCTAAAACTAACATATAGAACTTTTGAAACCAAAACAAACTAGCTGTTTATATCAGGATTGTTTATTAAAAACACACATAAACAAGAACACCATGAAGAATTAAACACCATAAAACATATGGCACAAACCAATGGATTTGTTATATAACCCCCAATTATTATTATAATTGTTATTATAACCCCCAATACTCTTTAAAAATACACCTACTATCCCTATCCTACCTCTGAAAAGTGAAAGCTAGTAAAAGGTAACATACTCATATATGTTCAAGTGTTTTTAGTTAATTAATAGCTCAAATGAAGATAGAATCAAATAATATAAAAGTTTTTGTATTTGTCATTTCCTACTAGGATCATTTTGTATTGCTTGTATTTATGACAAAAAAAATATGAAGGTATTTATTTCTTTTAGCCATGTAAGGGATTTTGGCCAAAAAGGTTTACTGGCCCATGCTAAAAGTCATCAGTAGAACATAAAAATTATAAAAACGTCCGCTCGTGCCTCAAAAATTGAAAATAGCAACACCCCCCCTTCATGGCACAAGTAAATTTTACTATTTTAACGTTCTGGATTGGTTTTTGAACTAGTAATTCGCAAAATGCCGCGAAATGTAATTCAACTTCCGGTTATTGTGCACAAGCTCGGCACCGTACGATATTTTGGGAAATTGTTCAAAACCACCAAATAAGACGATATACACAAGATTTTTTTTATTGAAGTGGGCAAGTTACTTTTTTTCAAGTTAAAGTAGGGTAAAAAATTTTGAAGACATTTTTATTTTACATTGTTTACACTTACTTTACTATAACCTAAATTATTTCTATCACCTTAGATCCTATTAAATTCTTGATCTTCGTTGCCATTATTGACAAATTACGAGACACATCACAAACTGAATATATATATAATTCCCCATAAACATCTACATAGCCTGAAATTAAAATATACCAACTTGTTTTTTCTTATAACCTACAAAATACATGTTATTGTGGTTAAATTTGATAATAAAACTTCCTATGGAGCAGCACAGCTGATCTGCATTCTACTTGGTAGTAAGAAATCAGCTGTTGATATTTTGAGCTTTGAGCGTTTTAATTCAACTGTTTTGGCTGTTATTGAAAACACTAAACATTGTAAAACAGTATTACACAATGTGGGCTTTATAAACAGTAATTTTTAGCGTAAATCTAATAGAATAACATTATGAAGAGATATGTTGAAATTTTAGAAATAAAATGAATGAAGATAAGTTTCAGCAAGTCATTAAAAAAATACCAGGAAAGTTACCAGTAGAGTCTAATAAAGAAAAGCAAGGTTATATTGGAAGCCTAATTTCAAAAACTAAACTAGAATTACTAGATTTACTTAGTCGTCAAGATAAGCTATTAAATAATAAGTAAGTATTTATTGATGAAATAGCAATACTTAAATTAAATTTTAAGAAGCTGTTATAATTTTGTTAAATTTCAATTTCTGTAATAAAACATTAAACTTTAGTCTTGAATGATGTAATGTATAAAATAGTAAATAGATTGCTATTTATTCATAGTGCCCACGTGTACGAATTTAGCAAAAAAAAAATACCAGCCGACAGAGTGTCATCAGGGATACGAAAAAAATTATTACAACTCTTGCTCACGCCTCAAAAATTAACAATTTTGGGAAATTGTAATTCCCCTCATATGTAATGCTAATAGAGCTGGTAAAAATGCACATTGCCCACCCCCAATCAATGTATATAAAATGAATCAAAAACAAGCCCTGAAGCTATATTCATAATTATTGTTTGCTATTGACATGGAAGGTTAATTTTATATATGTATGAAGTATCCAGTCAAGATAGATTTGGTTGTAATTTTATACGTTTTACCAAATGTACACATGTAAAGCTAGAATAGACATCACGTGATGTTACCTGGCAAAAAGTTTTACTCCGAGGAAGTAGACGTTAAATTATTTAATGTGTAAAGTTACAACCAAATCTATCTGGAGACTTTATAGGTATATTTAGATATACGTATACGTAGTACAGCTCGCCGTTGATATGTGAATGTAGTACTTGCTACTCTACACTAAATTTTTTACCCAACTTTAATTTTGTAAAAATGGTTTTTATTTCCCTGAGCGAGAGTTTTTATTATTTTTTGTGTACATCTGAGATGACTTTCTGCGGCACCCGGTATAATTTTTTTGCTAAAATTGTACACATGGGCACAGGAAATAAATACCTGCACTGAATGTTTTGCCCACTTTGATTTGATAAAATTGTATTTATTTCCTTGAACGAGAGCTTTCGTATCCTTGGTGACTTTCTGCGTCGACCGGTATAATTTTTTTGCTAAAATCGTACGTTGTATCTTTTATTATTTTTTTGTCTTTGTTTACCTAACCACATAAGCGATTTTGAACGAAAAATTTTACCGGGCGATGCAGAAACTTAACAAATACAAAAAAATAATAACGCTTTCGCTAATGTCCCAAATTATTATAATTTTGGAAAAAATTATTCTACCATCCCATTCATGATCACCTAAAACCTTACAAAATCAATGTTTTGCCTTGAAACTTGCAAAATGCCTCAAAAAATATTTACGTCTATTTACATTTTTTTATTCCCACAGAAGGTTAATTTTTTATCTTTACATTTTAGTAAGGACTACGTTTTTGTTGTGCGCAGTAGCAACAGCGCACTGTACTACGTCTAGACTTACCCTATGCATTATTCAGTCTGGATAGATTTGATTGTAATATAATATAACTGTATACTATACCTGTATTAAAATACACATAAAAGTATTCAGTTAGGATAGATTTGATTGTAATATAATATAACTGTATACTATACCTGTATTAAAATACACATAAAAGTATCCAGTTAGGATAGATTTGGTTGTAATATAATATAAGATAACTGTATACTATACCTGTATTAAAATACACATAAAAGTATCCAGTTAGGATAGATTTGGTTGTAATATAATATGATATAACTGTATACTATACCTGTATTAAAATACACATAAAAGTATCCAGTTAGGATAGATTTGGTTGTAATATAATATAACTGTATATTATACCTGTATTAAAATACACATAAAAGTATCCAGTTAGGATAGATTTGGTTGTAATTTTATAAAATATTACCTACATACCCACATTAAAATATACAAAAGAAATCTACACATGTAAGGTATGAGGTCGGCCAAAAAAATTTACTGGTTGATGGAAAAACTAATATTTTAATATAGGTACATAGTAATGTTGTATAAAATTGCAACCAAATCCATCCTGACTGGATTCTTTATAGGTATATTCATGTCTAGACGTATTACAGTGTGTTGTTGCTATAGCTCCCCAAAAACATAGTTCCAACTGAAATGTGATCAAAAATTTACCTTCCGTGGTAATAAATAAAATTGTAAATACTTTTGAGGCATTTAGTTAGTTTCGAGGTAGAAAAATCAAGATAAAACATTGATTTTGTAATGTTTCATGTGACAGTAAAGGGGATGGAGGTTAAATGATTTTTTTTCAAAATTGTAAATATTTGGGACAAAAGTAAAAGTGTTATTATTTTTTTGGTATTCGTTGTGAGTTTCTGCATCACCCAGTAAAATTTTTTGTGTGAATTAGTTTACGTGGCTAAAGTAAATAGTTACCCTTTTTTAAAATCAATAGTAACTCATGGTTTAACACCTATTCCGAAACATCATTTTTATAACACTAACGGAAACACCAGGTCTCAGAGACCGCATTTTACCCAGTCCGTTTACATTGAGAATTTAAGGTGCCATAAAAGACAGATATCTCTAGAAATGGTTTATTATGTAAAGGGCATTGACTTTTCGCAAAATAAAATACATGTATAACTAATATAAACTTATATAATGACGAAATAAAAATAAATTTACAAAAAACTTGTGAAATCGGTGCAGCCTTGTCATCTTTTTTCTTACCCCCTTGTGTTACAATCATCAAATCTCAGGCAAGACGTAAGGATTTCATAACGCTTTTCAGACATTGCAGCAGGAAATATAGGGTGGATGCAATAGTCTTTGGTAAACAGTGACTGAATCTTTTCATCATTAAATCGTAAAACCGATAATAAAACAAACAGGCCTATAAGAGCGTTTACCTTTTCAATGCAAGTACCTCTGTAATTACTTTTGTTTGTTTTATCACTGAGTTCTGACCATTTATTTTTGGAGCTTTACGTTAGTATTCTCTACTGTTATCGACATAATTTCGTCTTGAAACAAAAGCTTCCATACATCTAATTTTAAAGGGTTGTAACCTAATCGCCTTGCACGACCTCTTATTTCTAGTATGCCAGTACGAATAATATTGCTTGTTGGGGTTCTGACTAAATTTGTCATGATTTCAAGCTTGTCATTTCTCAAGCATTGGGAGGACCATGTTCCGTTTTTTCCTTCTTCCTATGAAATAATCAAGCTAGTTGTCATGTCCAGTATCTAGTAAAACATTTTCATGCACTTTCCGTAAAAGAAGGTCTTCATAATCATCATCCAAGTTACCCGGATCACTATCACTACATTCCTGTCCAAACAATACATAATGGGGATCTGCGTCCGAGTCGTCTACTTCACTACTACTTGGATCGTCAATAACATCACTTTCGTCTTCGTTTAACAGTCCACAAATTGTGTCGCTTGAGTCAAGATCCTTTGCACAAACATTCTGGCAAGCCATTTTACCACTTCAACTAGTAGGAAAATATTGGACTAGAAAGAAAGCAGGATACAATGTAGCTTACAGAACAACAAATAAAAGCCAAACAGCTATCAGACACAGCATTAATAATATCAACACATACAATAACCCAGGAGTATACAAACTAAAATACAACAACTGCAATAAGTTCTATATTGGACAAACAGGCAGATCTTTCGCCGAAAGATATAAAGAACACAAAAGGGCACTGCACACTACTATTGAATCCCCCTTCGCAAATCACCTCATGGACACTAAACACTCATGGAAAATAACATGAGCATCCTCCACACATGCAACAAAGGCCATAAATTAAACACACTAGAACAGTTTGAAATATATAGACATAGCAACACACATAAAAATGACATCCTAAATGAATAAACACGGCACAGATTACACATACTCTTCGATCACTTCACTTCTAACTTTCAAAAAAATGGTACCGAGGAAACAAAACAGCAGCATTCCTAGCGGCAAAAATACGAGGCTGAAGAAGTCATAAGACGAAAACGTTTCCTCCAAGTGTAAGTTAACCATTAACAACTTTTAGTTAACAAATGTCTGGTCGCAAGTAATAGCAAAAGTGTAATTTGTAATTTACAACCAGCTCGTTATGAACAGCAACAAGATTTCGAAATCATTTAGTTTTCCAAACAAAACACTTTACTTTAGCAACATTAAATAGTAAAAGGATATATAATAAGGAATACATCAGCCGAAACACCGGTCTCATATACCCCTATATGTGGTAACCGAAACACCAGGTACTTCAGACCACTATGCGAAATACGGCAACAGAAACACACGGTCTCACAGGCAGGTAGGATTTTGAAAAACAACATGTCAAGGTCAGATGCTCAAACCAAACTAATAGACTATTGACCATGTGAAAGGGGATGATGAGGGAGGTAGCTATTGTAAAGGTCAGCACGGCCAATCACCCAGGGTAGCCACAATTATATAAATAAATTTCGCTTAGTGGCAGTGAGACCTGTGTTTCGGTATAAGTGTTAAAAGAATACAAAAATTATTGTTATTCAAGTTTACCAAATGAAATGCAGGTTTATACAGAGTCCCTTAAAGTGGTAACCATAGAAAAACTAAATATAAGTTTTTATAAATCTACCATTAATCAGCGATAATTATTACTAATTTGAAAATAACAAATTTTGGTTATCTATAGATACATAATACTACAATACTCAATGATGTAGAAAGCCCTAATGAATAAGGAAAAATAATTGAAGATATCGCCAACACCCCAAAAATGAAACATTTTGAAAAATTCACAAAATAACCTCACTTTACCACAAATAAATATGAAAGTTTATTTACTCTTATTTTTATGAAACTTTATTTATTGTTTCTTTATAAAACAGTATGCAATATGATATTACACATCTCCCGAAACGGCCGTCCTCAACAAGCAAAGTAAGTGCTACTATAGGCAAGTTAAAACATTTTTTAAAAAGTGTAAGTGATTACTAGTAGCTCACGCGAAGATGGAATCAACAAATATTACAATAAAGTTTAGTATATGGTACAATGTCTATAATTTATTTGTTTTCAGTTACGTTTATAAGCAAAATAATTTTATAACGTAAGGTAGTTTAGTGTGTGAAGTGTCAATCTTATCTCCAATTGCAGCAACATGCAGGACTTATATTATGAAAGATGAAAATTTTTATAATAATGTTTAGTATTTTGTGATAATCTTGTTCCTTCTTGGAGGCATTGTACAACTTGTATCGGGGGGAAATGAAAGGGAAACTCTGAATTTATAGTTTCTTATGTGTTTGGAAAGTAAGGGTATATCCGAAATGCTAGCTTTTCTGAGGCAGATGGTGTGCACAGAGTTGGCATGTGATTCCATTGTTGTTAAGCGGGACTGGCCATAATGCTCCTGCGCACTGACTGTCTGTGTACTGGTAGTTTTACTCAAAATTTTACCAAAATGATTTGTTTCAAACAACTTGCCAATCAGAGTGTATTTTTTATTATGGATATCAAGGATTATATTTCGAAAATACAAATTGATCCTATAATAGGGCCTAAGCGCATTTAATATTCTCCAATAGGAACATTGTTAAAGCCTGATGGAAAAATATTTCGTTTGTAAGTCTATGGGAAGTGCAATGAAAATTTGTTATAAATGTTTTTTGAATTGTATGTAATTTTACTAAACTATTGAACCGTAAAACCATTAAAAATTGTTTGAAAAAAGAGTTTACTTATCTTAAGATGACAATCCATCTCTTTTCCAACTAAAAAGGGTTTTTTTTAGTAAATAGTCCAGTTCTTTGTTAGCCTGTTTTCTTATACGATCCCTGCTACATTGTTTTGGTAGCAACTATCTCTGCATTGCCAACCTAGCTATAATGGTCACATCCAACCTGCTGCTCAAACTGTCTGAATCTGACCACCATGCATCTTGGAGATAGCATTCATAAAATTTTGACCATTTTTACAGTATCGAAGTTGTTTTATCATTTTTAAAAAAATTGTAATTTTTATTATGAAAAATGGTTGATTCTTTAATAACATGTCTAGGAATATGTTTGGATCAGATTTATAATACCTAAAGGACTTATGCATTTTGTAGTCCTTTACGTTCGGCAAAACCTAATTAATCCTTTAACTTTAATAATGTTAAAGTGATTAATAAAGGACTTATTAATTTTGTAGCCCTTTACGTTTGGTGAAACTTAATTAATCTTTTAATATATATATTTGTTGATTCCATCTTCAACGTGAGCCAATAGTTTTCACTATAACACTTGTAAATATTTACAAACTTGCCTATAGTAGCACTTACTTATATTTGTTGAGGACGGCCGTTTCGGGAGATGTGTCCCATTGTCAACTCAGACCGTAACTGATCTCAAGGTTTTCATAGATTTTGTGAGTATTAAGAGTTATGATGTCAAAAAGTGACACAAAGTACACCCACACCACCATAATATCTCACCCTCACCCTAATCTACGAAAACCTTGAAATCAGTTATGTTCTGAGTTGACGATGGTACACATCCTCCGAAACGGCCTTCCTCAACAAATATAAGTAAGTGCTACTATAGACAACTTTGTAAATATTTACAAGTGTTTTAGTAATCTTTTAACTTTAATAATGTTAACATGATTAATAAATTGCTTAGTAAGTTTTATATGTATATTTTAGTGCTATAGGCCTGCTACACAAATTTCTCTCACAATTATTTTATTTTACTCTTCAGGAGTTTCATCAGAAAACTAGCTGATAAAGGAGAAAAAATAACTAAATTCAGAAATGAAATTGAAACTGAAATTCAGAAGAGGAATGAAAGTGATAAGCTCTCTGAAATATTAAAGAATTTGAATATAAATGGTAAAGAAGGATTGGATAATCTAGAATGGACTGGAAAATGTACTCCTGGTTCTCTGACTAGTAATCAAAAACATATTGAAGATGAAAGTGACGATGAAACGGATCCTTTAAAAATATTTGCAGGTCATTCAGGCGCAGGATATCATAAGAAGATATATAAGTAAGTTTATTTTATAATTTAATATTACAAGATTTAAGTCATTATTGTATTAACATTGCAAGTACATCAATTCAGAAATAAATGACTCGTATGTTACATACAAGAAACCAAATTTATATAGTAACTTGATTTTTACAATAATAACTTGGAGCAACTTTGTAATTTTTAAAACAATTTTATTAGTTCAGTTTCTGTCGCCTCTGTCTGTTCCGGTGGAATTTCGCAGTCGAGTTTAAACTTCTTGATGAGCTAGAGACCTGAAATTTTAAACATAGATCAGAATTAGATGACAATGTTTCTCTCACTCTATTTCTTGTTTCTACATTTGTTTAAACAATAGTTGTTTAAACAAATCGAATTTGGGTGATGAGATAGCTTATGTGTTAAAACAGGTGTTCTAAACATTCTTTTGCTTTATATTTGTTTAAACGTTATTTTTTTAAACAAATTAGATTTGCTTGAGGTGCAAATTAGATTTGCTTGCAAAAGTAATATAACTTTTGTGTTAAAAAAGCTGTTCTACAATAAAACATAGAGCATAAAATCAGCTATTGTATGAAATTATGTTACAAAATCAATTGAATTTTTTCACCCGGACATAAAACTAAAAAACAGAAATTAATAAATTAAATACAATTTTTTTAAATACACAAAGTGTATGTTTTTTCAAAACAGACTAAAATGTATAAAATAATTTTTCATGGCCTTCTACAATTTTGAGGGAGAATTGTTAGTGGCTATGGATATGTTTATAATACTTATAGAAAAACGTGGGGCGCAGGAAATTCATGATAGTTGAGGAGTAAATGAATTAAATTACAGTGAATTTGAAATAGGATTCACTGTGATTCAATTTATTTACTCCTCTTTAACTATCATGAATTTCCTACGCTCTACGTTTTTCTCCAAGTATTACAAATATATCCATAGCCTCAAAATGCAAAGTTGCTCAAAATTGTAGAAGGTCATGAAAAGTTATTTTATAATACATTTTACAATTCTGATAAGTTTGTCTTTAAACATACTAAATGCATTTAAAGTTAGTTTGCTGTAATCACTTTGATTTCAAAGATCATTGAGTAATTTGTATTTGAAGAAATATGTGAAAGCTATTAACTTACTTGTTTAGCAAGTAAGTTGATAGTTTTTCATTAAACCTTCAAATAATTAATTATGATTTAAGTTTATTTAAACAAACAATGTTTAATTACAGTTGTGTAGTGAACACTTCTGGTCACCCCCCTCGACTTACTTTATATTATTTTCTAGTATGAAACCAACACTCCAAATGACATAATCAACTAAGGTTAACCTTACTGTGTTATATTACTTACTATGTCCCTGTATTACAATAAACACATAAAGAATCTGATTAGGATAGACTTGTTAAAAAAAACTAAATTAGAAACTAGATGATGTACAATCTAGCATTTGTAAAGTGAAACATGAGGGTTTCACTTATCGTTAGTGAATAAATACTCAGTTTACAGAATATCCTGTGTCAAGTCTGCTAATGGGTATAATTGTTATCATTTTGTAATAGTGTTAATTTATTTAACAAACAGTTTTTATATATTCAGATTTTTTAAAATATATTTTCATTTAAATAAAATACCCTTTAAGTGATCATGTTATTTATTTTTACAAAGGTGAAGGGCAAAAGTAAGAGTGAGATGAGGTTACTATAATAAATGAAAGGTACAATTGTTATTCCACAGTATCTGGTGGTGCAACATGGAGGAGAAATAATTCACTGCATGATATAATAATGTCGCTTTATGAGAAGCCCTAAATTATTTTTTTCTCTTCAGCCAAGAGAAATGAAACTTTTTATTCTGCTAGTGATTTTGTTCATGTGTTTGATGAATTTAATTTCTTAAATTGGGACTTTTTTTTTAAGGAAGAGTCCAATGTATGTCATGTAATGTTTGAGGGTGATTCCAAGGTATGTCGAGATATTGCTCTTTGGAAGATCTTAATTAAATATTTTGAAATGTTCAGTTGTGTCATTAAATAGATGAATAACAGGAGGCCCAATGTTATTCTGGGCCCATTCTGTCAGTTTTCAAGGCGGGTTTTAGAGGATTGTTTCTATAATCCTGGTTACATAGTGGTTTCTTTATTTGTTGTATATTTTATATCTTTTGTAATTACATCATCTGTAAGGATTTGCATGTGTATATTTTTTTTAGGCTTTTGTCTTTTACTAAATTATTTCACTCACCAATATTGTTAGTGGTGGGTTTTGTTAACGCTCCTGACATAAGCCATTCATTTATCCTGAAGTGCCCATGCTATCAAGTTTGACCTGCATGTTTAAGCAATAGATGATAAATATTTGTTGATTCCATCTTCACGTGAGCTACTAGTTTTCACTAAACGCTTGTAAATATTTACAAACTTGCCTATAGTAGCACTAACTTATATTTGTTGAGGACGGCCTTTTCGGGAGATGTGTCCCATTGTCTGATGTGTTACAGTCTGAGTTGACAATGGGAGACATCTCCCGAAACGGCCGTCCTCAACAAATATAAGTAAGTGCTACTATAGGCAAGTTTATAAATATTTACAAGTGTTTAGATAATGAATATATTTAGAGGAGTAGAGAAGTTATTCAGAATGCATTCAGAAGAATATCAATGCATTGAGAATGGCTATTATGATGTTTCTGTTCATCTAGTGCTAGAATAATATGTTTCAAAAATCTTCTTCTCATTCTTGCAGTGATGGTTATAACTTATTTATTGCATTTCATTTCTAGGATTAATTTTTTTCCTCAGATTAGATGTATTTCCTGGGTCTGCTATTGTATTAGCATCTGTAATTATCATAAAATTGATATCTTCATGAATGTTTTGATCAACCTTAGTTGAGTCTATTAGTATACCTATTCATAAATGTCAAATTCATTGAATGACACAAGTTTGCAATTATTTCATTTATTTGTTTTGTGACATCCAGAGTTAGTTTTGCCTTTATTCCCTAAAACTTATCTTCAGTGTGCTCATAGATTATAGGGCCCTTATCATTTTAAATTTGATTAATGAAGTAGACAGTATAGAGATTTTTCGGTTCCTATTTGTTTGTAGGTATAAATTTAAAGCTATCTTTAATTTTTGAATCTTTTATTTCACAACTTGGTATGATAATGTTAATGTTAGTTATACCATGTAGTTATTCAGTTTGGTTTGTGTATTAATTGATGGTCTAGTGGCTTTTTCTCTTGATTATTTATGCAGGATTAATACTTGCAGAACATTGAAATATGTAGGTTTATCTACATAATTCTAATGAGAGTTGTGTTGCTGAAATCAGTTATTTTTTATTACAATGGATGCCAGTTAAATTGACCATTAGTTTATTGGACAATAAGTCTAATTGGAAAACTGACTCCAACATACATCTTTTTAATTGTATGTTATATGCCAATAGTATAAAAAGCTAATTGTTCCAAAAAGCTCATTATTTGGTATCGTATATTTTTCAGTGCCAATAAAAAGTATTTTATTCTGTCCAAATAAATACGGAATTCAACTAAGGAAAAAGTGAACTCACAAAATGTTTCAGTGTACGGAAAATAAAATTGTTACTAAAGTGAGGCTTCAGAAAAAGCAAAGTAAAGTTAGTTGCTAAGCTTACCCTCGACAACTCATAAATATCTATGTATTCATTAGTGTTGTACAGCTTTATCTTGAAACTGTTGAACTGATCAACAGTATGTAATACACTGGCATTACATTTACTATTGCTATGGTTTATTAAATATTGTTTTCCATACAGTGAACACTATATTTTAGAGATACCTACCATAACTTGCTACCTTGTGAGCTCCTTATTTCAGCACTGATTATTAATTTCAATGCTTGCAATTAATATTGTCTTCTTCAGAACATATTCCTGAGTAATATATATGAAAGTTACAAAAATGAAGGTTACCCGGGATTCAGTTAAGTATATTATCTTTTATTTTTCAATACTTTGTTTAATAAGACCAAATTATGAAGTGATCCGATTATGCAGAATTTATTGTATTAACAATAGAATCATGTTTAAGGCAACTTGTAAGGGCAATTTAATTCTGATTTCTTGTGCCATATTGAAGGTTTGAAAAATTTATATTTTCGGTAGTGCTAAGCCCCCCATTCCTTCTGTGCTTTAAAATTGCTAGTAGGGAAGACAGTTCTGATGGGGATCTTATAAGTTGTATATTGAACTTTCTTGCTCTTTGGATTAGAAGTTCAGATGGGAATGAGATTGTGATAAAATTTTGAATGCTTTAAACATCTTTAATAAGAATAGTAGCAGCAAAATAACTGCTTGTTAAGTTCAGGTGCAGATGAGAAGTTATTAGTCATTAAAATAGATTAAGCTGAAATCTAAATTGAAGACTTGAACAGGATATAGTGCAAGGCTTAAATAGAAAGTTGTGGTACCGTGTGGATTTTAAATTACACAAGTAAATAATATATAATATGGTACTTTAAGTAAAATAGTATCTTAAGTATTGAACTTACGGAATTTCAAACTGTGGAGTTAGCTTACCAGTATTTCTTGCATGTTTAATTATATGGTCACTTTAAAATTTATAATCTAGTGTCTTAATAATTTTTACTAAAATCTAGATTACGATTTAAAATTGCTTTTCAATTTTTAGAGTGATTAAGCCTGAAGACCCATTGGTTAAACCGTCAGATTTAACAGACGTGGATGTATGTTCATCCAATAGTGATAATAGTGGTAGAGTTGTTGAAGATGAATATGCCAAAGCATTAAGAAGTAAATTAGATTCAAAATGTAACCAAACTAAAGGAAGGTTCCTTCCTCATCGTACAATCAATCCACCCAAAAATAAAGAAGTTAAAGAAAAGAAACAGTCAAAGTTCTGGGAAGTAACTGCGGCGACACCACCTCCTCCAGTTCATGGAGACACAAAGCTTGTTTCTCTAGAAGAGTCAATTCAACTACAGTATAACCAACAAAAAATGTTAAAGGTATGGTTTTTAAAAACAATATTAAGACACTTACCTGTACTAGTACAGTTAGCTATTATTTTCTTATAGATCTTATTCACTTTCAAGAATAATGGCATTAAATAACTTACCAGTTCTAGGTTTAAAATTGTTTTAAAATTTTAAAAAAATTAAATACATATTATTTTATTCCATCTTCACTTGAGCTATTAGTATTTCACTAAAAACACTTAAACATATATTATTGACTTAAATTTTATTTAATGTTTGTTAATAACTATTTAATGTGTTTGAGGTTAATGACAGATCACAGACAAATTCATGCTAATACAAATACACCCTGTGTTTTGATTTTCTATCCGAAAATACTCTTCAACAGCTAAAAGTTTAATAACTCAATATTAAGCCATAATTTACAGCTTTTGCAATAATTAACAATACTTTTAACATCATTAAAGTCAAACATTTCATTATTCTTAATAAATTAATCACTTTAACTTAATAAATATTAACATTTACAAGTGAATTTGCACTACTAGACAAGTCAAACTGTGCTCACAATGTAGACATGATAATAATGTTTATCAAAATCCCATGATTCAGATGAAATTATTATAGTTCTGCTGACATTACATATAGGCCTAAGAAAATGACGTAAGTCAGTATAAAAGGTTATTTGACGCGCTCTATGATTCTGACTTTAAGGCGAGTTTGTTAATGGCTTGAATTGTAACCTTGACTTTGAGTTTAGACTAAGTTTGAGATGAAAAACATTTATAATTACACTTTTCTGTGTGAGGAACATTGTTGTTTGATATTATATATAAGTTGCATTATATATGATAATCATATAAAAAGCGTAGATGTAGAAAATAAGCATAGATGTAACATATAACATAACTCAAACACCTTGTGCAATTTTCTTTCTCCCTTTTTTTTGTTTTAAAAATGTATGTAATTTTTATACATAGACTAAGGTACATACAAGTATTATTTTATGAAACACATTTCATCCTCTTTATTTTGATTTTTTTCGAGTTAGAGAAGAGGTTAGTTCAGAGAGGAATAAAATATTTTTTGGAACAGAAAAACATAAACATTGTAAATGCTGTAGGATGCATGAAAATTTATAGCCATCAACGATGTATTTATATTGAAATCCAGGTACTGTTAACATTTTATTGACCACTATTTTAAATTTTATTTTATTATTTTAGGAATCTCAACTAAAACATGCTGCTGAGCGATTAGCATTGTCCAGCTACTTGACCATAGGAGGGGCTCCTCATAATATAACCCAATACAGGGATCATGATCAAGCAGAGCCTAGCAGTTCTGACGAGGAATCAAGTGAAGGTGAAGACGAATCTGTTGATGAAGACGATCATGGAGGAGGTGTTGTCGTCTACAACATTGTTGACTTATAAAATAGCATAAGCTTTAAATATACAAAATACTTTTATAAGAATAAATTATTTTTACGTTTGTATTTTTAATCTCTTCTAAACCTTTTTGATCTAAAACATTGCCTTGTAGGTTTTTGTTTTCCTGTTCAGAAAAACATATATATTTTACCTGTATGTTTCAAGTTAAAACTTTTTAATCACAATTATTACTAAAAGGGCGGTTTTCAATAAAAATAATTATAGGTTTTATTATAGGTAATTGTTTTTCTTCCTGCTGCTAATTATTTTATTATCTTCTTTTAGTATTTAGTTTGTTGAATAGACAGTAAATTGTACCAATGATGAAATTCATTTAAAAATTTTGTGAAGAGACATGAAATTTAACTGTAATTGCTTTACACTAATTTTCGGCAGATGAATATTTGACTGAAATTTTACTGAGAATTATCAGAAATTGACTGTATAAAATAGTAAAAACAGATCAAATTATTACCATTGCAGTGTATCTCATTACAGTATGGTATGAACGTTATGAAGCAGCTGATGTTAGTCTTCTAATGAAGGAATAGTTACACTTTTAACTCATTATAGATCTCTAATTAGATATGCGGCACTCAGCAGATTGAATTAATGCCTCGGTCAATTGACCTTTATTTTGCTATGAAAATATTTTCACTTATAAAGAACTAAGTATTATATTATTTATATATAATTATATTATATGTTTTATAGAGATGTTGTGGTTTTTATTCATTGTTCTTTACGTTAGTTTATTATTTGGTAATTTATTACTCTTTGTAATCATAGTTAGTAAAATCAAATTAAGCGTTTCTTATGGTTTGAAGTTTATGTTAGATTCTAGGCTCCTAATACTCTGTTCACTACACAAAAATACACTAATTATACAAAATGTTTACAGTAATACAATACACAACAAACATAAGCCACTGACCGTCACTGAGTAAAAACTATACTGAGCGAGAAAGTCCAACTTGTCATAAAAACTAATGAAAGGTTCTAGAACATCTAGTAAAAGGACAAATTATGGGCTTTAAATATTAATGTTTATCTATGCTGCAAGTATTGAGAGGCGATAAATATCCCTTAAATAGCACAGATGTCCAGTATTATGTGTGAGAGAAAATAAACTCTCTTGAAGCAAACTATCAACATTCATGATAAACTGACCTTGTCTGTATGCTTGCTAGCAACATTTTGTTAGGTCTAGCTGAAATTCTCCAAGAACCACAATGGATTAATACACTGCTTTAAGTCATTGCGGACTGCTGCCTTTACTTATGCATCATCGATTATTTCCTGCGGACGATATATCAAAACATTTGAGTTATCGATAGTCAGTTGTTTAATGTTTAGTTTTCTTGATCCTTCTTATTGTATTTTCATCTCCATGATTCAGATAAGCTCGTGAAATCAATTTCTCATGAGTCTGTGACTTCTTGCCTCTCAAAACTGTCACCGTAAAAAAAATAGTTATTACACTTGTTTGTGTAATAAACAAATGCAATAAATATCAAACAAGTGTAATTTCTATAAAAACCTCAAGATGTACAACACAAAAACTGCAAGATATTTATATCTGTCTTTGGAATGACAAGACAAAGTAAGATTTTAATTGCCATCCTAATAGTTTATTGTAAACAACTTATCAGCTCCAACTCCCATTTAGATCGAATGAACTTGGTGGTTTAAGGTGACAAGAATGGTTGAGTACAATTGTTTCCATGTAGTTTTTTTTAACGTAATTAGGGAAAATAGTTTTGGAAACAGGAACAATTAGCTGCTTGAACATGCAGGGGCCCTATAATCAACTGCTGAGCATCAGACTATGTGTAATATTCATTAAATTCCTTCTATTACCTCACACTCTCCTGATATATATCTTGTACAAATATTCAGTCGTTAAAAAAAAACATTTTTATTCATCCAATCACATTCAAATACCTTTTTTTAACTTGTAGTGGATGACAATTGATGTCAACACAGTTTTTTCAAATATTTATTCAATAATTAAATTACGTTTGGGGGTCTGGGTAGGATTCAAACTGAGTATCTTCATGTTCAATGTCTAGCACTTTGGCACTCGGCCAACTAAGACATAGCTAGAAGTGTATTTTTCAAAGAGGTATATGAATTTTTCCTTTGTCCCCTTCTGTTTGTCAATGAAACCTCCATTGTACAACCTTAAATTGTTGCCATGGTTACCACACAATATCATAAATAATGCTCTAGGACTAAAAATGAATGAAAAGAATAAAATAAACAAACAAACTGGATTAACTGTATCAAACCTTGTTTCACAAACGGACAATGCGAAAGGAAAGCAAAAAGAGACTGCATCACAATGTAAGCAACGAGAAAAGAGAAAGCATATAAATAGTAACAAACAAAAATAATAGTCTAACATCATACATTGAAAAAAATGAAAAATTTCAAGGTAATTCGCTTTCTATTTTGCCTCTTACTATTGCTATTCTAACATATGTATATACATATTTATATTAATTGAATTATAAAATTAAAAAAAAAATATTCTTTGTTGACTTGAAAAGAAATTACTTGTTTATTTTACATGGTGATTATTATTTATTTTAAACATAATTATTAATTTTTTTACTAATAATGGATACAAGTACAGTGGAACCTCAGTTTACCGAACTCGGGTCAATGGAAACCTGGGTTAACCGAAAGACATTGTGAAACAAAATGGAAATGTACCTACAGTAATATGTAAACAATACATTACTCATTGCGATTTCTGACAGAAAACATTGAAGTCATCAGATTTTGAAAAATTAAACGAAGCTTTGTATATGTGGTTCACACAACAGAGAAAAAAGGCATCCCGCCGACAGGTCCAATACTGCAAGAGAAAGCTAAAATGTTAGCGGAGTTGTTAGGTAAGGAAGGAAAAGATTTTTGTACTAGCTTTGGCTGGTTAGACAGATTTAAAAAGTGTTGCGGCATTCGACAACTGAAGAAGTGGGGAGAAAAGACATCTGTTAATTCAGATGCAGTAGAGGTTTTCAAAACAGAGTTTGAAGATATCACCCAAGGCTAAAATAATGACCAGATTTACAATGCTGATGAAACAGGAATAAATTGTAAGATGTTTTGTGTTGAGCAATACAAAGAATCAACATCTGCTGGTGTTCTGTTAATAAAAAGATTGTGGACATCGAAGCTCGGAACAATTTGAAACACAAACAATAAAACAAACCTAAGTCACAGAGTTTTTTTGAAACTGTTAACTGTAATACATAAGTGTAAGTTTAATATGTTTCAACTAATGTAAACATCATTTTAAAATACTACGAACTATCCAGTTGAAAAAATATAGAAATCGTTCTTTATTGATATTTATTTCCCCAACACTCTTATGTACGTCATTTTTAAACAGTAGTGGGTTAACCAAAAAAATTGTTATCCGAAACAGCTGTCCCTCTTTTATTTCTGTTAACCGGGACTCTACTGTAAGTAATTAAATTTATCCTAGAATTTTTAAATGATAAGGTTATTATTAAGTAATGTTTACTTAATTTAATTGAGTAGTTATTAGTTAGTAATAACTTTTTAATACTTTACAATGCTATTTTTTAAAATAATACTTATAAAATTACTAAAGTTGGTACTCTACACAATGGTTAATATGTCTACTGAGAGCACTGATTGGCAGTTTAAAGGGATTGTTGCTGTACCAAAGGAATGTTATTTGGCAAATGAAAAGACAAAAGAGTAATGTCATTTAGCCTGACAAGGACATCATCGAATTGAGCAAATGTTATAAATGGTAATGCACAATCCCTTTGTGGAAGGAGTTAACCTTACCCATGAAATTTTGTCATATGCCTGCAAGAGAAACCCCCTCTCCTGATTTAGAAAATCTTTGAAAAATTTATAAAGTTAATGCCACTGTATTCCGAACTAAACCGACATTGGGTGTTAGAAAAACAAAATGCCATTTTATAAATTTAAGTTATTTTCTTGAATTTTGAAGTCCATTATGTTTCGTCAATCTTAAGTTATTAATTGTTGATGTCTTACTTCCAGACCAACCTGATCATCCAAGGTCTCTATCCCAATGTATCTTTAAAAAATTAAAGAGAGGAAAGGAAACAGTAGAAGATAATAAAATCCATAGGCAAGTGTAACAATTTTAAAAGTGTTTTTAGTTAAAAATTAGTAGTTCATGTAAAGATGGAATCAACCAACCATGATAACAAATTTGTTGATGTGTATATAATAAGAACTCCACTTGAAGAGTAATGTGGCATTATCTGCAAGGTTAAGTACTAGTACCCTTTACCAAGTGAACCACTTTTTTTTAAAGAGTTCTATTATACCCAAAAGTTGGATTAGCAGGATTGTAATCAAGCCTTTTATATATTGAATTTTACTCAAGTAGCATTGATAAACAATTTAAAGTGAATAATAAGATTCAACCGAACGTAATTGACTATAAAATTCCAGATAAATAATTGTTTTGTCATTTGTTGATTCCATCTTCGCGTGAGCTACTAGTAATCACTTACACTTTTTAAAGATTGTTTTAACTTGCCTATAGTAGCACTTACTTTGCTTGTTGAGGACGGCCGTTTCGGGAGATGTGTCCCTTTGTCAACTCAGACCGTAACTGATCTCAAGGTTTACGTAGGTTAGGGTGGGGGTGGGATATTTTGGTGGTGTGGGTGTATTTTGTGTGTATTAGGGGTTATGATGTCAAAAAGTGCGTGTGAGTTGTAATGTAATTGTGTATTGAGTATGTGTGTAGGGTGTAGTTTGAAGTGCCTGTATATTTCGTATTGTTCGGTTGTGTAGCGTTGGTTATTTCTGTGTTGTTTATGAAGAATTTGTAGGTTAGATGTTATGTCTATGTAGTCGTGTTTAGTGGAGTTGAGGTGATCTGCGAAGTTTGATTGGTAGTTATTGTTTTTTAGTGCTTTTATATGTTCTTGGTAACGTGTGTAGAATGACCTCCCTGTCTGGCCTATGTAAAAACTAGGGCATGAACTGCAAGTTAGTTTGTAAACTCCAGTGGTGTTGTAAATGTCGTTGATTTTGCTGTTGGGTTTAAATTGTTTGTTGAGAGTGTTGTGTGTGGAGTAAGCTATTTTGTAGTTGTATTTTCGTAATGTGTTGGTTAAATTGTGGGTTTTGGATGATCTGTATGGTATTGATAAGTATTTTATGGGATTGTCATCTTGTGTGTTTGTATTTGGGTTATTATGTTTATTTTTTAGGCGGTTGTATAATTTGTCAATCATTGTTGGGTTGTATCCGTTTGTTTGTGCTATATATTTGATGGTGTTTAACTCCTGGTAGTGTTCATCTTTGTCTAGTGGTGTTTTAAGGAGGCGATATATCATGGTGTTGTAAGCAGCTAGTTTATGTTGTTGTGGGTGGTTTGAGGAACTGTGTATGGTCGTATTGGTGCTGGTGGGTTTTCGGTATATGTTGAATTTATGTGTTTGTTTGTCTGTTCGTTTAATTGTGAGGTCTAAGAAGTTAAGGGAGTTTTGTTGTTCTGTTTCGATGGTGTATGTTAGTTTAGGGTGTATGGAATTTAGGTGTTTTAGAGCACACATATTTCTAAAACACCTAAATTCCATACACCCTAAACTAACATACACCATCGAAACAGAACAACAAAACTCCCTTAACTTCTTAGACCTCACAATTAAACGAACAGACAAACAAACACATAAATTCAACATATACCGAAAACCCACCAGCACCAATACGACCATACACAGTTCCTCAAACCACCCACAACAACATAAACTAGCTGCTTACAACACCATGATATATCGCCTCCTTAAAACACCACTAGACAAAGATGAACACTACCAGGAGTTAAACACCATAAAATATATAGCACAAACAAACGGATACAACCCAACAATGATTGACAAATTATACAACCGCCTAAAAAATAAACATAATAACCCAAATACAAACACACAAGATGACAATCCCATAAAATACTTATCAATACCATACAGATCATCCAAAACCCACAATCTAACCAACACATTACGAAAATACAACTACAAAATAGCTTACTCCACACACAACACTCTCAACAAACAATTTAAACCCAACAGCAAAATCAACGACATTTACAACACCACTGGAGTTTACAAACTAACTTGCAGTTCATGCCCTAGTTTTTACATAGGCCAGACAGGGAGGTCATTCTACACACGTTACCAAGAACATATAAAAGCACTAAAAAACAATAACTACCAATCAAACTTCGCAGATCACCTCAACTCCACTAAACACGACTACATAGACATAACATCTAACCTACAAATTCTTCATAAACAACACAGAAATAACCAACGCTACACAACCGAACAATACGAAATATACAGGCACTTCAAACTACACCCTACACACATACTCAATACACAATTACATTACAACTCACACGCACTTTTTGACATCATAACCCCTAATACACACAAAATACACCCACACCACCAAAATATCCCACCCCCACCCTAACCTACGTAAACCTTGAGATCAGTTACGGTCTGAGTTGACAAAGGGACACATCTCCCGAAACGGCCGTCCTCAACAAGCAAAGTAAGTGCTACTATAGGCAAGTTAAAACAATCTTTAAAAAGTGTAAGTAATTGTTTTGTACGTTAATTTTTAATAAACCTATTGATTCTAAGTGTGCATGTATTCTGGAATGCCAGACTGTAAACAGGGTATTTTTAAAGCGGGTAGCGTTCCAGAAAGTGGGACTTTTAAAATTTCCGCTTTTCATCAAATTAAACTATGTTAGACTGGAACCTAAACAAAATCTTCAAATTTTAACGAATAGTAGTCTAAGTGTACAAATGTTGAGTGTGTAAGATACAAGATTGCTTGGTTTTCTGTAAGGAATATGTTGAGTATTTCTTGATTAAAGTACCGCAGGATATTTTTCTATGTTAGCAGTATGGTTTTAATTACGCTGACTTAATAAAATTATAATATGCATTCATGACACATGAATTACTCATTGTTTGCAAGTTAATCTTCCTTTGGACTAGATAATGATAATATCTAAACACTTTTAAATGTTTTAAACTTGCCTATAGTAGCACTTACTTTGCTTGTTGAGGATGGCCGTTTCGGGAGATGTGTCCCTTTGTCAACTCAGACCGTAACTCACGGAGGGACAAAGGGACACATCTTCCGAAACGGCCGTCCTCAACAGCAAAGTAAGTGCTACTATAGGCAAGTTTAAAACATTTAAAAGTGTTTAGTGATTACTAGTAGCTCTCGGGAAGATGGAATCAACAAATGTTAATGATATTATATTATTCATAACACGTGTATATAGTGTATTGGTAGTAGTTTAAGAGAAGATAGAATCAAATAATAGGCTATATCTAAAAACACTTGTAGATATTCATCACTTTAACATTAGTTTATGAATATTCGAACCTTAAATTTTGTTAATTTTAAAGTTCGGATAGTCATAAACTAATGTTAAAGTGAATGGTAAGATTCACCGGACGTAATGGATTACAACATTAAAAAACTTGTAAATATGTTACATTTGTCTAAAACGTGTAACATATTTACATGTGTTTTTAGTTAAAAACTAATAGCTTACGTGAAGAAGAAAGCAATTAACTAAAACAATACTAACTTATATTATTTGTTATCTTCTTGCTTTATTTGGTTGACAGCTTTACGCTCCCAGATAATAGAACGGAAAATAAAAGTTATATTTATATACATGCAATTACATTCTATATTTTTGTGTTGCTTATTGTTAAAAACTATGGCCGACTCTAGCCATGTAAAAACCCAGTTCCTCTATCTATGGAGTGTTCGTATATGAATTAGTTTTTGTTTACTAATTTGACATTGTTGAACTGTGGCTGTTTATTTTATAACCTTACTAGATTTATCAGGTTAGTTATGTTACAAAAAGCCTATAATTATATTATTTCAATCAGGAAGTTATTATAAATAAGCTTATTAAAAATATAACATTGTTTAAACGTCAGGTTAAAAATGATCTTAAATAAGGCTTCAGTAGGTGTAATTTTTAATTACTTGTATATTTGTTATTCATTAAAGAAAGCTGTTTATTTTGTAGCCTTTGTTAAGTACAAATCGTTTTTAGAATTTGTGAATATTATAATCAAATTTACTGATTGTACTATAGTTATAAATTTATTAAACTTAATATATATTTATAGTAAGCTAATATTTCTAATGACCTAATAAGTTGGCACCAATAAACTAACGTCTATGTAAATATTGTGTTTAGGTGTGTGTGTAAACATTATTTTGCCTCATTGGAAATTGTAGCTAGAATTTAACAAAATGTATGTTTAAAAAAATATGTCAATTTACTGTACTGTTACACTGTATTTTTATATTTTGCTCAACATTTGTATCTATTTTGCATACCACTTTCAGTGACTTTCTGAAGTATTCACTTTGCTACGCTTGGTTACTTACAAAAACTTTACATTAGTTTATGACTATCCGAACTTAATTTTTTTGTAAATTTCTAAAAATCCATTAAACATAACATTTTCAACTGCTTGTGGCGACCTTCATCAGTGTCTCAAGACATTAAAGTTATTAATTAAGTTTCACCGAACGTAATAGACTACAAAATTCAAGAGCAATTACTTACAGTTCAATCAGTGAATTCAAGATGATTTTTATGTCTTTCAATCTTATGAAAATTGAATCTTGGATGAGCTAAGACACATTGTCATCTTTCAATATGTTAGATGTAAATGGACTCTTGGAGATGATTTCAGTATTTAGCAGTGTTAGCATTTTGTCTATTTTTCTCTCATATGTTGAAATATAGGTTGCAACAGAAAATCCCATCACTTGGGAGGTGAGTTGTATGTAGGTTTTTGTTGGTAAATATACACAAACCAATTGAAATATATTGCAAACTTGGTTATATATATAGAAAAGGAATAATGATTGAAAGGAAATTGAGGCCTATGATGTTTAAAATGGTCATACCAATGTTCACAAAAAGGATCGTAATCAGGCCTAGTCCTAGTCAGGATCCTAATCATCCACTTTTGATGAATGGATGATGAAAATCAATAATACATTTTGTGAGAAATCATATCATGAACTTTCTGAACATTTCCTCCAGATGTCACAGAATTTGGTGCATGAAATTTTATTATACAAAGGTTTAATATAATATGATATATAAAATTTTTGCTAAATAGATATACTGGAAAATATTAACGGATGATCACAAAACATTGATGGGCTGCAGCCACTAACCTTTCTATAAAATTGACAAAAATAATAACATTATTGATTGTATAATAAATGGGTAGATGAGATTTAGGTAAAGCATGTTGATTGTGAAACAAAAAGCCAGTTAATGGAAAAGGGATCAAAAGTTCTTTAAAGAAATCAAGAAAATGTTTGCAAATGCAGACAGCAAGGAAGATCATAGCTACTAGTTTTTTGAAACTCTACGAGCGTTGTTTCTCATTTATTTTCTTGAACTCGTTACAACAATTAACTTTGCGGTATTGTGAAACACTGAGAAAACTAATGGAGGCTTTACAAAGCAAGCGTCGAGGAAAACGTGGTACAAAGGTTTTGTTTTTTTCTCAACATTGCATGTTTCCAAATGCATACATGTACTTAAAACAGCAGATTTTTACAGAGATAATATTGCACAAGTAACTGTTCTCTTCATAGACTCTTCTACTTAATATGTTGCTTGTAGTTTAAATTTGGATTTAAATCATAGTTTAAATTTACTGATCTTTTCGAACACTAACAACTCATTGATAATTAATATCCTTCCATGCTGTATGTTGAAAACTTATAAAATGAAAACTTTGATATTCACATCGAGCTAGAAATAATCTCTTTATTTCTCTTTCAAGCCCAGGATTTCATTTTCTGTTGAATTTACAACAAGAACTTTTAGGATTATGAAGTTTCTAATATATATATATATATATATATAAATATAAAATACATTTTCTTGTTTAATAATTTAAAACAACATAGGTTATTCAAATACAAGAGTATTTATTATTTTATATCCAAAGCTTTTCTTTGGCAAACAGTACCAACATCATGATGATGTTGGTACTGTTTGCCAACGAAAAGCTTTGGATATAAAATAATAAATATTCTTGTATTTGAATAACCTATGTTGTTTTAATATATGTATATATATATATATATATATATATATATATATATATATATATATATATATATATATATATATATATATATATTATGTTGTCCATAATTTTTCCCTTGCACTGACTTTATGAAGTTAATATATTACTATTGTAAATACTTTTATCCACCACCAAGTGCAAAAAAATTCATCAGTGATTCGACAATGGTCAAATGACCGAAAGGTGCCTCACCACACAAGGTAAAATTATTGCACTTAGTGGTGGATAAAAGTATTTACAATAGTAATATATATATATATATATATATATATATATATATATATATATATATATATATATATATATATATATTGTAATAATTGGTAATTTTTGTTTTATACAAGTCTTAATAAAATTTATAATTTAAAAGAAATAACACTTCAATGCTGCTTTTTGTTACAATAAACTTTTAATATCTTAAAATGACATTCCTTGTTATCTTTTACAAAGTCACTTACTAATTAAAATTTCTTATTTCCTCTACAAAGAATTACAAAAATTAAGCTTTATTAGCCTAAGTCTAAATTTTGTTATGGCAGCAAGAAGTTTAGTTATAAAATTTAATATGAATTGAAATTGATTTAATTATTTCAATTTGAGCTTGAGCCCTCTTTATCTCGGGTTAAATAGGTGGGTTTTCTAAATTTTGACTAATAAATTTTGAGTTGGCACTTTCAAAAAAATATCTAAATTACAATTCTTACAAGTTAAAATTTTTACAAGTTATTTTAGTTCCTAATTAAATAATTTCCTGAATAATGTCTTCTTAATTGATCAGTTCAATGGTTTGGCTTATTGTTACTCTGTAATTATGATTTAAATACGATACTGCACTTTCCGCACCAGTTAAAAAATAAAATTTTTACAGCCAATTCTGAATACGTCTTCCTCGTTCCGATGCTTTGTTCCAACTGCTTACTGACGCTACCTTTGTTAGAAAAAAATGGCCAAGTCGTGAATTTCCGCTATTTTTTCGTTTATTCCTTGCAAGTAACAGCTTTACGGATGTCATGTTCTTCTTCTTTACGGATACACTTCTTCTTCTTAACAACTGCACTTAAATTTCTTTGCATTTAAATCCAAAACTGTTTTCTATTATATTTAAAACGAGAAATATTTAAAACGAATATCTTTTGCCGGTCAATGCGCACGCAACTCCACAAATCCGTTATGCATCGTGTTTACTACAGCACATTTCACTAGCTTGCCGTGTGAAAGTTTTAAGTGTATTTTTACATAGTTCTATTTAAATTGTTACCTATCAATTATTTCTAATACATTTTATTATAAATAGTGATTTGTGTGTTTTTTTCTTTTATATAAAATCTTGTGATTAGATCAAAAATGTGGCCATGTGCATTTTCTACACAAGTGAAATTAGGTTATGTTTACAATTCGTTCCTGGTATATTTTAGTAATTTTTACATACTGAATTTATTTTTATATATTTATCTTATTTTGGTAAGTGCCTTTTATATGTATACTACTTCAAAATGTTACATAGTCCCCAAATTTAGATAAAAAAAAAAATTTTGATTCCAAAATTCCTTTTTTTTTTATCTCAATTTTCACATTTTGGGAGTAAACTCTTACTCTATCCTTCTTGCTTGTCTGCTGCCATCTAATTACATATGATATACTTAACTCCTTACAATACAATAAATTAACAATTAACATTTAATCAACAATACTCTTACTCTTAACTCTCAATTTTCACATTTTGGGAGTAAACTCTTACTCTATCCTTCTTGCTTGTCTGCTGCCCTCTAATTACATATGATATACTTAACTCCTAACAATACAATAAATTAACAATTAACATTTAATCAACAATACTCTTACTCTTAACATCTCGTACATTAATCATTTTCTGATTCTTAGAATCTATTTTATAAACTTTTTCTTTTTCTTTCTTTATTTTAATTTTAATAGAATGGAATCCTTCCAATCATAAGGCTTTTTATTTATCTATATAATCTATCTTCTGACACAGTGTTCTTTTTTTTTAAATTTTAGCCTAACCGAGTCATAGCATGTCTAGGTTGTTTGTAGGTTAGGTCCTTGTTCTTATTCATTCATCCCTTCCTATTTTATTTAAATTTACATATTTTTTTATTTCTTTATATTTTTTTTTCAAGTGTTTGTTTAATTATTAAGTCATTTCTGGTCTATTGTCATTTCCGGTTTATTTGTTATCTATCCCTCCTACATTCGCTTCCTTCTCCTAATACTTTTATATCCTGAGTCATTCCTGTTGTTACCATCTTATTATCCCTTGTTATTTTCCTTTCTCTCGACTTCTCCCTTTATTTATTTAATTTGTTCTACCTGAAATTTATCTGATTCTCCCTGGTGTGCCTCCCTTGGTTCATAAAATTTCTTTAACAAGCTAATATGGAAAATTCCTCTAATTTTATTGCTTCTAGCATCTTTGATTTCATAAGTCGCTTTGCCATATTTCTTGGTGATCACATAAGGTCCATCATATATATAAAATAATTTTGCCATCTCACCTCTTATACCCTGTGGTTACCAATTTTCTTTTACTAATACCTTGTCCCCAACATTTAATTCTTCTATTTTATGAGTTTTATTAAATTTCTCTGCTCTCTTATGAGCCTTCTTCTTAATTCTACTCCTAGCAATTTCTAAATGTCTTTCTAAATTTATTAATTTTGGACTCCAGCCAAAATTTTTTATTTCCTTTTGCCAAAACCTTTCATCCTGAATTCCTAGTTGTAGCTGGTTAGGTGTGTATCCTGTAGTCTCATGAGGAATTTCATTAATTGCCTGGTTAATAACCTCTACATACTTTCCCCATTCTCTATGGTTATGATGACAATATGTTCTCAAACATCTAATGATCTCCTTATTCACCCTCTCAACGATATTGCTTTGTGGCCTCCTTATTGGAGAAAATATTGGTTTCATTTTTCTATTTTTTATATACTCCAGCCATTTCTTATTATTAAACTGGGTTCCATGATCAGTCTGTATTCTTTCTACTCTCCCGAAATTTTCTATATAATTTTCTAAACATTTAATTGCCTCCCCTGTGGTTGCCTTTTTCAATTTATAGATTTGAACGAATTTTGTAAATACATCTAACATTACTAATAAATACTTATAGCCTCCTACAGTTCTTTGAAATGGTCCTATAAAATCAATTGACAATTGCTCCTTTGGTTTTTCCACTTGGATCCCTTTCATCTCTCCAAAATTACCTTGGGTTACATTTTTAGCTCTTTGACAAATATTACATGTTTTAATAATTCCCCTAATGCTTTTTCCCATCTTCTTCCAAGTGAAGCTCTCTGATAATATGGTATGACATTTCTTAGCTCCTGCATGCAGGTAATATTCATGACAAGTACCCACTATTTCTTTAATCATTCCCTTTGGTACTACTATTTTCCAACTTTCCCTATTTCTTTTGTATACTAAGTTATTAATAATTTTATAATTTTGAAGATAATTTTGAATGTTTTCTTTTATTTCTCTAACTTCCAAATCTTCTACTTGTAATTTACTAAATTCTTTAAATTTTGTACACATTTCCATATCCATAACTCTTTCTATATAATTTATTTGTAATTCTGAATTTTGGTCTCTTCTTTCAAACTTATTTTTATCACAAGGGTTCCTGCTCAATAGGTCTGCAACTACATTTTCTTTTCCTTTACAGTGTTCAATAGTATAATCATACTCTTGCATTAGTAATATCCATCTATGCAATCTTGAATTTAAAATTTTACAAGTCTTAATAAAAGTTAAGGCCTGATGGTCAGTCTGGATCACAATTTTTCTTCCTAGGATGATCTGTCTTGCTTTCTGCAGACAAAACAATATAGCAAGTAATTCCTTCTCAGTGGTATAATATTTAACTTCACTTCCTTTTAATGTGCGGCTCATAAACATTACTGCCTTTTTCTCCCCCTTTTCATCAATCTGATAGATGTGTCCTCCTATGGCATATTCACTGGCATCTGTTTGTAGGTAAAATGTTTTCTGGTAATCTGGGTGAGTAAGTACATTTGTTTCCAAAAATTTTTTCTTTAATTTAATAAAATTTCGCTCCTCCTCTTCTGTCCAAATAAATTTGTTTCTATTAGATAATAATTTTAATAATGGTTGTACAAATTCTGAATATTTTTCTATAAATTTATTATAATAATTAGCCATTCCAATAAAACCTTTTAACTGTCGAGGATTTTTAGGTGAGGGAAATTCTAATATAGCTCTAACCTTCTCTTCATCCATTTTTACTCCATTTGTAGTCAATCTATATCCTAAGAATGAAATATCTTTTCTACAGAACTCTGATTTATCAAATTTAATGGTCATGTTTTTTAAAAAAATTTGGAAGATCTTTTCTAGGTGTTTTTTATGCTCCTCAAATGTCTCAGACATACAGACAATATCATCTACATATATTAAGGTAAAATCTTCTAATTCCTCCCTCATAATACTGTCCATAGCTCTTGCCAATGCTGCTAGAGATGTTTTCAATCCATAGGGTGTAACAACAAACTGGTATGTTTTCCCTCTATGTTGGAATGCAGTATATTTTCTTGACTCCTCTTCCAATTCAACCTGCCAGAAACTGTTAGTGAGGTCCATGGTACTCAACCAATTAACTTTCTTTGCTCTGTGTAGAATCTCATTTATTCCTCTATAGCAATCATAATCCGGAATTATAATTTCATTTAGTTTTCTTGCATCTAAACATAATCTAACTTTCCCATTGGTTTTGATGACTGGGACTATTGGATTAATATATGGACTAGTACTTCTTTCAATTATACCTAACCTCAACATTTTCTCTATCTCTTCTTGTACCTGATCTTGGTACTTTGTAGGAATTGGGTAATTTCTTTGGTAAAATGGTACATCTTCCCTAACTTTAATCTTATGTTTGTATGCAGTGCATAAACCGGGCTGGTCTGAAAATACTTCTTTATACTTTTCTATTAAATCACTCATCTCCTGTCTTTGTTCCTCAGTTACCTCTTCATTCCCTATTCTTTCAAAAATATCCTCTTTTTTTATCTCTCCCTCCTCTTGTACAATTTTAATATAATTTTTACTCTGGTTTCCAAAAGTTTCAAATTCTTCCCATTTTTCCATATCATTCATTCCTTCCTGTTCATCACAACTCAATTCCTCCTCCATCTCATTTTCAAAATTATTCATCTCCCCTTTAAATTTTGTCTGTCCATCTACACTCATTTTTGATTTATATAATTTGTTTTCATATTTAAACTCCATCTCCCATTTTCCAAAATCAAGTTGTGCCTCCACATCCATCAACATATCCGTACCTATAATAAATTTTCTCAATAAGCCTGGCACCACTAGGCATTGAAACGGATATTTTACCCTTCCTATTTCTCCTATTACCATGATCATTTTGTTTATCTTTTTAGTTTTCTTATTTGTTGCAGTCCGAATGGTTAAATTTTTTATTGGTAAGATTTCTATTTTTCCTATTTTATTTTTATTCTCTAACATCCATTTCTCCTGGATACATGTTACGTTACTGCCTGTGTCTATTAATGCTAGTAAACTTGTATCTTCCATCTTAATCTCTATCTCTGGGTTTATTATTTTTTTTTCAATTCCTAAATTATAATTTCTCTCCTCATCTTCTTGTTCTAAAAATTTTCTACTGATTAATACATTATTTATAGTTAACTTAATTTTATCGTAGGAGCTTTTATCAAATTTTATCACTGGCAACCTCATTTGTTCTGTTTGATGCTCCTTTTCCTGATCCAAGGCGACGATACCAGTGTTCTCTAGTTTTCCGTTTGACTATGTGCACCATCCTCCTTCCTTGTCCCCACACATCTCCTTGTCTCTATCTGATTTATTTCCTTCTGGCTCCTGTCATTTGTTCTGTAATTCCTGTCTCCTCTATTTTCTCGATTATTTTCCTGCCCTGGTCTTGGTTCAATATTCCCCCTCATATGATTATCTATTCTTCTGTTAAAAAACTGGACATATGGCCGTCCTTCACTTCTATATTCATTCCTTCTATACAATTCTCCTGGTCCTGGAAATCTTCTATTTCCCTGCTGTCTCATCCCTTCCTCACCCCTTCTGGGTGGAAATCTATTTCCATTCTGTTCCTCTCTAGGGGTAGGCCTATTCCATGGTCCCCTGTTTCTCTGTCTTATTTCCTTATTTCTCTCCTCTATATCCTCCTCATTTAGCATCCTTTCCATCTCTCGGATCGTTTTTATATTTTGTACTCTTCTTGACAGCTGTATCCTTTCATTAAAATGCCGGCTTAATCTCCGTACTATCTCTTCCTCATTTTGCGGTGGTGTCATGTTCTTTAACACTATGACTCTTTCTATGAAATAATCTGCTCTGGCTCTTCCATTTCCCTCTATATACCTTTCATTTTCTATTCTCTCTTTGATGCCTTCCTGTATTTCTTTGGCCCAGTATCTTTCTATAAACCTATCTTGTAAATCCGCGAAATTTTCCACCTCCTCTCTGATTGATTCCCACCATCTTGCCGCTCCTACTTCCAAGACTCTATCTATGATTCCTCTCCATTCATTTTCAAATCCTTCCCCTGTCCTACATCCAAATTTTCTCTCCACATACCTATCCAGTCTTTTTAGGAACTCCATAGGGTTACCATTCCTACCATTAAATTTTGGCATCTCCTCCTGATTCCCGCATGACACCTGTATTATCCTTAGGCCTTCTCCTCCTTTATTTTCTTCCACCTTCTTTTCTACCTTTTCCATTCTCTGGGTCAATTCCCTTTGTTTCTCATTATTCCTCCTTCCTTCTGTTTCCAATCGGTCAATTCTATCATTATTATTGTTTTTCTCAATCGCTATCTCCCTATTTAAAACTCTTAACTCTTCCCTGTTCTGTATTGTCATTCTTTCTACCTTCTTTATCTCTTTCTTATTAACTTCTGTCACATCAGCTATTATTTCTTTTGTTTCCTCTAAATTCTCCTTAATCTTCTCCTCTAAGTCTCTTCTCATAACTCCTATTTCAGCATTATTCTCTGTTCTCAACTGTTCCCTCATATCCTCTATCATTCTCCTATTTTCTTCCTTTAGGCTTTCGAATTTCTTATCCATTTCCAACCTACTTGAGGCAAATCCTCTGTTCATCTCTTCTTTCATCTCCTTATTTTCCTCCTTTATATTCTCTTTTAATTCCTTTTTTAATTCTCTCATATCCTCCTTCATTTCCTCTCTCCCTTTTAGACTCATTTCCATGAGAGATCTCATCATTTCCCTCAATTCTTCATTCTCATTATTTCCCTTTTTCTGTTGGGTTTGCATCAGTGGTAATCCCCTAGCCTCATCTACTTGGGTTTCCACCTCACTCTCTTCTATAGGCATATCTGTGCCTTCCATTTCTGTCTCTTGTATTTCTAGGCTTGTCCCTTCTTCCAATTCTATTAGGCCTATTGTAGCTTCTTCCTCTTTTTCATCTATTTTTTCTTTTAATGTCACATATTTTCCTTTTGCAGCTTCCTCAATTGCTGTACCCTTCCTAGACCTACTATGTTTGTTATATTCCTCTAATTTTTTTGTTTTTTTCGCTTTCTCCCTCCTTAAATTATATGTACCTGTTTCAGATTCCATTTTTTTTAAATTTCTTTATCTAAAATTTCAAAATTCCCCTTTATTCTATTTAAATTTTGAAAATAAAAAAATTATTGACTTATGGTTGCAAAGTCCTGAAAAGTAAACAATATTAATACAAATATTTAATTAATAATCTTATCTAAAGTGCCTTGAGGTTAATTCTTAAATTTTTTTTATAATCGAGCCCCACGTTTGTGTGCCAAATGTAATAATTGGTAATTTTTGTTTTATACAAGTCTTAATAAAATTTATAATTTAAAAGAAATAACACTTCAATGCTGCTTTTTGTTACAATAAACTTTTAATATCTTAAAATGACATTCCTTGTTATCTTTTACAAAGTCACTTACTAATTAAAATTTCTTATTTCCTCTACAAAGAATTACAAAAATTAAGCTTTATTAGCCTAAGTCTAAATTTTGTTATGGCAGCAAGAAGTTTAGTTATAAAATTTAATATGAATTGAAATTGATTTAATTATTTCAATTTGAGCTTGAGCCCTCTTTATCTCGGGTTAAATAGGTGGGTTTTCTAAATTTTGACTAATAAATTTTGAGTTGGCACTATCAAAAAAATATCTAAATTACAATTCTTACAAGTTAAAATTTTTACAAGTTATTTTAGTTCCTAATTAAATAATTTCCTGAATAATGTCTTCTTCTTAATTGATCAGTTCAATGGTTTGGCTTATTGTTACTCTGTAATTATGATTTAAATACGATACTGCACTTTCCGCACCAGTTAAAAAATAAAATTTTTACAGCCAATTCTGAATACGTCTTCCTCGTTCCGATGCTTTGTTCCAACTGCTTACTGACGCTACCTTTGTTAGAAAAAAATGGCCAAGTCGTGAATTTCCGCTATTTTTTCGTTTATTCCTTGCAAGTAACAGCTTTACGGATGTCATGTTCTTCTTCTTTACTGATACACTTCTTCTTCTTAACAACTGCACTTAAATTTCTTTGCATTTAAATCCAAAACTGTTTTCTATTATATTTAAAACGAGAAATATTTAAAACGAATATCTTTTGCCGGTCAATGCGCACGCAACTCCACAAATCCGTTATGCATCGTGTTTACTACAGCACATTTCACTAGCTTGCCGTGTGAAAGTTTTAAGTGTATTTTTACATAGTTCTATTTAAATTGTTACCTATCAATTATTTCTAATACATTTTATTATAAATAGTGATTTGTGTGTTTTTTTCTTTTATATAAAATCTTGTGATTAGATCAAAAATGTGGCCATGTGCATTTTCTACACAAGTGAAATTAGGTTATGTTTACAATTCGTTCCTGGTATATTTTAGTAATTTTTACATACTGAATTTATTTTTATATATTTATCTTATTTTGGTAAGTGCCTTTTATATGTATACTACTTCAAAATGTTACAATATATATATGGATTTTTTGGACTAGGAGACTGACAGACTTACCTTGGTAAGAGTCCACTCTGTAGTCTTGAAATAGAAGCACATAAAAGCACTTAAACTATGATATATTTCAACCACACAGTGGTCTTTGTCAATCGAAGAGAAAACACAAAAAGAAATATGAGAGAATCGCTCATATTTCTTCTTTTTGTGTTTTCTCTTCGATTGACAAAGACCACTGTGTGGTTGAAATATATCATAGTTTAAGTGCTTTTTTATGTGCTTCTATTTCAAGACTACAGAGTGGACTCTTACCAAGGTAAGTCTGTCAGTCTCCTAGTCCAAAAAATCTAAATAATCTTTACCAACCAAAACTAACCTAAATATATATATATATATATATATATATATATATATATATATATATATATATGTCTAAACATAGTAATATTTTACAAATATAGTACTAATATTACTAACATTTTGGCCTTTTTAATACTGTTATTTCTGTCAGATATATTGTTCTTGCATATTTGGAGAATACGTTGCTTTTTCTGGTAAAATTTGTTTCTCAGTCATGGAAAGGCTTATTTAAACACACATATATTAATATATATGTTTTATTGATATAAAGATTTTATATCTATATAGACATAGATATAAAACATTAGATGTATATTTTAATTACATCAATACAATCAATGTACTAATAAACAAATAACCATATATTTTAATTCTTGAAAATTTGGAAGTCTATTTCTTTTATTTAACTATAATCATATAAAATAATGTGGACAGCTATAAATAACAGTCAATTACTTTCAGTTGTTTCTCCTATATAATAACTGAAGATAATATCATGTCAGTTTTATGGTTATTGTTCTTTTTTTCTAAGACATAATGAGTGCCATTCAATTGATGACATTGTGTAGATGGCTCCAATATATCTTTTTACTTTGAGAAAATTATATCTTTTACTTTACTAAAATAGCAAATAATTATGACTATTGTACCAAATCTTTTTCATTTAGTAATTTTTTGGATTGGAATTTTAAACAGCTTTGTAGATTTTTTACAATTACAAATTACACTTTTGCTCGTAAGACGAAAACGTTTCCTCCAAGTGTAAGTTTACAATTAACAACTTTTAGTTAACAAATGTCTGGTCGCAATAGCAAAAGTGTAATTTGTAATTTACAACCAGCTCGTCATGAACAGCAACAAAATTTCGATTTTTACAATTTATGAAAAACTGTTTTCAGGTAAATATAAATAATGGAAAACCTTCGGATTATGCCTGATGATAATGATGATCTATACTCAGGATTTAATGAATTCCCATCTGCCCTCTTTGACACTAAAGACCTTGGACAAGATGAATTTTTACAACAAGCTTTGCGAACATCTTATGGAAAAAGAACCGGAGTTGTAAGTAATCATTCGACCTTTTATAAATTAAAATTTTTGCTATCCACATTATTTATGTTTTATTTATTTATAATAATTATTCATTTTTGTCAATACCTGGTAACACAGCTTCTATTCCATTTTTCTATTGTTGAGACATAACTTTTAAAAAAATATATTAAAAATAGGAAAACAGTGATTTATACGAGGTGCGGTAGAAAAGTAATGAGACTGGCTGCCGTGCTGCGCCCCAGTCGCTCGCAGTGCGGTCTCCACCGGCAGACATGATGGTGGGGGATCTGAGCTAACAATAGAACTGGTTCGCAGTCGCATTGTAGCTCTGGCGCAATGAGGGTCGACCTTCGCGTATACGTTGTTTGCGTGCCCGTGACACTTGTGAAAACGCTGAAGATGGATCGCTCGTTAGAACAGCAGTGTTTGCAATCAAATTTTACTTTCGCTTGGGCAAAACTGCTTTGGAAACTTTTGCTATGATTACGGAGGCCTACAAAGAGGATGCCCTATCAAGAGCTCAAGTGTTCCGGTGGTTTAATGAATTTAAAAACGGGAAGGAATCCGTTGAAGACCTGGAACGATCTGGACGCTCTTCAACGAGTCATGTGGATGAAACAGTGGCCAAAGTTAAAGAAGTCCTGGACTCCGACCGTCGTTTAAGTCTCAAAATGATCGCCGAAGAGGTCTCCGTGAATAAATTTACGGTCCACCAAATTGTTACACAAGATTTGATGATGAGGAAAGTTTGTGCAAAATTTGTTCCCCGAGTGCTCACCGCCGAACAGAAGCAACGACGAGTGAACGTATGCCGTGAGATGTTGAATGAATTGGAAAATAATCCAGACTTTTTAGACAACGTAGTAACAGGCGACGAATCGTGGACATTCCAGTACAACCCGGAGACGAAAGCCCAGAGCTTGGAGTGGCACACATCGGCATCCCCGCGACCGAAGAAATTAAGAATCTCAAAGTCCCGCGTCAAGACAATGCTCATTGTGTTTTTCGACAAGCGGGGGTTAATTCACAAAGAGTTTCTCCCTCAGGGAAAATCTGTTAATGCCGAATTGTACAAAGAAGTCCTTCAGCAATTGCACAAAGCCGTCAAACGGAAGCAACAGGACATTGCTCAACGCTGGCGTCTCCACCACGACAACGCTCCGGCGCACACATCATTCCTCGTGACCTCCTATTTGACCCGAATTGGAATTGAAGTGCTGCCACAGCCACCGTACAGCCCTGACATGAGTCCTCCTGATTTCTTCCTATTCCCGAAGGTAGAAAGATGCCTGAAGTGTCATCGTTTTGACGATATTCCAGACATCCAACGTGTTGTCACGAAGGCACTAACAGGGATAACTCCAGCGGACTACAGTGGGGCCTATGAAGCTTGGAAAACGAGCTGGAAACGATGTGTCGACGTCCAAGGCGACTTCTTCGAAGAATATTAACGTTTTGTACAAATAGGATCAGTAAATTTGTTTTTCTACATTGAGTCTCATTACTTATCTACCGCACCCTGTATGTGACAAACCATAAAAAGATTAACACCATAAATACTATCCCCAACACATTCTAATTGACAAAACACTTCCAATCAAACATTATATTTGAACTCATAATTAACAACTACTCTATGAACAATAATACACCACAGAACAAAAATACACCACAGACTCACACCAACACAACACACCTGAGCAACAGTCTTGTCAGTAATTCTCAGCATTAAAAAATGCGCTGACCTAGCGCGAAACGCGTCTGCTGAATAAATCAGTAAGTAGCGTTTTTTTGCCAAGATAATACAAACAAGTGTAACATACATAATTTTTAAAATTTGTTAATGATCATCTTAATGTACCAACAAACATAGAACTATATAAACTTATATTTTGTCTATAAAAAAAGATAAACATTACCTACTTATTATTATAATAAAATATAGCTAATTTTTTTATTTACTAGGATAAGTTTGGTTTTTTAATAAAATAATAAGTTTACTAAAATTGAATTATACAACCTTACCTTAGAATTTTATTTTAACCAAACCTATCTTGACTCCATGTTTTGTTGGTAGTATCAATATAGTCAGTTATAAAAAAAATTAATATAGTGGCAGGCCTGACAATATTTATTTCAAAACAAATGGGATCCTCCATTTCAAGCATATTGTCAGAAATATTTATGCACAATCTCGAACAAAAATACATCATAAATAATAAGAATGTCCTCAAAATAATTTATTGGTACAGTTATGTAGATGACATCTTGGTCCTACACAGAGGCAACAAAAGACAGATAAACACATTCCACAAATACATAAACAAATTATACAATAATGTAAACTTCAAACTGGAATCAGAACACCAGAAAAGAATCAACTTCCTAGACCTCACAATAACAAAACAAAACAACAAATACACACGTATAATGTACAGAAAGCCTACAACCACTGACAGAGTTTTACATAACACTTTCAATAACTCCCATTCAACACAAACATGGTGCCTTCCTCTACATGATACACAGACTAGTCAATATAGCCATGAACAACGAAGATAAAATAAACAAACTCAACACAATAAAATACATAGCCTATAGAAACAAATACAAACATACCCTGATAGGCAATGTTATGTGTAAAAATCAACACACACGTAACACAACAAAAAACAAAAACACACAAATAAAAAAATACATAGCATCAACTTACAACTTTTGGTATCAATAAGCAAAAAACCACTACCTATTGATGTTTTTCAGCAAATGTGTTTCGCACTAGGTCAGGGGAAAACACGTTTACTGAAGAATCTGTAAGTAGTGATTTTTTTGTCAAGTGATACCAAAAGTAGGAATTTATAAAAAAAAGCCTCAAAATGTACAACACAAAAGCTGCAAGTTATAACATTAACATATCACAACAAGAAGAAAAATAATAACTTCCGCATTTTGCAAACTCAAATACGAAGTAGCCTTTAAAACATCTAACACAAGTGAAAAACACCTACATAGTACAAAATCACTCCAGAGCAAACACAACAGGGCAGGTGTGTACAAGATAACATGTAACGATTGCCCCAGCTTCAAAGGTCAAACAGGGAGACACTTCACCACACAATACAAGTAACACATATAAGACATAAAAAACACACAAAACAAATCAAACTTCGCCAATCACATACAGAACACACTAGACACATATACCAATATAGGCACTAATCTGAAAGTCCTTCATTACAAAAAAAAGCAAAAACCAAACACAAAGAAAACTACGAGATATACAACACAAAAACCATCCAAAATACATTCTAAACTACTAAACACACTCACAATCAAATGAAAATATTTGAACCCATAATTAACACTACTCTATGAACAATAACAACAAGAAAACCAATATACTACAACTCACACTAATACAACATACCTTGATCAATTGTAGCAGAACATATCCTTCATAATCAGCATGTATTAGATCAAAATGTTATATTAGCTAAAATTATCAACTCGAAAAAATTACTCAATAGCTATGAAAGTATTTTTATAGTCACATCAAATAATAATAGCTTGCTGGTTGCAAGTAATAGCAAAAGTGTAATAAGTAATTAACAACCAGCTCGTCACGAAAAAAGAAACAAGATTTCGATATCAATTTATAAATTAGTGAATGTAGGTATAGGGCCTATCCCTAACTTACCTCTATATTCTTTACTTTAACAGTAATTTTTAAGTATGATGCATTAATTTAATTAGTTTTCTATTTTATTTATTGTTATTAGCTTTAGTTCAAATTACATATTTATTATTATAGAGCAGTCTTTTCTGACATTGCTTATATGGTTCAAGATGGCTGATCGTTGTTTGTTGGTCAAGGGCACAGAGGAGGCTGGAGCTTATGTCACACCTATACGAGTTCTGTTCAAAAAATACGCGGACTGAGGTCATAAAAAAAATGTACTCTATTTGGAAGTTACACGTCTGGGTCTCCTTCAAAGTACTCTCCTCCCCAATGCACACACTTATCCCAACGGTGTTTCCACTTGTTAAAACAGTCCTGGTACGTTTCTTTTGTGATGGTGTTCAGCTCCATCGTCGCATTTGCCTAAATCTCCGAAATCGTTTCAAATCTTCTTCCTTTGAGGGGTTTTTTGAGTTTTGGGAATAAGAAAATGTCACAAGGAGCAAGGTCAGGTGAGCAGGGGGGGGGGAGAAAGAACAGTGATCGAGTGTTTGGCTAAAAACTCACGAGTTCTGAGTTCTGAGTGAGCTGGGGCGTTGTCGTGATGGAAAACCCAGTTATCACTTCTCCACAGTTCTGGCCTTTTGCGCCGGACGGTGTCCCTCAGACGTTTCAGTAATTCAATGTAGGTAATCTGGTTGACTGTAAAGCCTTCAGGGAGGTACTTATAGTGAACAACACCTTTACCATAAAAAAAAAACTGTCAGCATCACCTTCACATTCGACCGAACTTGGCGAACTTTTTTGGGTCTTGGGGACGTTTGACCCCATGATTCATCACTGCGATGATTCATCACCGGTTATAATTCTTGACAAAAAGTTCTCATCTTCATTTGAACGATCAAGCAGTTCCCGACAAACCCAGACGCGATTGGCTTTTTGGTCGGCGGTCATCAGGCGTGGCACAAATTTCGCAGCGACGTGGTGCATCTTTAATTTTTCGGTCAAAATCTCGTAACAAGATCCAACTGATATCCCACACTCTTCGGAAAGCTCCCTAATGGTCAGACGTCGATTTTCGCCAACCAGGGTGTTGATTTTGTTAATGTGTGGGTCGTCAGTTGAGCCGTGTTAAGCATGGCAGATGTTTCTGTTGCAGATTTCCCTAGTTTTACACAACATTTCACAGCAATTCGTTGCTCCTTCAGGCTGTCCATTTTACATTCTGACAAACGAAAAAAACACTATTTACTAAACTGCGTGTAACTCATCAACAAATGAAGATATCTGCGACTGAAATACCGCATTTTAATCAGCTGATTTATACGAACCTAGCGACACCAAGCGGATTCTCCTGAAATTAACTAGAGCCGCGAAATTCAAACAGTACCCGTATTTTTTTAACAGCCCTCGTATGTAGCGACTACAGAGAACTGTCGGCGTCAGTCTAGTTGTAACTTATTGTTTTCGAGTTTGTAATTTTATAATAAGTCCCTCTGATGATGATGGCATGGTTATCAAAATGTACATAAGGGTTTAATCTTAAGTAACTTGTATTATCTGTTTTTTTTAAAATTGTTTGTGTGGTATTGGGGTAGTTTTCAATGTTTTTATTGTAATATATTGTACCACTGTGTTCTTGATACTGAATATCTACAAAAACAAATGCAATTTGTATTCTCAGCACTGTATTATTTTTTAAAATTTTCAGGTTACATCAAAACCTTCAACTAGTATGCGGTTCGGAACTTCTTCTGGTGTAAGTTATGAAATTCTAACATATCTTCAATATTATTACTCATTGATTCTTCAAGGTGTAACAGCAGGTTAATTGTGAAAGTTATTTATTTTTTAATGTTAGGTACAAGTAAATCATAACAAACCTTTAATATTATTTTGTAGAGAGTTGAAATGATATTAAGAAACTTGCTTCTTAAAAATTAATATCCCCTTTGAATAGGTTTACTTATATAAACATCTATAACTTGGGAATGAAATAAATAACACACACACACACACACACACACACACACATATATAATAATAATAATAATAATAATAATAATAATAATAAATTAAAAATATTTCAAAAACAAGAATATTTTTAATACATATATTATTCAAAGCTTTTTGCCGATAAAACAGTACCAGCATCTTCAGGAAAATAATTATTTTCCTGAAGATGCTGATACTGTTTTATCAGCGAAAAGCTTTGAATAATATATGTATTAAGAGTATTCTTGTTTTTGAAATATTTTTAATTTATTAACTATATTACAAGAAAAAATATCATCATATGTTTATATATATATATATATATATTTAGGTTAGTTTTGGTTGGTAAAGATTATTTAGATTTTTTGGACTAGGGGACTGACAGACACCTTGGTAAGAGTCCACTCTGTAGTCTTGAAATAGAAACACATAAAAGCACTTGAACAATGATATATTTCAACCACACAGTGGTCTTTGTCAATCAAAGAGAAAACAAAAAGAAATATGAGAGAATGAAATAATTTCATTTCTCATTTCATTCTCTCATATTTCTTTTTGTGTTTTCTCTTTGATTGACAAAGACCACTGTGTGGTTGAAATATATCATTGTTTAAGTGCTTTTATGTGTTTCTATTTCAAGACTACAGAGTGGACTCTTACCAAGGTAAGTCTGTCAGTCTCCTAGTCCAAACAATCTAAATAATCTTTACCAACCAAAACTAACCTATAAATATATATATATATATAGATTTTTTGGACTAGGAGACTGACAGACTTACCAGAAAGATATTTCTTTTTGTGTTTTCTCTTTGATTGACAAAGACCACTGTGTGGTTGAAATATATCATTGGTTAAGTGCTTTTATGTGTTTCTATTTGAAGACTACAGAGTGGACTCTTACCAAGGTAAGTCTGTCAGTCTCCTAGTCCAAAAATCTAAATAATCTTTACCAACCAAAACTAACCTATATATATACAAACCATAGTACTAACCTTCAACAAAGTTCATACATCCCTATGATTGATAGGGGAGGGTATACAATAGAATGTACTTCAGGTGTAATGCAATTTGTATGTCTCAAAAAAAAAACAAAAAGTTACCAAGAAAATATATCACATTTTGTTTTATCATTATCAATGTCTTTAAAATTAAATATATTACACACATGATCACAGTTGAGATTAGATTAAAAAAATGCTCATAAATTATTATTTCAATATTATAGACAAACCATTCAGGTGTAACTTAATCCAATATAGCTATAATTATTTCATAATACGAAATGTTTATTTTGCTTAAAATCTTGTATAACTATTTTTTGGTCAATAGTATCGTGAAGGTACAATGCGACCAATAACAGGTATCCAAGATTCAGTGACAAGACCAATGACTGCTGTAAGAGGGGCAGGCTATACATCACAACAGCGTTCATCATCATTGTTTGATCCTTTGAACCAAGCCTCTGCTTCACCATTGCTTCTTACCCGCCAAGAGGAAAAGTAAGAAATTGTACACATTTTTATTAATGGTATCAAACTTTATACAAAATAAGTTTAAAAATAAATCCCATTCAATGTGTTCCTGCTCATTACTAAATTAAAGGACAGTAAGGTTGTTGTATAATGAACCAACCCATTTGTGATGCCATAGCTACTTCAAATTCTATACCTAAGACACTTTATTTTATAGGATTATTCAAATAAAATAGAGCACAAATAAATTATGGGAGTAGGTTTTATAAATATAGAAACACTAGCTTTATTATTCAATTTTAAGGAACCAAAACATAAAGTTCAAAAGGATCAAAGCTGCTGAAAATACTTACTTAGTAGCCAACTCCCACCCTTGCTGTTAAGCCATTTGGTGATACGCTGACCAGTATAGACAAGCTTCCTTAAGTGGGTCATCATCATCATCTCCGGAATGGTCGAGTGAATTGCATTTCAGCAGATGATCCACATCCATCTTATCATGTCCACAGAGAGGGCATTCCGGTGTTGGGAGCACTGATGCGATTTAGATGGATAGCCAGATAGTCGTGGCCGGTCTGCACTCTAAACTTGGCAATGCCTATAGCTCGTGGGAGTCTGTGATGGGTCCTGTGGTGACAGGGTTTACCCATTTTCTTCTTGCTGATTGCTGTATGAGGTGCAGTTTGCTGACCTGGTTGGTAGTTGTGTTGATGAGGGCCTTTGTGCTCTGCAATGAGGGCATATATATGGGTTGTGCCATGGATATGCCTTTTTTGGCCAGCAAGTCTACCATCTCTTTTCCATAAATGTTAAACTGGCTAGGGAAACATTTTAAAGTTATATGACAACCTGTTTTTGCCAGGTTTTTTAGGGCTTTTCTTGTTTCCATTGTTCTTTTGCAGCCTGTATATATATTGCCGTTTTCTTCTTATAATGTGTATTTCCGGAAGGAGGATTAAAGTCGCGAGGCTAGGTATCCTCCTGCCACTCTCTTCTTCTTCTTTGTGTATCTTCTACTTTTTCTGTCATTTCTATTATACACATCTCAGCACACTGTATATATATATTGCGTGGTAGGTTTTGGATGGCCACTTGTGAATCGACGAAGAAAACTGCCTATGTAGGGGCTATTTTGTTTAGTTCAGCTGCTGCTGCTTCAACGGCTGCTATTTTTTCATCATAGTTGCTCTGGGGGGTGGGGGGGTCTCCCACTGCTTGTTATTCCTCAAAATTACGACTGTAGTAGGCAGCTCTGGTTGCGCCTGTTTTCAGTATTGATGACCCATCCGTATATATATGTAACCATTCTGGTTGTGGGTACTCTTTGAAGATTGTATAAAGGGCTGCTTACTTCAATTCTATGTCCAAGGATGCTTATTTCAGGTGACTGCGGTTCTTCAAACTGCAATTAGCTTTTGGTAGATTGTGGTAAAACTCATGGCAATCTTTAAGCAGGGCTATCTTTTCTAAGGCATACTTTAAAGCCAACCTCTCATAGGATGCCATTGGGGTAATATGAGTCTTCAGTCAGGCCGTGGCTTGTCTGTAGTTCAACCCATGGCTTGTCTGTTCGCCCAATGAGTGTATACTCCTCTGTGTCTCTGCCAGAATTGGAGAGCTATTTTCTCTCAATGGCTTTCTATTGAATTACACTTCGTTTGTGCCTCCATTGCTGCAATGAGTGTGGATTTAGGTACACCCTTTATGATCCTTAACGCTGTGTTCTGTCCAATATACAATTTACTGGGGGTGTTACGGTTGCTTGTTATAGTCACTTCACTCAAGAACGGGTCTGATTTATGACTTATAGATAGTTAGGACATCCTGGCATACACTCTATGTTATAGCTGTCAGTCTCTTTAATATTTTTGTTGCTTTTCCCTCACACTGTTTAATATGAGGATTCCATGTTAGACATCTATCAAGTATAACACCCAGGTATTTGGAGAGATTACTTTCTTCCAACGCATCGCTTTTGTAAAACAAAGAGATGCGGGGTATTTTAGTGGAAGGTGTCAACAGTTGAAAAGTGGTTTTTGTGGAGCTATCTGTCATGAAATTATAACTGGCTCACATTTCCAGTGAGTTTATGAATTTACCAACGTTTACTGAAAATGGAAGTAGTTTACAAAAATCTTGATAATATTTTTGTAAATTTGTATTCCTTTACGTCATTATAAAATCTTCTGAATTGTGTTTACGAATGTTCATGTCGAAGAAAGAAGTGAACAATCTTCACTCATCACTGACGACTTGGTGCTAAAGGTTGATGGAAAAGCGAAAGACAACTGAGGTAGTATGCTTTCATTGTTATCTTGGGAGTCTCGATTGTAAAGAAGTGTGGTTTATGAGATTGTGACAGAATGTTTGAATTACCGAAAGCTATGCTCATGCTGTCGACAGAAATTCATAAAAACAAATGTCTAGGCAGTTACTCTCATATTCATAGAGTGTCATCACTCTTTACTATTCCATCACTTATGACGTTTTCTCCATACACTTCACAGATCCCACCATAAATGTTAGCTGTTTTTACGCCAACATGACTGTTGTAAAAGAGGTGTTTATAAGTGTGTATACAAGGTCTGTTCAAAAAATACGCGGACTGTTTGAATTTCACGGCTCTAGTTAGTTTCAGGAGAATCCGCTTGGTGTCGCTAGGTTCGTATAAATCAGCTGATTGAAACGCGGTATTTCAGTCGCAGATATCTTCATTTGTTGATGAGTTACACACAGTTTAGTAAAGAGTGTTTTTTTCGTTTGTCGGATTGTAAAATGGACAGCCTGAAGGAGCAACGAATTGCTGTGAAATTTTGTGTAAAACTAGGGAAATCTGCAACAGAAACATTTGCCATGCTTAACACGGCCCACGGCGATATTGCCATGAAGCGTACTGCATGTTTCAAGTGGCATGAACGTTTCAAGGGTGGCCAACAGTCAATTGATGATGATGAGCGTCCTGGACGTCCTTCAACATCAACTGACAAGTTGACAAAATCAACACCCTGGTGCGCGAAAATCGATGTCTGACCATTACGGAGCTTTCAGAAGAGTGTGGGATATCAGTTGGATCTTGTTATGAGATTTTGACTGAAAAATTGAAGATGCACCTCGTCGCTGCGAAATTTGTGCCACGCCTGATGACCGATGACCAAAAAGCCAATCGCGGCCGGGTTTGTTGGGAACTGCTTGATCGTTCAAATGAAGATGAGAACTTTTTGTCAAGAAATATAACCGGTGATGAATTATCGCGGTGATGAATCATGGAGTCAAACGTCCCCAAGACCCATAAAAGCAGTTTTTTTTGATGCTAAGGGTGTTGTTCACTACGAGTACCTCCCTGAAGGCTCTACAGTCAACCAGATTACCTACATTGAAGTACTGAAACGTCTGAGGGTCGATCACTGTTCTTTCCCACCCCCCTACTCATCTGACCTTGCTCCTTGTGACTTTTTCTTATTCCCAAAACTCAAAAAACCAATTTGTTGCTCCTTCAGGCTGTCCATTTTACAATCCGACAAACGAAAAAAACACTATTTACTAAATTGCGTGTAACTCATCAACAAATAAAGATATCTGCGACTGAAATACCGCGTTTTAATCAGCTGATTTATACGAACCTAGCGACACCAAGCAGATTCTCCTGAAACTAACTAGAGCCGCGAAATTCAAACAGTCAGCGTATTTTTTGAACAGACCTCATATCTTATAGTGAAACATTTTTGATATCTACGATCTGATAGATAATGCTATAATTTGTTTTAAGTAAATATTGTGTTTGTTAAGCACTTTCAGTATGTAAATTATATACATATTAGTACATTAGAGTATTATATTAGTACATTAGTATTAAATATTAAGCACATTATTATAGTGTTGTATTTTGAGTTTTAATGGTTTTCTTGTTTTAATAAGGCCGGAAGACAAGATTAATCGACTAGAAAGGCGAATAACAGAACTGATTGATGAATCATGCATAGCTGCCAGTCAAGAGCAAAACAAGTTAGCTTTGGATAAGGCAAAGGAAGCTTCGACCAAAGAACGCAATCTGATCAGGCTTCAAGAACAAGCTGGGTTGTCTGATTCACACAATTTGGACCTGACATTTTCTGTTAGTTTGTTATTTAATATAATTATTTAAGGAAATTCCATTACAAAACTCATATACTCACATAAATAATTATGAACAATGCAATTATCTCAATTAAATTGCAACCCAAGTACGGTCTATGCAGATTTACCCAACTAGAAAGCAAGTATATTTCAGATACTTATGGCTTGTCCGTTAAATGCTATAATTCCCCAGCCAGAACTATGAGATCAGAATGGACTTTCTTTAGTTGAATTTCAGTCTACCTAAAAGCAGGTGGCCTACACTATGTTACCTTCTTTCTTCATTCGTTCAAAAGGATATATCACTTCGACAGTTCCCTGTAACACCAACAGAAATCATTTATGATTTCCGTTCCCTGTAACACCAAGTTTGAAACATCATTTATCCAAACCTCTTCATTCACCAGTTGTTATGAATAATCTCTGCTCTATGGTGAATTATCTGCTATTAAATTTTCTAGTTAGTTTATCAAGAAATAAATTTTAAGCAATTGTATTGCGGAATCAATTGCAAACAGTGGTGTAGTGGGGCGGGAACGCGTGGGAACAGCATTCCCACCTGCTTTCTCCAAGAATGCTATATATTAATAGGCGATCCTTGTTTTTTCTGAGTCGTAACTCAACATTGGCTGTAAGGGTCTTAATGATTTAAAGCAGAGTAGTTTTTAACGATGTCTAGAGCAGTTATTAAAGCAGTAAAATATTTAAATTGTATCAGGCAGTGATAATACTACCACCTTACATTTTTACAGTTTATTACTGTAGCCTAAAACCAATACAAATATTGCACTAAAAATCGCTAAGCTTTTCGGACAACACTGTGTAAAGCAGAGGCATTCTGGATCGCCCGATATAAGTCAATTCTCAGAAGATGGTGAGTGTTCCCATACTGGAAAATTTACAACTACACCACTGATTACAAATGAAATTACACCATTACAAATAGATTGATCATAAACAGTATACACAATAATTGTAAATATATTTCTGAAAGTTAAAGATAAGCTATTAAAAAATAAAGATATTTTAATAATATGCTGTTGTGATTGTCTGACAATATCTTATTTTGTCAGTTAGAAACAAATTTTAAAAGTGGGATGAAATTAACTGGATAATTAAAGAGGTTTAAAAGCCTTTTCAATGATTCTTTTTAACATTGAACTTCTCATATGTTGTTGGTGGTTTACCCTCTCTTGTATTTTTATTGTTACTGAGGTTCTAGTTGTTTTTCCTGGAATAAAAGAACCAAAGCAGGTTGTTACCTTACAATCCCCTTACTGTAGCTGTTACTTAAGACACTAATAGGTTATTAAATTTTGTTCATGGTACAAAAATGTAGACTTAATATTTAATTTATCAAATATACTTTTAAAAAAATTATAGTTATACTATAGAGTACTGTATATTTTGCAGGTTTTATTTAACTTAGCCAGCCAGTACGCTGCCAATGAGATGTATACCGAAGCATTAAACACATACCTTGTCATTACAAAGAATAGAATGTTCCATAATGCCAACAGATTGAAGGTTAACATGGGCAATATTTATGTAAAGCTAGGACAATATCCTAAGGCTATTAAAATGTATCGTATGGCACTGGATCAAGTTCCTAACACTCATAAAGACCTCAGGTAACTAGAGTTTATTTGGAATCATTAATTTTCTTATTCTTGCCCATCTGAGTTATATATGATCAAGTTTATTTACATTTTCTTATTATAGTGAATATGACATTACAGATAATACTGAAATCAAAAAGTTAGAAAAATTTATTATAGCTTCAATATTTTGTGATAATGGTCTTACCGAGGTCATGGAACCAATTTTAGAAAATATGTTCCATTTGTATACATTCCTGACATATTTATCACACAGAAAAAAATTATTTTTTTTTCAAAGTGTGAAAATCTTTCTGTATTAAAAGTACTAAATTTTGTCAAAATTTGAACAATATTTTGATATTAAATTATCTTGAGCAACTATGAGATATTAATTTTTATTTTGGAAGTTTTTTTTCTTCTAGTGTTAGAGATGAACTAAAACATTTACATACTGTATTAGCAAAATCACAAACATAATTATATGTGTTTTCCAGGATCAAGATAATGCACAATATAGGAATCTTATTTGTCAAGATGGGACAGTTCAATGATGCATGCTCAAGTTTTGAATATATAATGCAGGAGAAACCTGATTTCAAAGCAGGTACTATTTTTAAATGATCAAAAAATAAACCACGTAACATAAGTGGAATAAATTTAACGTTGTAGCTTTTACAAAAGTAAAAAAAAGAACATTTCAAATATAGATAGTACAAATAAGAATGTGATGTTTATGATAAGTATTGGTAAAGTGGCAGAACAACTCCTAACTTTATAATATAATTACTTAATATGAAAAGTATAATTTTTGTTGTAGTTTTTAATTTAAAAAATCTGTTAATTTTGTAAAAATATTTAAAAGAACAGGACACGGTTTGGTATCATAGGCCAACAGTATCTTTATTATCAAGAGGGCCAGTTTCAACTTCAAAATGTTTTTTATATATACAGTTTACAGTACAGTCTCACTAATCCGGACTTGATGGGACCGGACCCGGTCCGGATCAACGAAAGTCCAGATTAGACGGAAAAAGCCAAACAAATGCATACAATATGTGTTTTAGGTGGGAAAACATATTGAAATTGTAGTTTTAGTGAAATTGAGGCCTAAATATAGCTTACAGTACAGTATTTCATAGCTTATGTAGCAAAAAATCCTATAATTATAACAGAAAAGTCATGACATAAATAAATATCTAAGCACCTTTCTCGTTGAATAAAAGTATTCACATAAAGTTATTTACACTATACTGTATAAACGCACAAAAAACTCAAACAAAAATGAAACTGAAACAAAAACAAACTTTAAAAAACTTAGTGAAAAAAGTCCGTAATGTTCTTTTGTTTTAACGATGAATGACGTCGTTTCACAGTACGATCTCGTAGGCGTTTCAAGGTCAGCAGCTCCGCAGTTGACGTATCACTTTGTTTCTCAAAGTAAGTCATCAACCCCTCCAGCATTGCAGCCACCTCATCATGAGTTAGGCTGACAGGTTCGTCTGTGTAGTCTTCCTCTTCCGAGCTGTCATTTTCTGCGTTTGCAGTGCACACCGCGACGATTTCGTCCTCGTTGAGCACTTGATGACCAATGTCATTATCACTGATAATCCACTCGGAAATATCAGTGTCTTTCAACTCGGCACAACCCTCCAATTGTTGAAAAATCTGAACAAATTCATTGTCGTCATTAGTAGGTTGACTGTCAGATTTTCCACTTTCCTGTGGCATTTCAGGCCACAATTTTTTCCAGCTTTTTTGTAGTGTAGACGGTTGAATTTCCTCCCACGATTCTGCAGCCATATAAATGACATCCTTTATAGTCACTTTTTTAAGATTTTCAATAAATTTTGTAGCTGGATCTGCTTCTTGTTGTTCCAAAAGCGATAAAATTTACTTTTTCCTATATCGCCGTTTTATCGCTTCTATCACGCCCTGATCCATCGGCTGAATGAGAGCCGTTACGTTAGGAGGAAGAAATTTAACAAAAATGTCACCATGACGCAATTCTTCTTCATTTGGGTGGCATGGGGCATTATCAATTAGTAAAACCGCTTTTCGAGGGAGTTTTTTCTCTTTTAAAAACTTTTCTGTTGTTGGAACAAAGTTTTCAAAAAACCAGTCCTTAAAAATTTGACTGTTCATCCACGCTGATTTTTGGAACTTGTATTGGGCCGGTAGAACACTTAAATTTACATTTTTAAAAACCCTAGGCTTTGCGGATTTCCCTATCACCAAAAGTGGAAATTTTAGATCGCCAGAAGCATTACTGCAGGGCAGCAAAGTCATAAGTTCTTTCTTAACTTTATGGCCTTTTGCTACTGAATCTAATTTGGAAGCTAAAGTTTTTTTTGGGAACATTTTATAATTTAATCCAGTTTCGTCAGCGTTGAACACCTGACAAGGTTGTAAGTTTTCATCTCTGAGAAACTTGCCAAATTTGTCTTTGAATTTTTCACTTGCATCACTGTCACCTGACAAAATTTCACCACTTATTCCGAGTTGACGGATGCCGTGTCGTTCCTTCCACCGTGACAGCCATCCCACACTGGCAGTAAAATTAGGGTCTCCTTTTAACTTTTCATTCAGTTTCAGCGCGATCGTTTGCAAATTTACACCCGATAAAGGAACACCCTGTTCCCGTTGTTGGCAAAACCAAACATACAAAGCATCATCTAGGGTTTCATTTTTTGGTTTTTTTAAAGTGCTTCTGCCGCCTAAACTGTCTTTACTAACCATTTTTGCACAAAAATCTTCAATTTCCTGTCGCTTTTTTTCCAATCGGAAACAGTTTGTTTTCCCACACCTAACCCTTTTGCAATTTTAATAAGCGATTCACCACCATCAATACGAAACAAAGCTTGGAGTTTTTGTTCCATTGTCACTGTCACTGACTTACGTTTAGTCGCCATTTTCACTGAACACTGAACGAGACGTAAATAAAAAACACAGAACAATATCGCACTAGAATTAAATGACAACTGAGCAGATATCTTGCGAGAAGCAGGAAAAGTGGCATCTGTCCGACAAAACAACTGACCTGACGCCAGACGGATAGACTGTTTATCCGTTTAGTCAGCGGTCCTTTATCTTTTGTTTATCGCAAGATGTCTCTGATGTCACGTACGTTGTAGTGTTGGGTGATCTAATTTGTATATATTTTTTCAAAGAAGTTTTTTCTACTTTAGTAGGCAAAAGAAACAAACAAGTGGTATACCTATTTCATATTTTAATGAATAAATTATATTATTTGAGTATTAAAGTAGGAAAACCCCTTTGAAAAATAACAAATATAGACGTATAAAAATAAATATTTTTGTGGACAGCAGACTGATTGTGCACTGTAAAATACTATAACTAAACAAAACTTTTGGGCCGTCCGGATTAGCCGGAGGTCCGGATCATCGGAGACCGGATTAGCGAGACTGTACTGTATATAGAGTGTCTCTGATGAAGATCGCCACATAGCGATTGAAAACGTTCTGTATCAGTAAGTTTTAACAAATTTACAAAATTTAAAGTTCTGATAGTCATAAACTATTGTTTAAGCGATTAATAAGATTCACCGAATGTAATGGACTACAAAATTCATGAATATAATATATTTATAGCAACAAATTTAAAGTCAGTGATTAACGTGTCATGTGTGTCTATTCCACTTTATATTATTCAGAATTATTATCAAGGTAAATCTTTCAGTCTTATATTTAGTTCAGAAAATTCCAAATAAGCATTGAGGTTTACCAGAACTATCTTAAAATAATCCTCAAACTGGGACACTCTTGTGAAGTTAATCGTTCTGTAAGCAATGAAGTTGGTATAAGCAACTGAAGGTTTTATTTGTTTATTTTTTGGGATCTACTAAGAGTGATATGGCAAACAAAGCTATGGAGAGTAGGGGTCCCAATACAAAATATTTACTTGTTGATTCTTTGTACCTATGACTTGGATCAAATTTAAAAACATGAAATTTTGTAATTCTTAATGTACCCATCTTCACATCTGTTAGGAATATTTCTATACATTTGAGTAATTTTTTATGCCTTTTATAACAATAAAATGTTATCCTGTGTTGACGTGGTTCAGAATAACTCCATTCTCAAAACTTAAATATTGCTGTTCGCCCAAATCTTCATCTTTATAAATTTTTATATAATGTTAGTCCTGCCCACACCACTTACAGACCTTGCTCTCTATTGGTACATGCCTATTCTTGACGCCTTCCGATCAACTTCTTGACAATTGTAAACTTTTTAAAATAACATCTGACTGTGTATTTATTTGTTTATTTATTATATTTTCTTTCTTTAATTTTAATTTATAAATTTCTAAAATTTAAAAAAATATTCAACCGACTTCCTTTATTAGCATAATAACATTATTATTAACATTATAGGTTTTATTGTGATATTTTTATATATCATATAGAAGTGTGTGCAGCTGAACACAAGAGTCCATTGACTGCAAACATAAAAGTAATTTATTAAAATATTTAAACTCATTTTATATTAATGGCAAAACAATACAATTGTATGGTTACTAAAATATACTAAAGTTTTTTTTTTATTTCTCAGGGCTGCATGCTATTATATGCTACTTTGCAATGGATGACAAAGAAAAAATGAAGCAAGGTTTTCAAATGCTATTAGAAGTACAACTTGATGTTAATGATGAAGATAAATATTTCAATTCTATGGTCAGTAATTTTATTCTATTTAGCCATGTAGTTGTCTTGTTCTTAATAATATAAAAATGCCATTGTCTTTGTTTTTTTTTTAAAACAATTTACAAGGTCTTTTATTAACTAAACTGATTTGAAATAGTGAATCAGTTTAAACATTCTTAATGCATTAAGTTCATTGATCAGGTTTATCAGTTATTTGTCAGTTACTTGTGTTTTTTTTCTACATTTTTGAGTTTATTATTGTTAGACGTTTATAAGCAGCTTTACAAGATGCTGCAGAAGGGCTTAGTAGCTGTAGAATGTTTTTTCAACTGTTGAAGATGAGGGTGTTGCCATATTCTCAAGAATAGTTACTGGAGATGAAACATGGATTTATCATTCAACCCCCAAAAACAAACGTCATAGTATGGACATCCGACAGTAACCCATTTCTTTTGAAAGTTGAAGATCTTCATCCAAGATGTTGCAAAGTGAAGATCAACTAATTTTGATATTTGGTGGCAGTAAAGTCATGATGTCACTTAACATATACCACTTGTCGTAGTCAATGACCTTGCGCACACTGCAATGACATTCGCTGAGTGGAAGCTGCAGTTTTTCCACTCCGTTGGTTATCATGAACAGTTTCTCTGCCTTCAATAAATATTTGTTGCCAGCCACAAACCATTTTAATAGGCATTACATCTTTACCATACACACTACATTAACTGGTCATAAACTTCCAAAGCTGATTAAATTTTAGCGATAAAAAAAAATTAATAACACTGTGTACTTCACAACTGGTGGTAAAATGAAGTGGTCTCCATGGGAGTAGGGCTGCTACTGACCTTCGAAGATTCGCACCACCACAAGACCATCAGCCAGTGGTACTATAATTTTTCCTTGCTCATGAATTGCATACATCATTTCAAATTTAATATTAAACCTGGGGAAACTTATTTTTTAGATACCCCTCTTATTATTGAAGAAATGCAATGAAGGAGAAGTAGATGTTATTGGTAGGAATGTACCGCCTCTAATTTTATTACATCAGTAAACTCATTTTGAAGTTAGCACACAGCTGTAGAGGAAATCTACTTTTGTAGGTTTATTGCAACTCTGCAAGTTCAAATTTTTTAGTACAATTGAGATAGTTTTTGACTTGTACCTATAAAAAATATTTAATCACTCATAAATATTTCTTATTAATAAATTGTACACTTTCAGAAGGTTTAAATAACCAATTTCTTGTTTTTCAGGATGATGGGTCATCAAGTTTACTTCTTGAGGTTATTCGTAATGACAGCTTACATGCGTTAGAGAAGCAGCTGAAACGTGAAGCTGAACGAAGCATCTTAACTGCAGCAAAGCTCATTGCTCCTGTTATTGAAGATAATTTTACTGCAGGTCAGAACCTTCAATACTGCAGCTACTTAGTAATATGTTTTATTGATATACAGTTAGTACTTTAATTTAAACTAATACCTCAGTACCTTAGTAAAACAGAGGAATAAATTTACATTTGTGAAAATAACAAATTTACAAATTTTAAAGTAAAATATTCCTTAATATTATGCTATTTTGTTTTGTAATTTTTATAAATATTTAAATATACAAGCTATTACATAAAGCACATGATTAGGAGGAATTTTCATGTATAAATATTTTTTACAAAACTATATTTGTAGCAACCAAGAATACCCTTCAAACTAAATCTAATCGCTCTTCACATAAGCTTACCTTCTATTTATCTCTCTTTTATTTGATTTCTTGAATTTATTTGGTCTATTATTATTTTCTTTATAGATTTCTACAATAATAATATTTGAGAATAGAGATATTTTTGTTTTGTTATATTTTTTTAATGTATTATTAGTTATAAAGGCTAGCCTAAATTCAGTGTTAAGTGGCCACCATTAAAGGTCAACTAATTTCAGTTGTTGATCTAGTGTGTTTGTTGGTTGCAATATTGTTCATGATTTGTTTGTTTCATTAAGCATCTAAGATTGCATCATGACTTTTGAATTGTGATCTGTGATTCAGTTTCTAAATGTATGAAATTTGTAACCATAATATATTTACCTTGTTTTACACAGAAAGTTGTAAATACAAATCATCTCTTCAGCTTTGATGTCAAAATTCTTATTTGGTATGAAATAATATCCATGATTATGGACAAACAGAATGCCTGTCTTATGTTACAGATTATTTCCTGTGTTCATTTTATGAATTTGTTAATTGGTGAGATGTATATCTTACTTAATGAAAATATAGAATACACAAAGACCACAATTCATGAAATTCTGAAGGATAGATCGTTTCAAGTGCAGAAAAGCTTGTGTAACACTTGCTCATATATTTTGTTTAAGTTTACAGGTGCTGTCTTCAAAAATCTTTATTACTGTTCTATTTAGCAGCTTGCTCTCTGAGGGTGGTTAAAGTGTCATGCTTGTTCCAGTGAACAACTCCGGCTGTGATATTTTATTAACGATAATAATGTGTAATTAATGTTCTTTTGGAACCAGGTCCTTTGGTGCCAGGTGCAAGCCTGTGCACTAGCACCTGGTGAGCCATCCATAGAGTTGTATGGTTCTCATGCTTTTAAAGCAGCTTGAATTGATTCATTTCTGCAGTGGCGGACTCTTCTCTCATGCTCTGTCTTGAGGCCTCTATCTATGGCAAATATTTAGAGGTACCATGTAACCCTCACTATGGCTCTCAACACATTATTTTGAAAGCGTCAATAACTTGCTGACTGCTGCTCTTGGCGGATCCTCAAAGTGGCAACCTCTATATGGGCTTATACACCAGCAATTTATTTTAGGAACTCAACCACAATACTGACTAAGAGTAATGCCAGCTAGAAATTCTGTGCCGGATCCTCAGTTCATCTCTTTTTTTCTTCACATGGGATTTCCAGTTCAGTTTAGTGCTGTGGTGGATTTAAGGGGGGCTTTGAGGGTTAAACCCCTCCCAAAATATGGAAAAGTGAAAATTTTTAAACTATAAAATAACACTATAAATGTAAATTAAAATACCATTTCCCCCCGATAAATAAAATGTCTGCGTTTGTCCCCGATTTTAAATCTACTTAATAATTAGTAGAATATGTTAACAAATCCATATTAATCACTATAATAACATACTGTAATCATTAATAAATATGGCCACCCACAATGCAATAAATAGGCGGTTTACCTTGTAAATATATGGTAAATCGGGCTAAATAATGCGTGTATAATATCACTTAGCAGGCCTATAACTATTTCCCTCAGATAGAAGACCCTTAATCTTCTATATAGATATTATACTATATCTACCATATCTCCTACATATTTTCCGGACAGGGGAACCCTTTTCCTCCCCTCACACTAGCCCTCCCCAAAATAACTTTCTAGATCCGTTCCTGGTTTAGTGTCTAATGTTAGACCTAGGTTTTTCACCTCTTTGCTATAATAAGGAATAAGTTTTCCATTTATTATGGTCTCTTGTTTGCTCTGGCTTATTAGTAAATATAACATGGGGTGACGCTTTCATTAAGCTTTTGCACCATTGTCTGGTCCAGTCACTGATGCTGTCCATCTAACAATATGTATTTTGGAATATAAAAATCATTATATCATCTGCTGACTTTTTATTTGAATTAGCAAATATATTCTATTTTATTATGGCTCATGATATTGCCTTTATTTTTAGTATGGTCTAACTGAAGGCAAATGATTTATACTCCTTTAACTGATTGGGGTAGTGCACCCATAAAGGCATCTTATTCAACCATTGTATCTCTCTTAGAAAAAAAATATGGCATTTGATAGTGAAATCAAAACTGCTAATGTAGAACTTCAGTGCCTTATTGATAGGTTATCTTGATGCAAAATGTTTGTTCATAATACTGATGGACTCAATATCAAGAAAAAAGCATAACTCGCAGTGAATAAAGATGGACGTTTTTCACTGCAAAAATACAAAATTTATTAATTTAGTCAAAACCATTACATATATGGTAGCAAAGGGTAATGTAGCAGATTATTAGGTGAAGCAAGGCATAGAAATATTACCTAGCTAGCCGAGACTCATTTTATACCGATTTTTTTAAATATCTTAATTCAAACCAGATGCACTAGCTAATTGATGTTCAGTTTTAAAATATTCAATAATTGTTAAACTAAAATTTAAAGAACAGATTAATGTTTGACAGGTGTGAATTTTCTATTAGCATGAACAATCTAATACAACTAACAGTCTAGCTTACAACTGTAATCAAGCAGAGGTCTTGGAAACCATCTACTTAAAGGAGTGTAAAAAATTGGATGAAATAAAACCCAATCTGGTATCATTGATAAAATAAAATCTTGCAGATTGAGTTTTTATATTTTTTATTTTGTACATCAGTAGATCTTCTCTTTTTGTTATTAAATTGAACTTTGTATAAAAATCTTATTTTCATTGTGACTACGAGGTGTATTTTTAAACTAAGGGCCGTTTGTTTATATTCCCTCATAATTCGTGTGTACGCCACAACGAGCGCTTGCGTCGTGTCCCTGTATGCCTTGGCAACAACTACCCTCAGTTACAGCTGTGTAGCTAACCTGTGTGTTGTGTTCTGTGCTTGCAAAATGTTCAAGGTTATCAAATTGAATGCCCCTTGCGAAGTTCGTTCGGTGATACGGTTTTTGTTGGCAAGAAACATGTCTGCTGCAGAAATTCACCCACAGATTTCTGAAGTTTACCGTGCTAATGCCATGTGTGAAAGAAAAGTGCGTAAGTGGGTTCGAGACTTCAAAGATGGCTGACAATGTCCATGACAAAACGCGATCTGGTCATCCATCTCTAATGTCAGACGATTTGCTGGCTTCAGTTGAAGCGAAAATTTGTGACAACAGACGCTTCACAATCACTACTCTCTCACATAAATTTCCCGAAGTTTCGAGGTCTGTGATTTACAAAATTGTTCATGAAAAATTAAACTTTAAGAAACTGTGTTCGCGTTGGGTCCCTAAATTCCTGACGGAGGAGCACAAACACAAAAGACTCGAAAGTTCCTTGAATTTTCTTACACGTTATGACGAAAATGGTGACGACATGCTGAGTCGGATCGTAACTGGAGGCGAAACGTGGGTTTCGCATTTCACTCCCGAATCGAAACAACAAAGCATGGAATGGAGACACACACCAAACCCTGAGGAAGCTGCGCAGAGCAATTCAAAACAAGAGATGTGGCATGCTCACAAAAGGAATTTTGTTTCTGCACGATGACGACTAATTGAAAACGGCCATGAATTCTTGGTTATCACAGCAGGCAGCAAGCTTTTATGAAGAAGGTTTCCAAAATTTAGTTGTGCGATATGATAAGTGTTTTTTCAAAAACTTGGAAACTATGTAGAAAAATGTATGTAAAAAAAAGTATGTAGATTCCGAAAATAAAGTTAGTTTTTGCAAATTTCCTTTTGTTTTTTTAAATTTTCAAACGGCCCTTACTTTAAAAACACGCCTCGTATTTTTTTCTACTCATGTATTTTAAAAGCTTGGGAAACAAACCCTTCTAAAAAATGTTAGATTAAATCTTGGAGAGAAAAGACCACAGGTCATCACCTTTTTCAATTTCAGCCTGAACTGTTGAGTGAGGCCAAATTAAGGGGCGTTTCACGTCCGATTGCGGCTTTTCCGGCTTAAGCACGATCCGGTCATCTAGTGACAGAGGAATACTTATTTAGATTTAAATTTTATTTAGATATTTTTCAAATTCTCCAATCTGTGTACTTAGTGAAAATGAAAGCTTAAACCACGTTTTGTTATTTTGCACTTGTTTCTTACCAATGAGGGACTTCCTGAGGGCCGAAGTGACAACATGGCAAAACGTTTTTATGGACAAGAAGCACTAGGGCTGACAAGGATCATATACCATGGACATTGGGTTATCGGCTACTCTTGAAGCTGGATGCCAGTCCGACGAATTAGTAATTGTGACTATTTCATTACCATCCACTAACTTTTAAAATTATTCCTGTATAATTCTGTATTGTATAGTGTAAATCATTAAAAAAATTATGTTAATGTGTTTGAAGGTAGTATGTAAATAATAAAAATAAAAATGGAAAAATGGTTGATATTGACAAATGTTATACCATGTGTTTCAGGCTATAATTGGTGCGTAGAAGCTATCAAGAACTCTTTGTACATCCCATTAGCAGGAGATCTAGAGATTAACAAAGCTATTACGTTTCTAAAACAGAAAGATGTGACTCAAGCTATGGAGACGCTCAAGGCTTTTCAAAGAAAAGAGAGCAAAGTAGCCAGCACAGCTTCTGCTAATTTGGGCTTCCTACATTTTCTGGTAATTTTGATTTCAGTTTTTCACAAATAATGCACAAAATAACTGAAACTTGAACTTTCAATCAGATGTAAATAAATTAGGCAGAAATGGGAAGCTTACTTTTTTATATAATAATAAAAAATCAAATAAAAATATGCTTTTTTATGAAAAGCTTTAGACACAATTTATCATGTTTAAAAAATTAATGTAACCTTCTTTTCTCATTCTGTGTTCAAGATAAAAATGTTATTGAAATAAAAATATTTGAATTGTATATTGAAATTCAGTATGCTGAGTTTGCTTTAATTAAAAAATATTTGCGTATTTTTGAAAAACCATTTGAATCTATTATATGCTGCTCATCTAGATCCTTTTCCCCAAGTGATTCAAATTGGCCTTCATTACCTAATTCTCCAGCAATTATTATTCCCACCATTGATGTTAATAATTTTCTCTATTACACTGAATTCATCTCTAATATCTAATAATACAAATTTATTCAAGTGTTACTAGGGATTAAGAGTAGGTAAAATAATTTCTCTGAAATTATAAAGTCAACAATACCACTGAATTTGTATTACTTGTTAACAGTCATTAATTAAATATTTGCTCTAAATAACTACAAGTGTGTGGTTATTTTAAAAAAACATAAATTAATAAAATATTAAATTTATTTAGCTGCTAAATATTTGTTAATTTGATAATATATTAGTGAAATATTTATATTATTTTGTTGTAAATCTTAATAATTTTCTTTAAAAATTTAACACAATATAAATTATGTAATAGATTACCGTTTTATTCTAAAATTTGTTTTATCTTTTTGCTTAATTTAATAGTGTTTCATTATTGTATAAAGAGTTTATAAAGTAGGACATGATATGAAGCCTAAATCACTCTTTGTTTATGCACATAGCAGCAATTGGAATTGCACATTATAGAGGCTGTCGTTAGAGCACTCAACTTATTAGACTAGTGGCACATCACTTGTAATGGAATGGACACCTAGTAAGTTTTCACTATTTAAATTAAAGTGCATGCTAAGTAAAACACATGACTTTTGTTTTTAGTCTTTAAGGTCTTCTAAAAGTTATTGTGTATTTTTAGTACACAAGTTTTTCTAATAATGGTTACCATTGAGAAGTAGAATTTGTGCTTAAAACAAAACAAATATATCAAAGTCACAACAAATCTAACAGTAAAAATTTAAGTTTAATTTTAATATGTCCAAGCTCATTTAAAATTAATGTTGGTTATTACATTTTTAAGATTAGTCCCTGAATATTGTAAATGATAAAATGTTTACCAAAGTGGAAGTTTCTTCTCTTAATTATGTCTAAATAGGTTCATTGTTTGCCTATATGATTGCCTCTCTTATAATATATTATTTTTATTGTTATACTTTTTGATTGTAAATAATCAATGAGGCCTCACCCAACTTCAACAAACCAAACATGGTTCTATTAAAAAATGACTGAAAAATGAAAAAAGGTACTTGTAAGAGAGCAACAACTTTATACAGAGATTCACAGAACCAATAGTCTACCACCATGTTGTATATTTGAATTGTATTGTATGCTATAACTTGGTAAAATGTAAAATATTAATTCAGTGAATATTTTAGCTATAATTTTTGTTACAAAGCTTTATCATTCTCAGAAACAATAAAATATCACAATAGCGATAACACAATGTCATTGATTTCCAAATTTCTACACCATTCATTATAATTCAGTGACAGATTAGACCTTTCAATTTATCTATAATGTGATGAATTATACCATTCTAATTAAATAAATATTAGATTGTTTTTTTTTCATTGTTGGTAAAATTAATGAGCTTGTTTGTACGCTCTTTGTCTCAAAAGTATTGTGAACAGAACTGAATAATTTTATCTTACTCCTTTTCTAGCTAATCATAGATCAAAGAGTTTATTATAAGTAAAGAAAAAGTTTTCTAAAGCTATATATTTTTATAATAAATATTTGTGTTAATTTTCTATAAATTTTTATTCTTATGGATATATTTTTCTTTTCATTGATACTATTGAGCAAATAATTTTGTTATTGAGACAGCAAGGAGATGTGGATAATGCTGAAAAGTGTGGAGAAGCTGCTCGAGAGTCTGATGCATATAATGCTGCTGCTTATGTAAACCTCGGCAACTGTAGCTTAGCTAAGGGTGAGCCGCAACGAGCTAAGGAACTTTATGCTTTGGCACTAGACAGTGATGCTTCTTGTTTAGAAGCTTTGTACAATCTTGGTAAGCACAGATACTTTAGAAAGTATGTATGATGATCTTTAATTTGTTGAAATAATTAGAAAGAGATCTTTTTACTTGACTTTAATAAAGTTTTAAACATTTCCCCATAAATTATGATATATAACTAATTTAGATTTTAAGCCTTGATTTTTTTGTGTAAATTAAAAGATGTAATCAAAAAGTTTCCAGAATAGGCCTAAAAGAAATTTTTAAATTACTTAAATTCCAGCAATCTGCTTAAAAATATTCTACCTGTGAAATAATGCAATGAATTTGACATTTCCATTATTTAAACATGTTAAAAATCCTTTTGTGTAAGGCTGTCAAACACCTTTGTACATATTGTTAAATGTCTTTAACGGCTTTGTCCTAAAATTTGGAATTTTTTGCCTCTTTTTTTTCTCTACCACCTGAAAAATTGCATACAAAATCTAAATTCTTGGTGAACAATGCCTTTGATCTTGAAAATATTCACTTAGTTTTTGTTGTACTAAACTTGGAGACTTTTTCACTATGATGCCTGTTGTTTTGTTTCTGGATCATAGTCAGAAAACTAGTTTTCATCATTAGTTATAACACAAATGTGAAGGTCAGCTCATTTGCAAACATTTATCTTTGAATTCACTCTACATATCAAAAGCCGCCAGAAAGGGTTTGGGATTTATGCCTTGGAGATAGAAGCCAAGGGATTTGACTTTTGTAGCAAATGCCTAAATTTTTTAAAAAATTTCTTGACATTAATAGCTTATCCCAACACTTCTACTTACATGGTGGATTATTTAAAGATGGTCTTTGTATAAAAGTTGTAGAGTTTTTTCAACATTTTGTCCTGCTTTGGAACATTGGCCTAAATAGGTTACCTTTTTGAAGTGAGATTTATAGTTTAATGCAAGCTCATTGCTCAACTTTATTATCTGTCACAAAATTCTCAAATCAATGTTATTAAAGGTTTATAAAACTGAGCAAATAGTTGGAACTAATGTTATATTGAAATAAAACTTGATAAACTTGATTTGTGTTATCAAGCACTAGACTGTTGTCTTGTACACAAATAGTTGAAATGAGTCAATGAGCTTTCAGATATAGTAAAGAATATTTTAAAGAATAATTTTAAATCAATCTTTCACTATGTTCAAGAATAATATAACTCTAAAGCGGTTATTAAAAGTAGATCTCTTCTTTATGTCTTTAAGGTCTTGTCAACAAGCAGTTAGGCATGTTTGAAGATGCTATGGATTGTTTCTTTAAACTGCATGCCATCATTAGTCATCATCCTCAAGTTTTGTACCAGTTGGGCCATTTGCATGAGTTGGTGGGAGATATTGATCAAGCTATTGAATGGTGATTGTTTTTATATATTATTTTAGACATAAGTTTTTTCTGATGTAGTGCATCATTTCAGAGGATTTTTTTGCAGTTGTAACAAATTAGAGGTTAGAAAGTTTTATGAAAAACTGTTATCTTTGATGATAAATAATGTAATGTTCTTTTTTATGGAAATATTTGCAAAACTTCAAAATGTTTTTTGATTTTTCCAGTTTAACGGTTATTATATTATTCCTTGCCTAGAAGTTGCATTTGAAACAGAGATGTGTTGTAAAGTTATGTTTTTAAAGTAGAAAAATGACTACAAAAAATTATCAATTGTTGAAAAATCATATAACCGATGATGACAGTGTTTTCATTTTTACTGGAATGTACAATTTACTACTAAATAAGAAACAAAGAATGCAGAGTTTAAAATAGGTGTAATGGATTGACAGTTTAAGAGTGTCACTCAAGATGATTATCTTGAAATTATGTAATTTTTTTACCAGAAACCCCCTTAATGTGCTATACATCTCTATTTTATTCTGAATTTTTATTATATTGAAAATTAACCTAAAGATAATGAATTTAATAATATAGATCTAGTTGGCAGCCAACTCATTTCAGCTGCAGATTTCCAACATATTTTTGTGGAAATAATAGTGTTTGTAAATGGTATTTAACTTTTCAGAATTGTGTAGAATAATTAATACTTAAATTAATACTTAGTAATGTTTAATACAGTAGAGTGTCAATAATCCGGACGTAAAAATCTGGAGCATCGTAAATCCTGATCATGTGAAAAGTACGGTGCTAGGCACCCCTACAGTACATATCCAAACTAGGTGTTATCTTTAATTATAAATGCAAAGAAGAAAAAATGCTTCATAACTAAATAAAACGCAACATACAGTATATTTAACCATGATTTTAATATTTAGATTTATATGTTCTGCATGCTACCAAATAACAGTTATTGTAACCAATCAGCAAAATAATAAAATTTATTATTAAACCTAATCTTTAGATAATTTGTCATATAATATGATTTTGTTGAAAAATTAATAAAAGACTTTTTCACTCAATAAGTTTGTACTAGCATATTTTTGGTCTTTCTGTGCTGTGTATCAGTATGTACATTATGTGTTCTTTCACTAAATTCTTTTGTATTTTAAGCCCTCTTATGTTTATTTTGTGGTTTAATTCAAACCTACACGGTACTCTAAGCATTAAAATAGATTATAGTTAGTTAAATATCAATAATACGCAATAGTTTAAGATAGTTTGAAAATCCGTAAATCAGTAGACTGGATGGTTCCTGGTCTCACTTGATCCGGACTTTCGACACTCTACTGTACTTATAATAGTAGTTTATTATATTTTTTTTTAAGAGCTTAAACCTTTTCTGACATTTTACAGTTTCTGAAAATTTCTGACAATTTTTTTAATATCTGTAAACGTTTTTTTACAGCAACTTTTATACTTTCTTTAACTTGTTAAATGATACTGTTAAGATATACTACACTACCATGGAAGCATATGTCAATGTACCATTGACATCAGTGGGGAGGGGGGATTTCTAATAACTGTAGATAGTAACCTGCTGATGAGAAGAGCCTTGAGTTTCAATAATGTCAAAAGTTCAGTTTGAGATCTACCACCACATGATAATTTTACTGTTTTTTGAATAAATCATCAAAATCAAAGCGTTATACCAAATATCAAAAATAAATACTAAGACTACTCAAATAATTTAGTTGTTTTTGGAATAAAAATCACCCATGTTTTTAGTTGACGATTTAATTTTTTTTAGAAACTCATTTTATTATTTGTTTATGTTGCTGATTAAAAATATCCCTTAGTTTATTTATTTTTTTCATCAACTCTTAAACTAAAAATGAATAAAATCCATTTTTAATTAAATAATTAATTTGTTAGTAATATTAAAAATATTATTTTTGACCAAAGAGAAAGCAGTTTTTGTAGTACCATACAGTGAAACGTCTCATATCCAGATCAATGTGGAGATAGCCCGATCTGGATAACCAAAAAACCTGAATATTAGATGGATTATGTCAATCTTTCCAATTAGAAGTAGATGTATGATTGTTTGAAGTAAATAAGTTGCATTGATTGAAGATTGTAATTGTTATTAGACTTTTGCTATTACTTGTGACCAGACGTTTTTTTAACTAAAAGTTGTTAACTTACACTTGGAGGAAACGTTTTCGTCTTACGACTTCTTCAGCCTCGTCAGAAGTCGTAAGACCAAAACGTTTCCTCCAACTGTAAGTTAACAATTTAACAACTTTTAGTTAACAAAAAGTCTGGTCGCAAGTAATAGCAAAAGTGTAATAAGAATTAACAATCAGCTCGTCATGAACAGCAACAAGATTTCGATATTGTAATTGTATTTAAATAACAATATAGAACTGTGTATGTACAATTTACATTCCTGTATATACATATGTACATTAATTATCAGTTTTGGTAGAAAAAGATGTAATGGCGGTTTGTTTGTTTTGTTGAACACGTTTCTTCGATGAAATATTCCTCCACTTTCGAAATAGTAGACGATTTACCCTGTTGCTTCGTCTTGTTGTTCGATGTACTCGATATAGGGGCCAAATGCCTGGAAAGCTTTACTATGCATCATAGTTTGTTTCTTTTGACATCTTCGGCAGGCTCTAGCTGTGTGCTCACTAAGCCTATAATATCACTAGTAGTAAATTCATGCATTCATACTCTTTCATCCATTCATTCACGCCAACACTGTTCATGTCCTTACAACCTGATCATAGAAGATCAACAATTTCTTCATTTGTTTCACTAAATAAGGTTTTCTGTTTGTAATATGTTTTTAATCCTCTCATTATTTGTTTTATGATCCAATAGTTGTTGCCATGATTTAACTAGTGTTATCAACCTGATTGCATCCATGCCGTAGCAGTTCATAAAGCGAGATCTAGCAAGTCTGCATTTTTTAGGCACCTGGGTACTTTTTCCCACATCCATATCCGCGAATAAAACTGTCAATAACTTTATCACAAGATATTTTCCAGTCACTCACCGTACTAGTTCCTACACCCATCTCACATGCAATTTTACATGTCTCTCCCGCATCTAATAGTTTTATTGCACGAGTCCTATCATCAATAGAAAATATAGTTTATTTAGCTTTTCCGCCATACATCGTAGATTACAAATTCTAGGTAAAATAACTAACTTATTTACCTAATTATTAAAATTATTAATATTTACCTAATTACACAAAATCCTGTAGAACATTTGTAAACTGAACGATACGAACAATCAAACACAACTGTTTAAGTTGGGCAATCAACCAATATGTAGAACACTAGTGAACTGAATGATACGGAAATTCAAGTACTACTGGCTGAGTCAGAAAAGTACTACTGTCAACTGACAGAGCCAGAGAATAAAGTGGTGCCTTATGGAATAAAGATGCTTACTTTATTTTTATATTATATCCGGATATCGGAGGTTCCGGATATGAGAGGTTTTGTTGTATTTTGATTAAGCGTTAGGTGAGTTCCCATCATACATAGCGTTCCTGTCATGGGGAACAACAGGCAACCATTTTAAGGACCCATTTTAAACAAAAGTTTTACTGGTCAGTTAGAGTTATTTCACTATACAATTTTGAAATTAACTTTTCTTTACTCAGTGCTTTGCTTATAGGTTTTTGCAGTTACTTGGTATTATTCCAACTGATCCCGGAGTACTTCAGAAACTGGGAGAAATATTTGATAATGAAAACGATAAACAACAAGCTTTCCATTATCATTTTGAGGTAAGAAATCTAAGATTTTTAAGTGTTTAATCCTCTAAAATCTAAAAAGAATGTTGTAATGGTTTCATTTTAGACAATAGTTGACACCTGACGTTGTGAATGTGTGGTATCTAATAGAATAATTTTGTAACATAATAACTGTTAACAATATCCCTAAAGTTTGTCTTAATTTTAGTCGTACCGATACTTCCCCTCCCACCTTGCTGTACTGGACTGGTTAGGTGCATACTTTGTGGGACTACAAGTTCCAGAGAAAGCCGTTGCATATTACGAGAGAGCATCATTAATGCAACCTAATGAGCCAAAATGGCGACTTTTGATTGGTTCATGCCATAGACGTAGTGGCAACTATCAACTTGCTTTGAAAACCTATAAAGACATACACAGCACATTTCCTGAAAATATTGAATGTAAGTATTGCTTATTGCTCCGTATAGAGTTTAATTATACATTTAATCTTTAAAATCTCTAGTATAATAAATTTTAAAGTAATAGGAAAACGTCATACTTCCTTCAGCCTTGAGTACTTATTTTTGTATTAAACTGTTCTGCATATTTTTTTTTACTAAATTTTGAATATTTTTGTTTTTAGTAGAAAATTATAGGAAGATGGATTATAATACTGATTTCAAATTTAAGAACTCAGTCATTTTAAATTCTCTTAGTCAATGGAAAAATTTGGTCAAAAAAACTACTACACAGTTATTAGCTGGTAAATAGCAAACAGGCTAGACTGGTAAACACTTATATTGCATCCAAAGAGAACCAACACCAATTAGAATGTAGAAAGGCATACTCAAATCAAGAACATTGTCAGTCAGATTAAGGATTGGATACTTAGTAACAAGACACTATCTTAAGTTTTAAATTTTTGCAAACTTCTCAGAGATGTAGCTCAGGAAGAAACAATAGCGTATATAGTTAAATAATTGCGGTTCACTTGTGAGTCTGCAACAGGTACAACTATTTATTTATATAGACGTTTTTTTTTTTTTTTTTTTTTTTTTTTTTTTTTTTTTTTTTTTTTTTTTTTTAACTTGGGAGCGGGTTTGAATTGCCCGAAGCACTGCTTTCTTAAGGTATATTGTACTTACCTCCCTGATCTAGTCAAATAACCCCTTCCCTCTTACCAGGTTTAGGAGTCTCCTGACTAGAGTTTTACCTTCAGCATCCACCGAAGCCGTTCCATCACCAAAGAGGTTGAAGCGCCTCTCAGCAAGTACTTCACATCTGTAAATAATGTGTGTGGCAGTCTCGAGTTCCTGCCCGCATAATCTGCACACTGGTTCATCCTTGTAGATACCCATTTTATGCAAATGTTTCCTTAGTCCACAGTGTCCCGTGAGTAGACCTGTGGCTATCCTTAATTCCTGCCTAGACAGATAGATGAGACTCTTCTGCAGCCCCAAGGAAGGTTTCCTAAGGGTTAGCTTGCTGTGTCTCATCCCTTCGGCCCTGATCCAGTGCTCACAGTGTCTTTCAGCCATCCACCTTCGCACTGTCATCCTGACCATGGATTTGGAAATACCTACCGCAGGCTCCGGTCCAATCAGGGGAGTCGAAGACCCCTCCCTGGCCAGCGCATCTGCGGCTTCATTTCCAAGTATTCCCCTATGCCCTGGCACCCAACCTATCATGACTTGATTGTGCCTTGCCAGAGCTTGTAGGTTAATTAGGCACTCCCTGACTATGGCCGAGGTGACCACGTGTCCGTTTAGTGCCTTAATTGCTGCCTGACTGTCGGAGAAAATAGCAATCCGGGTCCCATGTGTTTCCCTTCTCGCTATCTCTCCCAGACAGGCATTTATAGCATATACTTCGGCCTGAAAGACAGAGGTATGCCTCCCCAAGGAAAAAACTAGTTCTACCCTTGGGTTTTTACAATACACCCCTGCTCCAGTGCCGAAGTCCATCTTGGAGCCATCTGTGTACCAGATCTGAGCTCCCGATGTTAATGTCCCTGACCATTCCATCACAGTTTGGTGTACCTGGTCAGGTGCAAACATTCGAGTAATGTGGTCGCTGCCCATTTCCAAGACGGGTTCTTTGACCACCCACTCGATACTCATATGTCCCGAGACATCTGGGAGGTTAGCCCAGTTGCTCGAGTTGCGCAATCTCCATGCCGCTAGCCTCGCCTCTCCCCTAAGGACAAGCTCAAGGGGAGGGAGGTTAAGCATTACTTCCATTGCTGCACCTGGTGTAGTTGACATCACCCTTGTGCAGTGTGCACAGACAGGCCAATCTCTGGATAGAGCTCAGTTTAGCTCTTGTCTGTGCCTGGTTGGCCTTTTTCCACCACACCAGAGCTCCATAGGTAATCATAGGTCTTATCACCCTCAGATACATCCAGTGCATCATTGATGGCTTCAGTCCCCATTTCTTACCCACCATTCTTCTCACAGTCATCAGTGCCCTTTTGGCCCTGTTAACTGTCCTCTCAAGATGTGGGTTCCAGGTGAGTTTCCTGTCCAGAGTAACTCCCAGGTACTTCACCTCCCCCACAAACTCAAGGTATTCACCAAACAAGCGGGGCATCCTGGTCGTCAGATCTTTTCGCTGTCTGGTGAAGTTAATGAGAGCAGTCTTTTTTGGATTTACCCTAAGGTTCTCCTTTTTACACCACTCTTCAATCAGTCGTAGAGGATTTCTGATTACCTCAAGGACTGTATCAGGGAATCTGCCCAGGATCAAAACAACTATGTCGTCCGCATATCCTAGACAGAAGTACCCCTGTTCATTCAGGAGTTCAATAAGGTTGTCAACCACTAGGCACCACAACAGAGGAGAGAGAACCCCCCCCCCCCCCCTGTGCACAGCCCAGACTTGTCTCCGCCCTTCTGACCTCCCCTGCCACCTCTACAGAAATGCTTCTGTTTGTTAACATGGAACTTATCCAACCACAAGTGGTTGCATCCACTCCATGACGTCTTGCACCACTTACCATCGTCTCCACTGAGGGGTTATTGAAAGCCCCTTCAATGTCGAGGAAGGGCACAACCTTTCTTGGCGATCATTTGCTCAATCCTACCAACCACTTGATGGAGAGCTCCCTCGCAGGATTTCCCCGGTTGATAAGCATACTGGTTCCAATGCAGTGGTTTTATGGCCAAAGCACCCCCCCCCCCTAATATGCCTATCAACCAGTTTTTCAAATCCCTTAAGAACAAAGGACATGAGTGTAATAGGTCTGTATCCTTTCCCTTCCGATTGGTTACCGGTGGGCTTAGGAATAAAGACCACCTTACTAGCTTTCCAGGCTGCCGGCACATGCCCTAAAGCAATGCTTAGCCTGTATAATTTAGTAAGTACCAGTACCAGCAAATCCATTCCCTGCTGCAGCAGCACAGGATAGATCCCATCTGGACCTGGAGATTTGTAGGGTTTAAATGTGCCAATAGCCCATCTTACCCTTTGTGGAGTTACTATCCTCCTTGCCACTTCCCAGTCCTCCCTCTTACCATGTCTTGTGGAGAGTTTGGCAACTGGTTCAGTGTCTGCTCCCCCAAGTTTCCTCAGGGTACTGGAAGGGAAATGTGTTCTGATTAATTCTTCCACAGTTTCCCCTGCAGTTTTTGTTATATTTCCCAGTGGGGTTCTTAGCATCCCCACCGGGTTAACTGGGTCCTTAGATAGCACTTTATGCAGTCGTCAATCTCTTGACAAAACTCCTTCCAGGACTTCCTGCGTGCTTCTCTAATTGCCCTGTTGTATTCGGTTAGTGTTTTCCTATATTGGTCCCACTCCCCGTTCTTTTTTGCTCTATTAAAGAGTCTCCTGGTGATCTTCCGAAGTTTGGCTAGCTTCTTGTTCCACCATGACGGATCCCCTACTTTTCTCCCCTCACTAAGAGGGCAGTTATCAGTAAAGGATTCTACTATAGCCTCGCCAACCAATGCGGCAGAGTCTTCTAGCTCTCTCCTCCCACCATACTCCAATCCAGCCTCCTCAATCCGAACTCCCAGGTCCCTCCTGTAGGAGTCCCAGTCTGTTCTTCTTGGATCCCTGGTTGGCCGAAGCATGGCTGGATTTAGAGAGATATCATACCTAATATGTCTGTGGTCAGAAGAAGATGGTTCATCCGACACATGCCAGTTTAGTACATACCTAGCCGACTGGTTCGATGCCGCCGTAATGTCCAGGACCTCCTGTCTGGCCCTAGTGACAAACGTCGGCTCTTCCCCCTGATTTAAGACTAGTAAATTCTTAGAGCTAAGATAAGCTAAAAGTTCCTCACCTCTAGTGTTGGTACCTGTACTTCCCCACGAAGTGTGATGGGAGTTAGCATCCATCCCCACCAGCAGCTCCTCATCCACAGCCCCGCAGTGCTCGACCAGTCTCCTCACCTCTTGTGTTGGTAGAGCCCCCGCGTAGTCAAAGGGGAGATATGCCGTGGCAAGGTTCAGCCTCTTCATCCTCCCCTCCGCCCGCAGCTCCACCGTCACTGCTATTAAGTCCCTGCAGCAGAAGTCCGTTAGTACAAAAGCACTCAACTCCCTCCTAACCAGGATACACGTCCTGGGAACACCGGAGTCCTTATCGTACAACAACTTACCTCCAGATGTCGCCAGCCCGCATATTCGTCCTCCAGAAATCCATGGCTCCTGGATGAGAACCAAGTCCACCTCTCCCCTGTCCAGCATCCTACACATGACAGCACTCGCCGCCCTGCTATGCTGTAGGTTCACTTGGAGGATCTTGATCATTGTTCTGCTTAATTTGCAGTCGCCTGGGTCCGCAGAGCAGCCCCAGGACTAGACAGCGTGCTCAACTCTACAGCCACTTCACCGGTTTCTGCAGTCGGCAGCTTGACAGCCGCCCCCGCACCCCCAGTGATGGTTGCCGTTGACACATCTGCTACAGACTCACGGTTTGCCGTCTCATTGGCTCCCACTGTCTGTGCAGTCTCGAAATCAATTCTTTTACTTACTTGGTCCATTAAAGTCCCACGAGTATGGGGGAAATAACGGTCGACCAGAGCAGAGCCCCCACTGCCCTGGCAAGACAACATACAGTGAGGTTTTGTCTGGTTCCTCAAGGGGATCGTGTGCAACTGCATTTTATACCCTGCAGCCATTCATCCTTCGGCACGATGCCTTCCACCTTGGATTGTGTATTCAGTCACTGACCTTGAAGCACACCCCAAGTTCAGGACATTATTAACTGTTGCTCATGAAGCGAACAGCCTGCTTTACTCTCTTTTTTACAACTGTGTCGTTAGGGTAGTTTCCCGCCCTTACTTCACTGTCGCATTGCCCTTGGTTCACCCGGGAGGTGAGAGTAGCATTGTGAGGACTTAATTCCCAACTACCCCAGTCAGAGCAGTTATTTCTACCGTCCCCAACCGGTAGACTGACGAGCAGGGATAATTCCTCACCTTTGAACCATAGCCTTGGTCCAGGCCTGCATATTCAGAAACCTTCCGGAATCCTTATTCACAGGTAACCTACATTTCTGTAGGCCGTCCCACTATCCGCCACCTGTGGACCCGCCCGGTTGCTCAGGCCAGCTTGCCGGGTAGACAACGTTTCAATAACGGTTATGCTATCGTCTTCATGCCTTATTCCTCCTGCTCTCTATTAAAAAAAAATAACACATATATTCTATTAACAAATAATAACACATATACTTTTGGAATTTATAGCTGCAAATTTGGTTAAGTAAACACTCAAAAATCTTAATGTTATGCTGGACACGATCCTCACTAATAGAAACCTATGGACTCTGGCTTCAGTGGTATATTATATACGAGGTCTGTTCAAAAAATATGCGGACTGTTTGAATATCACGGCTCTAGTTAGTTTCAGGAGAACCCGCTTGGTGTCGCTAGGTTCGTATAAATCAGCTGATTAAAATGCAGTATTTCAGTCGCAGATATCTTCATTTGTTGATGAGTTACACGCAGTTTAGTAAAGAGTGTTTTTTTCGTTTATCGGATTTTAAAATGGACAGCCTGAAGGAGCAACGAATTTTTTTTTTTGAGTTTTGGGAATAAGAAAAAGTCACAAGGAGCAAGGTCAGGTGAGTAGGGGAAGTGGGAAAGAACAGTGATCGAGTGTTTGGCCAAAAACTCAAGAGTTCTGAGTGAGCTGGAGCGTTGTCGTGATGGAAAAACTAGTTATCACTTCTCCACAGTTCTGGCCTTTTGCGTCGGGTAGCGTCCCTCAGACGTATCAGTACTTCAATGTAGGTAATCTGGTTGACTGTAGAGCCTTCAGGGAGGTACTCTTAGTGAACAACACCCTTAGCATAAAAAAAACTGTCAGCATCACCTTGACATTCGACCAAACTTAGCGAGCTTTTTTGGGTCTTGGGAACGTTTGACTCACCCATTGGGATGATTGGACCTTCGTTTCAATGTCTTAACCATACACCCATGATTCATCACCAGTTATAATTCTTGACAAAAAGTTCTCATCTTCATTTGAACGATAAAGCAGTTCCTGACAAACCTGGACGCGATTGTCTTTTTGGTCGTCGGTCATCAGGTGTGGCACAAATTTCGCAGCGACGTGGTGCATCTTCAATTTTTCGGTCAAAATCTCATAACAAGATCCAACTGATATCCCACACTCTTCGGAAAGCTCCCTAATGGTCAGTCGTTGATTTTCGCGCACCAGGGTGTTGATTTTGTCAACTTGTGGGTCATCAGTTGACGTTAAAGGACGTCCAGGACGCTCATCTTCATCAATCGACTGTCGGCCACCCTTGAAACGTTCATGCCACTTGAAACATGCAGTTCGCTTCATGGCAACATCACCGTAGGCCGTGTTAAGCATGGCAAATGTTTCTGTTGCAAATTTCCCTAGTTTTACACAAAATTTCACAGCAATTCGTTGCTCCTTCAGGCTGTCCATTTTAAAATCCGACAAACAAAAAAACACTATTTACTAATCTGCGTGTAACTCATCGACAAATGAAGATATCTGCGACTGAAACACCACGTTTTAATCAGCTGATTTATACGAACCTAGCGACACCAAGCGGATTCTCCTGAAACTAACTCCTGAAATTCAAACAGTCCGCATATTTTTTGAACAGACCTCGTATATCACACTAACAGAGTCCCTTTACACTAGGTCAGTAAAAAGAAATAGGTGTCATTAATAGAAAATATAGAGTTTATTTTAATGCAGTTACAAGAAACAATAGAAACATTATTTTAATATTTTATAGGAACAGTGCTGAATAAAATATATGTCGAAGCTATGCTTTAATATTTAATATCTTATAATAAACTGAAAAAAGAAAAACATTTATTTACTGGTAGGACACAAATAATTTCAGTATTTTTATTTACATTTCTAGCTTTTGTTTAATCACAATTTGCTTACATATTTTGGAGAAATTTCATTTTCTATTTATGTTTTCAAAATAAAGTTTTTTTGCAACATATCAATGTGTGTGATAAGAAATATTCTAGAAAAGATGGGTAAATGTACTCAGTTCTATGTTTTCTTTATCTTTATATTTAAATATCTATTTTCCCAAGTACTAAGTTTCAAACATCAATGTTCATATTCATTTGAATAAAGTATAAAATTTCTTCACTCCTTTTTGTCATTACAGGTTTAAAATTTTTGGTCCGCATGTGCAGTGATATGGGCTTGAAAGATGCTACAGATTATGCTTTGAAACTAAAGAAGGCTGAAAAGGCTAAGGAATTGCGAGAGCGTATTGGTAGTAGCCAGTCTGGTAAGCTAAACAAAAACAGAGTTGTAGTTTTTAGAAATTTAGGTCCCTATCCATATAAAATTTTAATATGTAGAATTTATATCTGTATTTTTGCTACTCTTCAAACCATTGGCTTTCTTACATCCTAAGCATGCAGGTAGATGTTTTGTTTCTTGGGTTCAGATTTCTGAACAACTCTTTGTCCATTTATAGATTTGCTTGATATTAGTACTATATTTTTAATGTGATGTAAGTGTGAATAATCAATGTGGGCTAAAGATTCTGTTTGTTTTGTCTTGTTATATATTTTTGGATTTTATTTTCTGCATTTCCTATGGCACTTTTGAGTTTCCCAAACAATATTTTTAGGAAACCTTTAGCATTATAGATGTTTATGGTACATCTTGGTTGGTGAAAATTTCTTTGAAAGTTAGTCAACTACTTCATTGCTAATTTCTTTTCTGTGTAAAGGAACCCACATGTAAAGCAAGATAGCCGCCTATCGGAGAAAAGTGGAATATTAGGATTTATAAAGGATTTACTAGCATCGGAAAAATATTTGGGTTTATGTGGGAATTTTGATAATTTGGTTGCGGTTTCGGGAATTTTATTGCAAATTATAAAATTATGTGTTTTTAATTCATATTTTAAAAGTGAATTTGTAATTGCAAAATATATCGTAAATTTGTATTATTTATAATTTAGGTACAAAAGACATAATCAAGCTCATTTATTCATTGTTGTTTATGATGAGGACGGCATGTTTATTTTCCATCGACCAGCATAGCGATAGGCGCACTAAGTTATAATTAACTATATAAATGCTAAATTTATTTAAGGAATCTGACTTCTATCCACCCTTATGTCAATAAGTTTATTCATTAAATTAGTTTCTGTCTCATAAACGTTTTTTCAATCCTTTTCTACAATATGATGCCTTAACATATTCATTGGCATAGAAACACATGCAAATGACGTTAGAACTTGAAAAGTATAATCAATAATTTTGCTAACTTGTTCCAAGTATTTAATTAACATACAAATTTATTGAAGTAAAAATATGACGTCTGTGATGCCACAAATCAAGTTGCAATGTGCGAGTTGAACACTGCGTTTGATTTTTTTAAACCTATCCATCAAAAGACTATATAAAAGGAAACACTCAAAAGAAAAAGTATAAAGTCATTAAAAAGGATACAATTTTACAACTATAAAATAATATTTACAACATGAAAATGAACAAAAACCAACCATACCATTTGCAAACCCATTGTGGCTTGTATGGTATTTTGAAAATCACCATAAGAAACAAATCAATTGGTTTTTGTTGCTTATCATTGGTTATAGAAGTTGTTTATAGCCTGTAAATTTGATACTTTTTAAACTAGCAGTATTATGAGATCAAACCAGGTCTATTCACCCTTTTTGTAATAATCTCCTTCACTTCTCTCCAGAATAATATAAGGTATCATTTGACATGTCACAATCATTGCCAATAACATTTTCTACAACATATCTCATTCAAATATAAATATAAACAAACAAAAAATTAACCCTATCACTTAAATACAGGATTAATTACGTAACTTAGTAAATATCAAGCCCTACACAAAGGGAAAATGGCGGGCTATAAGTAAAATAGCTTCAAGAAGTTGAGGACAACATACAAACAATGTTCCTCGCCATCAACAGGAACTGAGGCCACCTTATGCCTTTACCAACAAAACCGTTCATTTACGTATCCTGTCCTGATGAAATTCTGATTTATCCGAAGTAGCATTGCGTAGTAACCTTTAGACATTAGTTATTGCAATTTACTATTTTGTCACTTGTATGAAATTGTTTGGAATAAAGGAAGCGATTGTTTAATGAGTCAAGAATAATTTAATAATTCGATGTTTTTACACTAATTTGTTTTTTTTTTTATAGTAATTGTTAAAGTTATGGTCTAAATATAGAATATCAACAATTCCCTTGCCAATAGTAATGTGTATGTTACTATAACTTACACAAATCAATTCTTTAATTTAAAAAAAATCTATGATATACATCAGGATACGCAAAGTCCTCTTATTTGTCCTGGCTACAAATAAATACACATGGGCGCTCGCACATATCATCTCCAGTGCTGCCTTTGTTAATATGTATACAAGGTTTGACAAATTTACATCTCTTTTCAACTTTCTAGTAAGTATAGAACTTTCTAAGAGTGAAACAGCTAGAAATTAGAAGCAGCAAGTCTAATAAAGCAACAAACCTTATATAAAGAACAGTAACAATAACACAAACACAAATTCATCACCCTCACATACATAAACAAACTCACAAATAAAATAGCACACCAATTCAAAAAAGCAGGATACAATGTAGCTTACAGTACAACAAATAAAAGCCAAATAGCTATCAGACACAGCAATAATAACAATACCAACACATACAATAACCCAGGAGTATACAAACTAAAATGCAACAACTGCAATAAGTTCTATATTGGACAAACAGGCAGATCTTTTGCCAAAAGATATAAAGAACACAAAAGCACACTGCACACTACTATTGAATCCGCCTTCGCAAATCACCTCATGGACACTAAACATTCATGCAATAGTATTGAAAATAACATGAGCATCCTCCACACATGGAACAAAAGCCATAAATTAAACACACTAGAACAATATGAAATATACAGACATAGCAACATACATAAAAATGACATCCTAAATGAACAAACACGACACAGATCACACATAATCTTCGATCACTTCACTTCTAACTTTCAAAAAATGGTACCAAAGAAGCACAACTACAGCATTCCTAGCGGCAAAAATACGAGGCTGAAGAAGTCGTAAGACAAAAACGTTTCCTCCAAGTGTAAGTTAACAATTTAACAACTTTTAGTTAACAAAAAGTCTGGTCGCAAGTAATAGCAAAAGTGTAATAAGTTATACGAGGTGTTGTTACGCTTCGTCAGAGGCAGGTTTTGCAATGTAGAAAGTACATTGCTTTAGTGACAGAGTGATAGTTTTAGTGTGTTAAGTGTAAGTAGACTATTAGCGAATTCAGTACTTATTGTTATACCTAAAGCAGTGTTGGAAATGTGAAGTGTCTAAATAATAGTAGCTATAGAAGTGTGGTAATTAATAAATAGTTTTTTCAATTTACTCTAAAATTGCCTTAGAAGTTAGAGCATAGAAGAAAAATAAGGGTAACAGTATTCCTTATTTTAATTAGTCCTACATCGTCCTTATCCATTTTGTTAATTATGGAAGTATGTTCAAATAAATTTGGTATCCTCTATTACTTATTTAAAAAATGAAGCATTTATCAATTAAAATAAATAACACGGCAAACTTAATGAATTTTGTCAATCTGACACATAGCAAAATCAATCATTCTACATAGATGCTGGAAATACAATTAAAATCTACTGGAGTATTTAGAAATAAGTGCATTTGATCAATTATTATCTTAAGTGTTTGTTATTGCGTATTGGGTGTGACACGGAAATAATGGGTCTAATTTGATTGAATGAACGTTAATGGGTTAAACATGTTTCTACATGTTGTCTGAAGTTTTGTGTATCCAAAATCAGGTCTACCCCTATCTGCTAAGCGGTGTTTTATTGTAATTATAAAAAAATACACTTATCTGACGAGTTTGTTTTACGAAAATGAATACTGCTGTTCGTCATGGTCTATTGCACAAACGGTGGTTAGGGGGTTGTCATTTCCACTCAACATGACGATGTGGAGGTGATAATGTTCTATGATGACTCAGTCCATAGTCGGTAGTGAAGGTCCAATGCAATTATTACCTTCATTATAAGCATGTTTGCGTTGATGAAGATTACCTTGTGAAGTATTATATCTTATACACTCTTGACTTTTATCTTCTAAGCCTTTTTAAATTACATTCTACTCTCAATTTAATATTGGATATAGCTCATGCATTATTGTTGCTGTATCTAAGTTGAAAAAGGTATGAGAATTTTATTTTGGACTGGGTAAATCGAGGAATATAAGGGAATTTGAAAATTATAATTATAAAAGTGGCCGCCTTCTAAAAAGGAACACGATTTATGATATTGAATATTTAAAATCTTTTGATAATTAGTTGCATTTCTTGATATTCTGTTTCTTAAAAGAGACTAAATATCTGCTGAGGAATAATTACTACTTTTTCTTAAGCCATATGTTTTTATAATACAATTGTAGAGTGATAAAAATTATTTTGCTTTCATAGTTATTAAATTAAAGAGAGAGAAATGAGTTCATATGATCTTTTCCTCACTTTTAAATAATATATTCAGTTAAAACTTTAAATGTTTTTTTGACCTTAGGATCTCGTAGAAGTAGTGGACGTTCATCCCAAGGAGTTCCGAGTCCTTCATTAGGAGATGCAACTCCACCTACAGCAGGTTTAAGATCTAGTCCTGCGTCCAGAGTTAGCAAAATGTCTTTCCTAGAAGGTTCCAGTGATGTCTATATTCATTCACCAGCAACTCAGGAAGTTGGTGAGTAATAATCTCTGAATTAATTATGTTATTTAAGATGTTTTATTTACTGATGACTATTTGTACTGGAAGTAAATAACGATTTCTGAAATTTCAAATTATATTAATATATCTTCTTGCAGTTTAAATACAATTTTATTAAACAAATTAAGTTACATACTTGTAAAATGTAAAATATTTATCATATATAGTAAGGATATTTCAGTATATTAGTTTCAAGCATTTAAATAGCTATTTTACTGAAATTCCCTTATAAACTTGTTTAATTTTATTTTCAAACCTGATTTTATTATTAATAACTTATTAATTTTTAAAAAAAATATTTTTTTGTCTTGAATAATGCAGTTTTAACAACTCTTTAGTATGGTCTCAGGTAGTTTCAAACAAGCTATTTTGCAAATTGTTTTATGCACATGTTCACCATATTATTATTTAACATTTCAGGAAATAAAATATTTAATTTCTTTATATAAGAAAGTGCTGGAAAACTGACTCCAAATATGTTTAAGAATTGAAACAATTTTATAAAATTTGTGTTTTGTTTTTAGTCATAATTAGCTTTCACATATGAGTAGAGGTATAAAGCAAAAGCGACTTTTAATTTATCTATTTATATTTTTTATCCTCCATTATGGCTTTTTCTGTCCTTTTTGGTCTCTCTTGAATTAACTCTGGTTTCTTTTAACCTGGTGTGCTATTGCTGTGTCTGTAGATTAAGGATTATCCCTTTTATCAATTATTTCATCTTTCAGGTAATAATAATTGAAATTAGCATTCTAATTTTAATGTACATATATAATTTTTTTTAGACTAGGTTAGTTTATTCTATTACTAAACAAACACCATCAGAATTTAGATCATTGCACAGTTCTACAATTTTCTTAAATTTATGAAGCTACTTTTTATCATAAATTAGATTTAACCTAGCACTTAATATAAAGTAAAAAATATATTAGAATTACTTTAACTTTTTTTTGCTCCTATTTCTGTGAACAAGATAATTTTGGTTTTACGTGCCTTCCCCCCTAATCCTATTGGCGATTGCACATCTTTACAACCTCCTATATGGGACATAATAATGTATTCCTTGCATTAAAATGATAATAATTTACAGGGATATAGACCTGGCATTGAATTTTTCTGCCTCTTAATTTGAATATTCTGCGACGTTTTCCCTCCAACCTAACAAAATTTTAAAATAAGTTTATAATAATTTTATTATTATTAGTCTATATAGTATTGTAGTTGGTGTACATTATTTTTATGGATGCCCCATTATTTTTATGACCCAGATCTTCTTTATATGACCTATGGACTGGAATTAATCTCATACAATGTTGCCTGCACAAATCAATCCAGCCAGTTTGTATTTACAACCTGAAAGGTGAAATTTGGGGGTTGTGGTAGATGTAAAGATGGGGTGAAAACTATTATAAGCCTTAGTTTATATGTATTTAAACTATTACTATGTAAATGTTCAAAATTTTTTATTCAGTTATGGTGTTTTTTAAAAACTAAGTATTTACAGATGCTAGTTACACAGATCCACTGGGTCCTCAAGAACGTCCTCGTACAGCAGCTGGTTCGAGATCTAGAAGTAGAATTGATGATGAATTTGGAGATGAAGAATTAACAGAAGATCTCCTCCCAGAATAACTTGAGTATATAGAATTTTGATTTATTAATGATTATTCAACTCCCGTTTAAATTTCTAGTCATACAAATTTAAGTTTCTTATTAAGAAGATTGTTTTTAATTACTTAACAGGCCTTGTTTCCTTGTGTCCCATTGTAAATGCTTTGCTGATACATTATATTAGTAGATTTGTATTGTTGTATGTTGAATTATTAAAAAATTTCAAGATTATAGATATTTTCAAATAACATAGATATGTGTCTTTATAAGGTGATGTAAATGTTTTAATATATAGTATACTTTTAGTGAAGTTAATACCATGGAAAATGTTTGAAAATAGAATAATTTAGCATTAGCAAAGTAGTTTTCCTTTATATAGTTAAAAGATAGATTCAATATAAATTTGTAGAAAATAAAACCTCAACTCATTACATTCACATTTTTACCCTCATATACATTTTATTATAGTCATCAACTGTTACTGGAACTCAACACTAATCAACATTTATATGGACAATCTTGTTAAAAAAAAACTGCTAGAGTTGTCAAATTAGGAATGTTTTTTGATGAGTTGGTGTTTTGTAAATAATGATGGACACGACATTTTCCTGGGAAGGAAAATAAATGCTTCTTTGTTTTAGGGTTCTTAAGGTGATCACCCATTATATCTATGGTTGCTGAGGATAAGATAATAAATATAGATAGGATTGAAAGGCAAGATTATGAATCTGAATTAGACCTACTCCTCATCGGTGACAAAGGGGTGTTTGTCCTGCTGCCTTGGAACACTAAATGAGACTGAAGATACTAGAGGAGTGGTCTAAAGAGTAGAAAGTAGAATAAAAACTAACAGTGCTAAAACAGTTTACTAGTTTTGTTTGCTAAAAAGATAAACAATTATTTGTTTCATTATATCATACATTTACGATATATGAAAAACATTTCTTGATAAAAATGTAAATAATCTATTTTTTTAGTCTTCTTGCCATAGTAAAAATATTTTATTTATAAAATCTGTATTATAAATATGTAGCCAACATGAACGTAAATGAAAATATTTTGGATTAGGTAGGGGGCTGACAGATTTACCTTAGTAATACTCAGCACTGATTTCATGTAGGACAAGCAGGGAGAATATTTACCACCAGATACAACAAACACATAAAAGACATGCTTAAAAATGAAAGATAAAAATCAAATAAAGTTCTTGTGTATGTACTCATCATTGTATTTTTTGTACATGCATCACTTTTTATGTATAAAAACAATTAAATGATAAAACAATTAATACAATTCTTTTTTACAACCTCTTGTTTAAATATGTATACACTTTGTTTTTACACAATGAGTTATTTAGTAATACTCAGCACTGATTTCATGTAGGACAAGCAGGGAGAATATTTACCACCAGATACAACAAACACATAAAAGACATGCTTAAAAATGAAAGATAAAAATCAAATAAAGTTCTTGTGTATGTACTCATCATTGTATTTTTTTGTACATGCATCACTTTTTATGTATAAAAACAATTAAATGATAAAACAATTAATACAATTCTTTTTTACAACCTCTTGTTTAAATATGTATACACTTTGTTTTTACACAATGAGTTATTCTGTAATTTTTTATGTAATCATTATTTTATATTTTAAAAAAATTTACAAAAATTAGACAGTTTTAGTATAAAGGTAAATAATTTAATTTTATAGTATTCTTAACAAACACTCAGAACAAATTCCTGCAAATGTTCATATTAGTTCCTGCTAATAGCATATTAGTATGTGCTGCCTTGTCGGCCTTGATAGTCATGATCTAGGCCAGATTTAACAAACCATCAACACTACATGCAGACTGTGTAGTGCTGTATTGTAGCTGATAAAGTATTTTAACATCATGTTGATAATTTGGAAGGTTCAAGCCTCAAATCCAACTTATTGGCATTCTGTTGTTATTCTTGAAATGATAACCTATCCATAAGAAATGAAAGCGATTTACTGGACCATGTATTTCCTAACGTTAACTCCTAGAGTCCTGAAAAAAGTTTCAAAGGTATCATAATTAGAAGAAGCTTTAACACATTCGTACTACATCAATAAAACCAAATCATACTTAAGTTTCTGTTTACACCACCAAAAATTATAATTTACAATTTACAAACTATTGAATATTTTGTTCTGCAACAATAAAGTAAAATGATAATTTTTAAACATTTTTTTAAAGTAATAAGTGCAGATAATTTAGTTTTTGATTTATAGATCATTGAGAGCCATTTATTTCAAAGTAATTAAATCTGCTTAATATGGAACCCTGAGACTAATTTTTCCACTTTTAGGGTGTTGTGGTTTTAGTGAGTATGATGGAAACTGGTAATGAGTGCATCATAAGTAGGAGCACAAACATGTAGGGTTGATAAATTTGTCACAACACAATAAAAATGTTAGCTAAAATGTTGTTTCCCTCTGTGTAGCTTCTATTTGTAACAGCAGAAATAGAAAAGTTCCCAAGTTGGAGCAGCTGAGGGGTGATGGGTTATACATTATTGTTGTCCAGTTTGGTTATGGTTGTCACCCTGAGTCAAGTTCTAACAATCTGAAATTTACACTAATTAAAAATGAATAATGCTAATAAAAAAAACTTGTTTTTAGTGAATAAATTAGTTTTTTGTTACAATTTTAAGGTTATGTTTGAAAAAATAAAGAAAATAATATTTTAAGTTGAGTGTTTCACAATTTTTAAATACTACTTTTTTAAAAGCTGTATACTACCATTTTTAAAAGATATAAAATTTTAACAGTTATGGTCTAAATTGGAAATAGATTACCTCTCAATTGAATCATCCAAAATGATTACTTATAGCATATGTGTATTTATAAAAGTGTAATAAATGAGTGATTTTTCCCACTACCATAAGAAAAAATGAAATTTAAAAAACCTTGTACAATTTGTTTTAATGTAGAAGTCTTGGTTTCAAATGATTTATATTGAGAATTATTAAAATTGTGTTAATACCGACCTGGCCACTATATCAACACACTCAAGTCCAACAGCGCATTTGTATTTAGGCTTGTCCAAAACATCTCCTAACTTTATTAAAAGACGTAGCTCAACTAAGGAAGAAATCTGAAACATTCAGTGATTCAGCTAAGGTTACAAATACTTTAAAACAATTATACTGATTATTATATTATTGTCTACGAAGGATAAGAAAGGTTGTAAGTATAGGTAGGTTTAAGGTAAACATAAAACCCTCTCACAAATGATAGCATCACACGGACAAGATCTGCAGTACTCCTAAAATAGACCTACTCTTGGTTGGGATCATAAAGGAGTGCATCCCGTGTCCTCTTCTACTCATTACAACAAAACTTGGTGTGTAATATTTTAAGGAAACAAAAAGGTTTTCTGCACTGGCTGGAAGCTTGCTTCCCATCACAACATTTGTCTTATATTCAATGTCACTCAAGCCAGACATTTGTGTAAGGTAGGTGTAGTTTTGCAGAATTTTAAGCTGAATATACATCGGGTTGCTTTTATTTATAGTTTATCTGTTTGTTTCGTGTCAGTCGGAGTGTAAAATAGTCAATTGTTTTACCTAGACTTCTATTTTTTTGTAAATACTGTTGTTTTTTGTTATTGTACAACGAATACCTTTTATTGTCACGAGACGTTCGGATAAAGCTGACCTACGCGTAATCAAATACTTTGAAAAATACCATGATGCCTTGTAAGCCAATTAAGGAATTTAGTGAGTTGTAGGGGCTGTAAACATTTGTATATAGTTTTTAGTTGTAAATGTGACTTATTATAAGTGTAAAGATTTTGAGTGTTGAAATGTTTTTGTTGAGCAGTTTCTCTGTGCGGTGACATACCCATTTAAACTCAAGTGTGGGCAGGATGCTGGCAATCAAACTTTGAGAGCATTTTAAAATAGAAAAACATATAAGCAAATTTTTGCAAAATCAATTCTAACTCGATGTGCTAATATGCAGTTAGTCTATCATTAGTCCCCAACTCAAATTGAGACTAAAATGTCCTCAAATGAGAGTGAGAAATGTGAATATTTTATTGTAGTCAAATCAAGAAAATTATTATCAAGATGATTATTAAAAGAAGGTTATATAGAATTAAAAATTTAGGAATATAACATTAAACATTTATGCGTTACTCATTTTTTCTTCATTTGTTTTTAGTAAAATAAGTTATAATTTATTCAGTTAACCCATTCGCTTACAATTTTTTTTACACCGACTGAGCCATAAAAAACTAATTTTTTAGACCATTTTTAAAGGTTTTTGTTGATTACTTTTTTTTAGTTCATATTTAAGTTTCTTATGGAACCTATTGTTATTTTTTTATTCACAAATACATTTACTTTCAAAATATATACTAATATTTATAATATCTTTTCTTTTATAATTTAATAATATGTAAACAACTAAAATGTTTCAATGAAAAATATCAAACTTTATGTTTTTTATTTCAATTATCCTAAAGTAAAAGCATAAATTACCTTTGGAAATACTCCAAAATATTCTTCAGAGTGCAAAGAATATGTTTCAATTTCACAAGAGTTAAGAAAAGTTAACTTTTGTGTTGTATACTTTGAAACATTCTGGTAGGTGAAGTGCGACGAGGCACAGTCCACACTCCCACCGACTGGTTCTTTGGCCTTTTAGTGGGCTTAGGTGGTTTGGAACATGGAATTTTTTCTTTAGGCCTACCCATTCTTGGTTTACCCCTATCTCCAGTACTAACTCTAATAGGTCTAGGACAAGGATCAAGAAAACTAGGGGCATCATCCTCCTCACTAGCAGTAGGAGACAGAGGGGCAATTATTCCATCAAGGTAGATTTGATCGAGTAGCCTAATTAGATTGGAATTCTGTGAGCTTTCATCATCTGAATTAGATGGTAATACAGACCTATCATGGACATTTATATCAGAAATTACATTATTTACATCTAGTGGAGTCCTAGGCCTAACATAACTACAAGAGGGCTGCTCAAGTTGCAACTTATCACTTATTGCAGAACAAGGCAGATTACATTTTTTATGATGTGGTGAACCTGTTATATTACAGTCTATTATGATTTTATTTTATTCATTACTTACATCTACATCTATTTAAGATTCAATGTCCAACTATCCTATTTCATTATCATTCTCAAATGTTTCCTCAAACAAATCACTGTCCCATTCTCCAATAATTCTTTCAATTTCACAATCTTTCAACTCTTTCTCACTTTCATCAACATATAAAATATTAAATCCACTCATTTTTATCTTAAAAAGAACACAAATAACAAATTAAATACAATTTGGTTAGGTTATAAACATATTCCACACAACTACGACCTAAACACAACATCACAGACAATGTCAGCTGATCGGTCGCCAGATAAAACGTAATTATTGAAAGAACGGACAGTCCAAAGAAGATAAAAATACTACCATTGGAAAGCCCAAAGCCTGTAGAATAAGATGCATATGCGATCTATTGGATTTACTGAGAACTAATTCGACACAAATGAGTTATATTGGAGGACGGCGATTCACCGTCGCTTCACAGAATGGCACACTGGGTCGCGACGGCGGATCGCCGTCATTGTAAGCGAATGGGTTAATCAAAGTAATGTCATATGTGTTACATATTTATATACCTGTGCAAGGAGATTTGCATTAAGACTAGCTTTTTCTTCCATAATAGCATAAAATATTGCCAGTAATCTATCGAGAGTAAAAACCTTTGGTCCTAGTAAATCTGTTGCTGAGTTTTCCTTCTTTTTGTTTTGTACAAGTCGTTTCTTTTTTTTTACTTGATGTTTCACAAACATCCGCCTGTCTTCTTTTGCAGTATTATGTGATGCTAGGAAAGCAGCAATCAAGAAGTATTTAGCATAGTATGGCAGATCTAAGGATAGTAGTATTTTTGATTCAGTAAAATTTCTTACATCATCGTTCTCATTTCTGAAACATTATGGACAAACAAGCAAATTATAATTCTAAATGAATATCAGATAATACACAACACTAAATAGTAGATTCTGGTTAATTGGTCCAAAAAACACACTTATTTGGTCCAGTATTTTTTCTGGATCAATTAGAAAATTTTATTCTGTTGAAATAAATGCAAAAGTTAACTAAAGAGAAAAATAAATTCCCAAATTTTTCAATAAGCTGAAAAGAAAATTGAGATCACAGCAATAAGCAGCTGTTGTAGCTAAGTACATGTCTAAATTGATGGACTAGTGTGTTTCTTTTTTTCCTTTTTCTTTTTTAAATATACACATTTTTTATATTCACAAATGCTATGATTATTAAACACTGTTGTCCGTACAGTGAAGGCTGTATTTTAAATATATCATACCTACCTTAATTTGCTACTTTGTGAGACCATATTTCAGCACTGATTATAAACTTTGCCCTTCAAATTGTTTATAATCAACATTGCCATTTGACAACATGTGTATTGTAATTGTAATATGTATTCTTGAGTAACAATTGTGAAAGTGCATAAAGTCGAGGATCCCTGGCATTTAGTAAAGAATATTATTTTATTTTCAAAAATTTAATTGGACCAAATAATCTCAAGTCCAAAGTGGTCTGATTATCCAAAATATGTACAGTCCAATCTCAGTAATCCAAATTCCAGAAGTCCAAAACTCCCAGTAATCCAAAAGGATTTTCGAAAATATCGAAATGAGAAATAAATAAATAGCTATAAGAGAGGTCTAAAGGAGAAAGGCAACATCGATCCCTTTTGATTAGGGGTTCAGGGTTACAGCAGTTCAGTTTCAACGCTTACAGCAAGCAGGCAGTAGAATAGTTTTGTCGTTGCTGTATGTTGAACTTTAATTTTTATAATGGCACCTTCTTCCATTGATTGCCTAAAATATGAAAGTGTTACAATTACAGATGAGAATAAAAGTGAAGACATTGAATCGATAGTGCATATTGTAAACCAAGTTAGCCAAAGTGGAGATTTAAATTCAGAAGACGTTAGCGAGTAGATAAGTGAAAGGGATGAAAATGATATTGATTGAGAAGTGAGATTATCAACATTGTGCTGAGGGATGATGAGTATAAAACTGGAGATGTTAGAAGAAGAAAAAAAAAGTAAGAAAGCCAGGTGTGAAACAACAAATATATGACAATGCAATTTTGGCTAACACATACATTGACTGGGAAAATAAAAACTACATACCATACCATCAAGTCTTGCTGCTGCTTCAGATCAGAGAGAAGGCTATGGAAAAGGCAATCAACAAACAGAAACAATCGAAAACTACAATTTTTTTAAGTAAGAAGTAAAGTTTATAAAAAAATAAAGTGTTTATATTTAGTATGTACAGCAGTAAGTTTATTTGTGTTTAATTAATTGTGTTGTTAAATTGTTCATTTTAAAACTTTACATGATAAAAACCTGTTTTAATTTTAAAATACATGTTTTAACTGGTAAGTGATTTCTTTCAGTTATTACTGTACTGTAGTATAACTAACTCTTTACTTTTAACATTAGCCTATACATACTTTATAATATCATATAGGCATATATGTAATCGTATTTACGTCGTAGGTATACGTAGTACGCTTACATTCTGGTTGGATTGGACTGTATTAATTTATTATATCTGCTGTTATCAAGTTTAGATAGAATAATATTTTTGACTGATATATTAATATTAACAGTTTAGCAATACCTGTTGGTTTATAAATCCAATAGTAACATTTTTTATGTAATATAACTCTTTAATTTTTAATTAGTCAACTAATGAATGTATTTCTTCTGAAACTTTATTATATAAAGTAAAAATCATGAAATTCCTCAAATGCTCAGTCATCGTTGTGTTACGACGCATAACTTTCCTTTTGAAAATAATAGTTAAAATATTATATATTAATGCTAATTTTTTACAGCGTCACTGAATGGGTTATGAAACAGAAAATAATATTAAATACAGAGCGTTAGGATACTAAAGCTTAATCCATTGCAGATTAAATTATTTTGCAGAGGCAGGAGTTAATTCATCGTGACAAGTGATCGTGGCAACTATATTGTGTTGTGAAAAAAGCTACTACTTAGACATGAGAAACATGTTGCACATGGTTATCGAAGCATGAAGACGAAATCATTAACAAAGGTCAAGTAGACTAAATCTTCGAGGAGAAAAAAGTAGTTTCATGAAGTAATGATGGAAATCAATGGCAAGACCTGATGCCCATACGCCCGTTAAACACATTTTGTGGCAATGGGTTAGTTTCATCAATGGTAGAAAATGGGTTAAAAAGTCAAAACATAAAAATAACACATCCTCTCATACAATAAAGAGCCATTACATTAACTGACACATCTTTTTACCCCATACATTAGACAGTGGAAATACCTACCTGATAATGCAAAAACTCCAATCTCATATAAACAAAATATACCCAAAACTCCATTTCGCCACAGAACTTGAAAAAGATATTCTTAAATTTCATTGACTTCACAATCTAAAAATCTATAGAAAATAATCACAGACACACTTATATAACACTTCAACACATTCACTCCAATATAAATATGCTGCTTCTATTTAGATCCACACTCTTGGTGGTGTAAAATAAGCTCACATTCAAAACACAATAGTTAACAATATATATGAGATACAAATATAAATCAAAGCACAAAATTACCCCCAGATCTAACCACACTAATCCCAGATTAATACTTGAACTTATCTTTTCATTTATTAAATAAAAATTTAGTCACTAACAATTACCTGACATTAGTTCCCAAGTATACATTATACAAAGATGCCTTTAATTGAGGAGAAATCTTCTTCCAAAGAGCTGACACATCAGTTTCTTTTACTGAGCCGTCTTCTATGGGTTCACAATATTTCTTAAAATTCAATTTGGACTGAAAATTTTAGGAAAATTTACTGTAAATATAAATCGATTACTATGAAAAACAAATTTTGATTCCAATATAGAAATAAAAAAAGTTATTAAATATTAATGATTATCAGAAGTTGTTTAAATAAATGATAACCAAGTATTAATTACTGTTTGGCTTTCAACAATTTTTATTGTTATTTTGAATTAATTCATAGTAAAATAGTTCTTAAGATAGAGAATGGATAGTAAACTATTTCTTTCTATTGTTTCCCACATTTCTCTAAATAAAAAATCCTGAAATAATAGCAAACATTTTTTTCAAATTAAAAAAGTCATTCAATTTTATGAATTAATTTCCAAATTTTCGATCCAATTATTAATTGTTATAATTGTGGAGATTAAAAATAAAGACAACAGTAATTAACTAGTGAAGTGCTTTGTGTAGAATACAATGCTGAAACATTACAAAAACCAATGCAGTGAAGGATCTGTACAAAACTTAAATTAAATGAATGAATGAAACAAAATTTATTAAATTGTATTAGTACACAATATCAAGAGCACAGTGGTACAATATATTACAATAAAAATATTGAAAAGAACCCCAATACCACAAAAATAATAAAAAATAACAAATAAAACTAGTTACTTAAGATTAAACCCTTATGTACATTTCGATGACCTTGTCATCATCATCAGAGTCTTGTTACAAAACACAATCTAGCACACAAGAAGTTACAAACTAGAATGATGCCAATCGTTCTCCGCGGTCGCTATATATAGGCGTGAGTTAAGCTCCGCCCCCTCTCCGCCCTCGACCGACAAATAACGATCGGCCATCAGGAACCCAATAGGTTATTATTTAATCAAATAATTTTCTTGATTTGACTACAATAAAATGTTCACATTTCTCACTCTCATTTCAGGACATTTTAGTCTCAATTTGAGTTGGGGACTAATGATGGACTAACTGCATATTAGCACATCGAGTTAGAATTGATTTTGCAAAAAAATTGCTTATATACACAATATCAAGAGCACAGTGGTACAATATATTACAATAAAAATATTGAAAAGAACCCCAATACCACAAAAATAGCTTTCTTCAAATTACGATGTTTTAATCTAATTACTTTTAGTTTATTAATTGTTATTGCTGTAGTTTTTATTACATATGTATTATTATAATGTAATTTTTGACATAACCTATTTGGTTCCTGATGGCCGATCGTTATTTGTCGGTCGAGGGCGGAGAGGGGGCGGAGCTTACCTCACGCCTATATATAGCGACCGCGGAGAACGATTGGTATCATTCTAGTTTGTAACTTCTTGTGTGCTAGATTATGTTTTGTAACAAGACCCTCTGATGATGATGACAAGGTCATCGAAATGTACATAAGGGTTTAATCTTAAGTAACTAGTTTTATTTGTTATTTTTGATTATTTTTGTGGTATTGGGGTTCTTTTCAATATTTTTATTGTAATGTATTAGTCTTGGCCAAAAATATAAAATACTTCTGATGTACTTTAAAAATATAGTTCATACAACTTACCAAATATCTCATTTCATTTAAATCTCTTGTAGCTCTAAGAAATACACTAAGAAATAGGTTTAAGTAAGTCTTGTAAAACTGTTCTGAGAATTTTTCTGGTCTGTTGAGCATTAGTATTTCCAGGAGTTCATCTGAAAATAAAATATTTAAAAAAATATTTTAAATCTCTTCTCAAATCCAAGAATTTTTCTCCAAGGATCGTATGAATTGCAGTTTATTGATGTGTCGTTTTGTCACAGAACACAAGTTGTTTTGAGAGTATAGTATTCGTATAAACCAAATGTGACCAATTGTGGCAACTTGCTGGGTAAATTTTTGCAGCCCATGAAAGATTATAGAAAAAGAAAAAATATTTGTAAAAGATATGAAACAAATAATTTATATATTTGTTCAAAATATCACTGATTTGTAAAATAATCAAATTTGTTAAAGAACTAATAATTAACCACAATACAACACAGATCATCACACAGTCTAATGACCTGTTAACAGCAATTCACTGACTTCCTCCCCTTTACTCATGATGCAATAGATCATTTTAGATCATTAAGCTAACATGCCATTTTAGAGGTTATGTTTTGTGTAGAGTGTTTTGTTTTTGTACATAAAAAAGTGGAGTTTTTGAGAATGGAGACTCAAAGAAACATAAAATTGAAAATGAAAACAAAGGTTACAAGGAAAGTAGGGGGAGTGACTATTTAATTATTAACAAAGTAGTTAGCTTCTGTGTTTGGTGTTCATGCAAATTATACCTTTACCAAAAAATGCAATATTAGAGGTTATTTAAAAATGTACATATGAGAAGTGTATGTTAATGTAATGTATAAGAAAAACGCTGGCCATGGATTTCAAAGAAAAATTAAAGGAACAAAGAGATGGTAGTCTAATTATAATGAAGAATTTTGAAAATACAAAATTGGCAAAAAAATATGAATCAATGCCTCTTTCTAACCAAACTATTCAGGAAAGGGTTAACTAACATGGGAGGATAAGACTTATTTTTATTTTTATACTTAGTTTAAAAATTGCTAATTAGATTAGTTAAAGAATGCACATATCTCAATACAAGACGGTGTCTTGGTGAAATTAAAGGAAATTAGTAGCTATTTTTGTATGTACTATCTTTGAAACTATTTGATGTATCCCCTCTTTAGTAACAGGAAAAAACAGGAAGGACATATATGATGGTATTTAAAAAAAACTGTCTGAGTTGAAAGCTTCAGTAAATTATGAGTTATTGTGACAGATGGAGCATTAGCAATGGCAGGACAGATGTCACGGTCTGATGGGTTTGCTAAAAGAAATAAGTGTAATGTGTCCAATGATTCACTGCCTCTTCTAGTTAGAAATCTTGTGAAACAAACAAACATTTTTTGTAGTTAAAATTATTAACATCTTAAGAAATAGAAATCGAGCCCTTTTTCACTATAAAAACCAAAATTTGTTCCATACAATCAATGTTATTATTTCTAACAAAACTAGATTTTGTAAACATGTACCTTTGGTAAGTCTAATATAGATGACTAATGTTTATAGTTTTTTAAAATTTTTAGCAGCTTGTTTATCAAGTGTTTAGTTTAGGTTGTGTAAAATAAGATCGGTAGAAGTGACCTCTGATATTCACTGATGGATAAAGACATGCGATGAAAAATTACAATGTAAAGCCACATAGAAGGAAAAACAATGCAACAAGTGGTATAAGGTCAAAACATTATTGGGAAGATGAATAAAGGAATGGTTTGGAAACAAGAGTTTATACATCATCTAGACGTGCTTGAAGAGTGTGAAAAACATGTCAAAATCCTACTTCATCTTCCTGATTGTTCACTTAAGATTGATATAAAGCTATCCATATCCAAACTGAAAATTACGTGGCTTAAAATTTGTCAATTCTTTCTAGGATGAGTGACACAAAAAGAAATCTATTTTTAATAAATTGTATGTTTTACCCATTGTTGATTACTGCCATAGGTTTCGCCTCAATGATTTATTTTCTGCACAGTGTATCCTGTCTAGACATATGCGTCTTCAATAGTTAGTCATTAAATGTTTTGTTTGCTTGACCTTGTTAATGTGTTATTGTTTCCATGCTTCAGATAACCATGTGCAACATATTTGTCATGAGTTGGCAACTGTTTTTGTCTCTCAAAACTGTCACCATAAAGAAAGATACTTATATCCACCTGAATGACAGAACAGATGAAATAGGATTTTTATACTGTCCTAATGGGTCCTTGTACGTATAACCAACTTAATATTTGTCATTTAGGTCAAGCTGTTACTCTAGTCTTTATTTTTCAATTACATCTTGGTTGTTTACGACAATAGCTAATTTCAGATTGCCTGAGTTGGATCGCAAGCTATTCGATAGTGAAAATGAAGCTAATGATATTGACAGTGCAATGACAATTTAGTGTCATTGTGTTTATATAGTTTTTCTAATATATTTATTGTAAATATGTGTATATATTTTAGTTTTTTACAATTGCTAAGCAAACAATTTAGTTGTGTGAGTTTAAGGGCAATCCTACAATCAACCACTAAGCATCAAACCGTATCTAATATTTTATTTTAAATTTATTTATTAATTTTACATATTTATTATTTTAAATATATTAATTCATAATTATTTTTTCTACTATTAGTCTAATGATTACAAACAATCAATATTTAACCTTTAATAAATAATGTATTAAATTATTCTGCTAGCTCACTCAAAACATATATCATTTAATCTGCAATGGAATAATGTGTTAGGGCGAAAAAACAACAGTTTTTGTGGGTATTGATAAAACTCACAATTTAACCTGCTCATTTTAATCGTGGAAAGCAAAATTTAATGCAAGTTTTCTGCTTCAGTTGTTTTAATAGACTAGTAAAAACTGTTAGATCATCATTAAAAACAATAAACATTATAAACTGTTGTCAACTAATGTACAAATCTGATGTAGATTTCCAGACAAATACAGGGTGCGGCTGCATAACTTCCTTTATTGAAAACTCAATAAAAACTATTGTATGCATCTGAAAATATTTATTTATTTTTTATAATGTAGGTAGATGTCTAAAGTTTTTATTTACATTGTTTTGAAGATCAAATCTGTTCGGTGACGTTCCTCATTCTCCATACATTGCGTAAACCGATTTCTGGCGTTTGTCATGACTCTTGTTAGCCTAGCAGGTGTTATGTTGGCAATTTCTTCTTGGATGTTGGTCTTCAAAGCTTGTATGGTTCTTGGACGGTTCACATAAACACGGGATTTCAAAAAACACCATAGAAAAAAATCACAAGGGAACAGATCGGGAGAGCCAACTGACGTTCCTCATTCTCCATACATTGCGTAAACCGATTTCTGGCGTTTGTCATGACTCTTGTTAGCCTAGCAGGTGTTATGTTGGCAATTTCTTCTTGGATGTTGGTCTTCAAAGCTTGTATGGTTCTTGGACGGTTCACATAAACACGGGATTTCAAAAAACACCATAGAAAAAAATCACAAGGGAACAGATCGGGAGAGCCAACTCTTCTAGCCGTGAGAAAAAACAATTCTGTAGCATGTTTACACACCGGTCCGAATTCACTGTCACTGTAACCTCATTTTCTTCAAAAAACTAGGGACCAATAATTCCAGCTGAGGAAATTGCACACCACACTGTGACTTTGGGTGAATGCAAAGGCCTTTGTTGCAATTCTCGAGGGTTGTTGTCAGCCCAGTAGCGCATGTTTTGTTTGTTAACTGACCCACACAAATGAAAATGGGCTTCATCGCTAAAAAAAACAATAGCACCCTCGGGAACGACATCAAGAAGAAGCTCACACGCGTTCATCCGAGAATTGAAGTCACGTTCTGAAAGTTCCTGCACTATCGCCATCTTATAGGGATGAAAATGAAGATCATCACGAAGAATTCTCCTCACAGAACGATCGGATAGTCCAATGGCAGATGCGTGTTTGTGCACAGAACGCCGTGGTGATCGTAACATTGACGCTCTCACTGCTTCAATGTTCTCAGGTGATCTAACGGGCCGAGGGACTCCAGTTCTTCGTTTTGTCGCACTTGCAGTTTGTTTGAATGTAGTGACCCATGTAACAATTGATTTGCGGTCAGGGACGGGAGTCAACGGGGCTAAATTAAAGCGATTCCGAAATGCGCGCTGTGTTGCAATAACCGAACATCCGCTTGAAAAGTAGGCCTCAACGGCAAAGGCACGCTCCTCACTATTCCAACGCATGATGGCGACTGAAACATGTCGGGACAAAACTTTACTGTACCCCCTCTTGAACGAGACCACTAGCGCTCCGCTATGACATCAACTAACTGAATGGCGAGCATTTAAAAAAAGGAAGTTATGCTGCCGCACCCTGTATATTATGCTGCTCATATTAAGCTTAAAAATTTAAAAATTGCCTTTTTGAACACATTGTGTAATAAGTAACTTAAACCATATGTTTAATAATGTACACTCTTGAAGGGTTAATAAGTATTTTAAAATTTACTTATGCTATTTCTAGTTATAAAAATATGTAAGAATTCCATTAAATATTGATAATAAAAAATCTTCGGATTTTTCATCTAGGAAATCTTACCTTTATTATATTGAGGAAATGGAATATTGATGTAACTACAATTTGGAATGAACTTCTCTGGAAGAATTTGACTTATGAATATGACACAAAGGTTTGGCACTGAAGTTAATTCTTGAAGTCGTGAAAAAGCTGACAAATAATGCTCTCCAAGATCTGACAACCGCTCACACGTATCAAGTACCTTCAGTAAACAATTAGTTTTTATTAATTAACATTTCCTTAAAACAAGTTTACATGAATTTATTTTATTTTTCCTGTAATTAAGTATTATATAAAATTATTCAATTTTTTATTGTGATTAAGTATCAATGAATATAATTACTGGTGGAATATAAGGCCTTCACCACACACATAGATTCAAGGACGTGTGCACATGCACACACAAATACTGTATTTGATGCTGCAACAAGCATGGAGTTTCTTACAATGTTCCACAGATATGGTAAATGAACCAAACACTCTTGTTAATTAAAGTTATGATCTTGTGGCAAATGCTCAGGAACTTATAAAAACGAGCAATTGATTTATCTTATAGACCTTATATGTTATGAGACCATGCTTCAGAAATCAATGCAAAAAAGACAATTTTCAACTATTGATTTTACAAGGTCATTGATATCACTTTTGCCTGGCTTTCTAATAAATAGAGATATTGTCAAAGTGACAATCATGTCATAGCTGCAATACAAACAACCTGTGTGGTTGGTTGGATAACATAACCGGGTAGCAGTTTTAAACGCAGGTTTTTTATAGTATCAAAGAGTATGTGTGATTTTTGTTGGGTTTTTTCATTTAATATGTTTGTATTTTGTGTGTTTGTAAATTTCATATTGTTCTAGTGTGTTGAGATGTGGACTAGAACAATATGAAATTTAAAAACACACAAACACAAAATACAAACATATTAAACGAACAAACCCAATACAAATCACACATACTATCGAAAACCTGCCTTTAAAACCATCACAGCTTAATCTAATAACTCTAAGTAGAAAATTTAGACACTGATGATGATCGCCACGGAGCGAATTGTTAACTTACACTTGGAGGAAACGTTTTCGTCTTACGACTTCTTCAGCCTCGTATTTTTTCTGCTAGAAATGCTGCAGTTGTGCTTCCTAGGTACCATTTTTTTAAAAGTTAGAAGTGATGTGATCGAAGAGTATGTGTGATCTGTGCCGTGTTTGTTCATTTAAGATGTCATTCTTATGTGTGTTGCAATGTCTATATATTTCATACTGTTCTAATGTGATTAATTTATGGCCTTTGTTACTCTTCGATCACATCACTTCAAACTTTCAAAAAAATGGTACCGAGGAAGCACAACTGCAGCATTCCTAGTAGCAAAAATACCAGGTTGAAGAAGTTATAAGACGAAAACGTTTCCTCCAAGTGTAAGTCAACAATTTAACAACTTTTAGTTAACAAAAAGTCTGGTCGCAAGTAATAGCAAAAGTGTAATAAGTAATAACAACTAGCTTATCATGAACAGCAACAAGATTTCGATAATCAATTATATAGAGGCCCGAGTTTACATGACATATGTTGACATCAGCACATTTCAGTTTGCTGTTTACAAAATGCCCTGTTTTGTTTACAGTATGTGTATAAGTACAGTATACATTCTACCATAAACGCATTTCCTTCTCCCTCCTTTTTACCCTTCTTCACTCTTTCTACATCCTCTAATAAAGGATGTCATAGAAAACGTTAAGATAATAGAGGCTAGTCAGTCACATTGGCGATTTTATATAGTACGTAACTGTGTGTGCCATAGGAACATTTATTATTACAATGTATAGATGTTATCAAGTATAGAGTGGTGTGTTTCTAAGTTTCATGAGATGAGCGGGATGAAAAGAAACGCTTTCCCGCATTGATAATAAATTGAGAAAAGATTTTGTTACAATTTTTCAAGCATATAGCTTACAACTGCCTCAAAGAATACGACATTGCTAACTGAAAAAGCACAAGAAATGACAAAAAGTCTTCAAATTAATAATTTTAATCGGAATGGATTGACTGATTCAAAACAAGATATGACCTTATATATCGTCAGATCAGTGGAGAAGCAAAATGAGGACGATATGTCTTTGTGGAAATAAATCGTGTTACCACAGTTGCTGAAGAATTCATTCTCGTGTGATATTTTAATGCCGTCTCCGTGTGATGTTGCTTCAATATAAAAGTGAAGGGGGTGAGGATGATGATGATAATGAAGAAGAAGAATACCCTCTGCTACCAGTAACATCTGCTACAACATTTAGTACACTACCTGAGTTTACATTATTAGCATTCTCAGAATTAAAGATGACGCAATCGAAAAGATTAATCAATTGGTATAACAGAGAATATATAAACCTCAACTTATATTGTATTACTAAAAGATATTCTGATAAAAAAAATTATAATGAAATAAAATAATGATTTAAACAATTATTATTTTGCACTTGGGAAGGTTAAATAAAATACTCATTCTGTCTTTAAAACTGTTAAAACTGTTTTTATTTAAAAAGTTAGTGTAAAAGGCAAATGGATTAATAGAAGTTATTACTTGTTGTATTAGGCAAACTTGTATATAATATACATTATACCTTATTTGTAATGTTTTAAAGTTTAATTAAATACTCTGGAATTGTAATAGCTTTACTAGTGGATGTAGCAAATTACTTCATAGTATTATATTAATCTTAATATCAAATTACCTGAATGTAGGAGATAGAACTTACCTCTTGTAATGCCTCACACAAATAACATAATGCATGTAACATTCAAAATACCTACTTTTGACTTAATATTCATTATTACACTATCCCACTTACATAAGTTGCTAGCAGGGGTAGTCAGTAGGGATATTTTACTTTCTTGTAAGTAGAGAGCAGGTTTACTTTAGATAAAAGACCTTATCAATATAAGCCATAATTTTTCTTAACTGCCAGTACTCTGGTATCTTTATGTCTATACCTCAGTCACATCCTTATTTTATTTATCCTTTTTTCTATATTTGGTGACTCCTTGTGAAGTTAAAAGAGTAAATCTACTTCTGGGATACAACCCTACACCCCCCCCCCATAATACTTCCAAACAAGGATATTATATGTTTTTTATGTACTCCTATGTCAGTTCAGAATATAGTGTATTTGTCTCTGATATCCATTAACAAAATTTATGGTAACTTGGAAATACACTGTAATGCATACTTACAATAACACACTGGTATTCATCAAAGATACCTCTATGCGCAGCGATTTTTAAACAATTAACAAATGTCATAAAGGAATCGCATCTCTCTTCTAGTATATCATTCTCGTAACCTGAAATATAAAACAAAATTAATTATAGAAAAAAGTTAATGATATTTGATTTTAATATAAGATTTTGAAAGAAAACTGTAAAGGTTTATGACTATCCGAAGTTTAAAGTTGCGATAGTCATAAACTAATGTTAAAGTGATTAATTTAGATCCATCGAACGTAATGGATTACAAAATTCAAGAGTGTAAAAATTTGTCTGAACAAAATAACATATGTATTATGTTTATAGTTACAAATATATTTATGACTTTTTGGAACTATATTTTAAAATTACAAACTGGTCTAAAATGTTTTTTGAATTGACAGGAACTAAAAAACAAATATGTTACCAACATTATTTAAGTATATTCATGAGTATTAAAATTTCTTTTGGATTTTGTCGTCCTTGACAATTGGTGAAACTCTTAAATTTAAATTTGAAAAATTAACGACTTGTCGAACAAATAGTTTAAATAACTTTGTGAACAACTTGTTATCACCAACTCTTCCCAGCGGCCAACTTTCCAGTGTCACCTGTGATATTGATGACAACCTCTTAGTGCAATGCTAAATATTAAATATTAAAAAATAAACACTAAATTCTAAAAGTTAAACAACAAACGCTTAGCACTAAGTATTATAAATACTGAGTAAATATTTTTGAAATTTTTATTAAACTGTAACTTTGGCAAGTTAATAATTTGATAAATTCAAATATTAATATATTAATTAACTGTTGTTTTATAATACAGATTTTGTTTCAGTAAAATATTAAACAAAATTAATATATTATAATGTAAATTTAAATTATATGCATTATCAATTCTGGTGTGTTTGTGTGTGAATCTAAGGTTCAAAATAAATTAGTTTCAAAAATTCAAAATGTATAGGAAGCTTATTTACCACCATAACTGATTATTTCACGAAGCAAAGGTACAAACAGAAGTCTGGGAGTGTAACATTCAATACAGTTGGCTACTGCAAATCGTGCTCCTGTTAAAGACAATAGATGTGTGACCACACTTGTCTTCCCAGTTGCTGGATGGCCATAGACAAAAATTGATGAAGGGACTCTTTCAGTACCCTAAAAATGTAAAAAAAAATATAAACCTTATCGATAATATTAACATTAAAAAAAAATGTTTTAATAACTATCAACAGGTTATTTGATATTAAACGCAAACTTTAGAATGTATCAAAAGAAATTGAGAGCACAGTAGCCTAATTATAATAAATAATCAATTATAAACCTAATGCTACACATTAAGTTACACAACAATTATTTATATTTTATTAACCCAACATCATTATAAGTTTATAAACCAACTGAGAACCACAATGGACACTACTCCTACTCCTTTGCCCAGCTACCAGTTCAACCGATACAATACCAATACCAGTGCTAGATGAAGGAACAAGCACAGGCAGTAAGCAAGACAAAAGTGCAAGAACTAATGGGTAGCTGGGCGGAGAAATGGAAGTGGCCCCTATTGTGAATATATATAAGAATCTTAGACTTCAGTTTTCAGTTCATTTGTAACCTGATGATGATGCTAACTATGTTAGCAAAATGTATATAAATGTTGTTTAACTATCTAAATTTGTAGCAAAAAGTTTATTTTTTAATCTAACCTTTTACTTTAAAATATAACAACTAAGAAGTGTTTACAAATAGTTAAAACGTAGCTTATTACAGTTTGATATTACTTGCTACCAGACTTTTAAAATTCTGGTCGCAAGTATTATGAAAGTGTAATAAGTGATTAACAACTAGCTCGTCATCAACAAGATTTCGATATTTAAAACGTGGATTAGTTATCGTACAAATATACTTTGCTTTATAAATCTTCTTTATTTATGACATATTGTTTCAGAAATTTTACTACACAACTATGTTAAACTAAATTCTTGAATTTTGTAGTCCATTGCGTCCAGTGTAACTTAATTAATTACTTTTACATTAGTTTATGAGTATCCGAACTTTAAATTTTGTATATTTGTAAAAACTTACAAATTTACAAAATTTAAAGTTCGGATAGTCATAAACTAATGTAAAAGTGATTAATAAACTAAATGATTGCTGAAGTTAAGGAGTTGGCATTAACTTACATCAGATTATGGTTAAAGTTAATTAACGTATTTACTTAGTTAAGTATCATTTAATTATAGTAAAATTAATGGTTAATTATTAATTATTGTTAAATTATATAACTTAATCAATTTTTTGTTTTGAGTACTGTATGTTACAATTTTTTTTTTTATTCCAAGATAAGTAAACAATTTTCTGAACATTCTATTATTTACGATTGAAGATCTATTATTTTTGGTTTGCGACGTTTAAAATGCATTTGATAGTATTTAGTATGTATATTTAATTTATTAAAGCAAAAAACGTCTGATGTAATCTTTGTAAAGTATCATCAATAAGGAAAATATCTATATATTAGGTAATAAAATATCTATGATATAGAATCTCATTTTAAAATACTCTAACATTTTAAAAGTATATTTAAATCTACAGACATTAGAGTTAAAAACAGTTTGATTTAATTTGAATTGTAGGTATAACTAATACTCTCAATTTAAATAAATGAAACCTCTATACCACAAATAACTTTTTCCTCTATTTAAAACCTTATGTAAATTTCAATTGCATAGCAATCTTCATCATTATGCCTATTTTTAATGTAAATTGCCTGTGATGCAATTGAAATGTACATAAGGTTTTAAATAAAGGAAAATTTATTTGTGGTATAGAGGTTTCATTTATTTAAATGAAACATTACACCACAGTTGTTTTATACAGTTAGAATACTCTCAAGCTGTCCTTTATTTTGTGATTTTTTATTTCACTGTACAATAAATTGATAAATCTACTATTTGTCTATATTTTCAGCATACATCCTCTGGTTCTTAATGTATGTGGCGAAATGTTCTGAAAACATCAATTGATTTTGGTCACTTCTTACTCCATAAATTATATAGTGATATTATGAAACATTAGTATTTCATGTTACTAATGACAATTACTTACATCACCCAAGAGATTAAATAGCTCTTGAATCTGTTTATTCCTGCAAGGAAAAGTTGTGTTAACCATTTTTATGACATCCATTTTTATTGAATAACGTTTATATTTTTATTTCACACATGTATTATATTCAACTAAAATAATGAATATTTTGATTAAAAGAAATAGAATATTTTTTAATAAAACAATTTACAAGTTAAATGGATTGTTGAAAAAACATACATCATAATAGTGAAAAAACTAAGAAAAAACACTTTAAGCTCATTATAAAATATTAACCTCACAACATTTTACATATGTAATCGAGATAAATTATAAAAATAAAATGAAAATATCATTATAGACGTTTTTAGATATTATTTTAGGTTAAACGTTCTCCCGCCAAAAAAACATTCACCATATGTATAATCAGCTGCTTACAAACAGCAGTTGTTTGTTTTTAGAAGTATTTTTGTTGGCAATACAGTATCTTCTATTACTCCAGTACGGTATTACTATGAGGATGGGCGTTACAATAATTGTTCATTTTGGCCAACTGAAACTTATATTTGACCTCTTGTGGATGTGATGATAACGGGAAAACCACGTAAGGCGGTTATAAGAGAATTTAAGCCATATGGCGAAAAGAATTGTTCAAATGTATGTGTAATAAAATTTGATATGTAAGTTTAAAATTATATAAAAATATGTCATATTCAAGGTAATTGTATGTTTTTGTTTCCGTATTGTGATGATCTACTTCTTTTCTTAAATTTTGATCATACTGTTGACCTCGTGATTAATACTATTCTCTATGCATTTTAAACAAATTTCTAATTGATTTACACTTTATGTTTATATAGATTGTGAAAAACCTTAGATTATTGTGTATATTTGCATTTAATTATTTTGTTTGAAAGGCCTTTGCCAATTGATCGTCTATTGTCCTCAAAATATTGTAGAAGTGGTATAATTTGTAATGAGAATAACTTGAAAAGTAAATATCGATTAGTTTTATACTATATAAACTTTTAATTAACACTTTTGAAAGTACAGCTATTTTGAAATTTAATAAATTGTTTCTCTTATAATTTTTGATTAACATATAATAAAAAAAAGAAATATATTATGTATTAGTAATTTCCAAATGAATTATATTCATTATATTAGAAGTGAATCTGACATGTTTTTATAAAGTTGGGTGTTAATAATTAATGTTAAAAGATATAACATAATGCTTTATTGGCCATAATAGACAAAAGCCATTAAATTTTTAATGTCATTTTTGTATAAAACTTTATTTTGTTTAATCCAGTCATCACTGATCCAATAAAGGTTGAACGAATGGTTCTTTGTTGAAGAACGTTAAGCGTGGCTAATCAAGGTAGAAAAAGGTGAGTTATTTCAGCTAAAAATTCAGTATTTTGAGTTTCACTTTCATTTAAAATGTTATAATAATGAATAAATGATGATTTTGTTTGTTGTTAGTGGGTTTTTAGAAAAATAGTGTTTAGAGATTTTTCAATTTTGTAAAATTATCAGGCACTGGATGGAATATTGGTTGTTAGCATTGTGGATTAAATACACTGTTAATTTTAATAAAATATAATATTTTAAATCCCTTAACCTAAGTTTTGTAGATAATGATAAATCTTAAGTAGAAGTAGTTGAAATGACTATAAAATTCAATAAATAGTGTTAGTTTAGTGTCATTAGCTTTAATCGAAATGTTGTGCCAATAGGCTATTGCCCTTTTTTTGTTGACAAATGTTTGTAAGATTTATTTGTTTTTAAGAATATTAAAAAAAAATTTCGTGACCAAATACTAATTTAATTTGAATTTTATGTTTCTCATGTCTACTCAAATATACATTGTAAACAAAGAACAGGTGATTTGAAATATGGAAATCTCCAAGTACTGGTTAAATTAAAAAAAAATTGAATCAAAATTATCATATACAAATGCATACAAAATAGCACAAAGTAAACTTTTTTAGGTGTTAATTACCTTTTACCACATAATAGATTTTTGAAAAGAAATTGAATTGGGCAATGCAGTCATCAGGAACAAGGATAAAATAGTAGACAACTTTTGTTCACACCCTAAAAATTACAAGTTTTTAAAGAAAAGTATGTATCTCCATAGACTTTGGTCAAGCTTTATAACATTTTAGATAGTAGTTTTACATTAGTCCATCACATTCGATTTTTATTATAAATGTATATTAAAATGTAAGGTAGTTGTTTATTGTAGTGGACCCATACGTTTGTACTAAAATATACCTATGAAGTATCCAGTAAGGATAGATTTGGTTATAATTTGCTTCAATATTACTATCTATAGTATAAAACTATTAAAATATACCTACAAAGTATCCTGTCAGGATAGTTTTGGTTATAATTTTGGTAAATATGTAGACTTATTGGCGATACAGAAAATTGCAACCAAATCTATCCTGACTGGATACTTGATTGGTATATTTTAATATAGGTAGATAGTAATGTTGTATAAAATTATAACCAAATCTATCCTGACTGGATATTTGTATATATACTTTAATAGAAGTAGATAGTAATCTTGAATAAAATAATAACCAAATCTATCCTAACTTGATACTTCATAGGTATATTTTAATGTAGGTATATAGTAATGTTGTATAAAACTATAACCAAATCCATCCTGACTGGATACTTTATAGGTATATTGTAGGGCCTAATATTGTATAAAATTATAACCAAAAGTTGAATATTTAGATTTTAAGTTAAATATTAAAATAAATTTACTTTGATGTAGTGCAGTGCACTAAAAGTTAAAATTCTTGTTTTACACATTAAAATGAGAAATTAAAAAACAAAAAAATTTTAACACTGTCAATAAGACCTGTTTACGTTATAACTTACATGCCGTTACAGCCTAACTTTTAAAATGAGAAAAAAGTAACTTTCAGTATTTTCCGTGGAAAAAAAGTTGATATTCGTGTTCTATACATTAAAATGAGTAATTTAAAAACAAAAACGTTTTTTAAACCAACGTCATCAAGACTATATTTTTACTTAACTATAGAGTATAATTCTTTGTAGTCTAATCTTATTGTTAGGCTAGATTTGGACATAAAACAAGTAATACATAGAAAAAAAAATTAAACTGATATTCTTACTTAGTTCATTGAAGGAAATTTTTATTTTATTTACTTTTTAATTAATAATTACAATTCAGGTAAAAATATAATCTTAATGACGTCAGTTAAAAAAAAATTGTTTGTTGGTTTTAATTACTCGTTTTAATGTGTAGAACATGAATATCAACTTTTTTTCTGCGGAAAATATGGAAAGTTACATTTTTCACATTTTAAATGTAAGTCTGTAATGCCAAGTATAGTGTAAACAAGTCTTATTAATGTTGCTAAAAAAATATATATATATTTAATTGTTTCAATGTGTAGAACATGAATATTAACTTTTTTCCACGGAAAATATAAAAAACTAATATTTTTGCACATTTTTAATGTTAGTCTTTAATAGCATGTAAAGCGTGAACCCGCCGCACAGTAGCTACAGCACACTGCACTATGTCAAAGTAAATTTGTTTTAATACTAAACTTAAAATTTAAATATTTAACTTTTGGTTACAATTTTATATAACATTACTATATAACTATATTAAAGTATACCTATGAAGTATCCAGTCAGGATAGCTATTTACCAGAATTACAACCAAATCTATCCTAACTGGATACTTCATAGGTATACTTTAATATAGGTAGATAGTAATGTTGAATAAAATTATAACCAAATCTATCCTGACTGGATACTTTGTAGATATATTTTAATATATGTTGTAACATTTATAGAATGGGCTATATAATATTATTTAAGAATTGGAAAATAGATGAGAAATAACTCACTCAAAATTTAGAAAGAAATTCATTAAAAGATTGGTTAGGTTAAAATTGAAACTAAATTCTGGTAAAAGCCTAGGAATTGTAAACAAGGTTTTTGAACTGGAAATGTATTAGGAAATCTGTTATATCAAATAACCTAACACATAAATTAAAATAAGATAATCTAATAATAGTTATGTGTAAAGAAATTTGTAAACTGTAGGAACATAGGGCTAAGTAATTACTTGAAGGAAAAAGTGAAAAAACGATTGTAAACAATGTAAGGTTATGTTTATGAAAGACCAAGCAAAACACACACAATTCGGAAATATCTCAAAAGTAAAACACAAAGACACTTCACACACTAATAATATTAATAAAATAAACACTGGAAGGTTTGTTGACGATAGGAAATTGAAACAGTAAGTTTCAATCAGGTTTAACCAAGTTAAAAGGCCATTCTAAACAAACTTGTGGTATGTCAGCTGTAAAACAGATGTAGGTCAGTGTGACAATCGATTCTATTGAAGAAAAAGAAAACAAACTAGATTACAGGCAACATGTGTTTTTTGGAGAAGAAAGGCGGCCATATTTTAAACAATTTAAGAAAAGCTAAGGACGCGTAGTTAGTAGTAGAGTTGGATGGCGTGGGTGACGCTTACAAGATGGGACCTGCCAGGACCAGTCAAAATTCTATTTTTTTGGAAAGAGTTCGTCTAAATTATACAGTTTTGTGAGTAAACTTGGCCAGATTAAACAGGAATAAGAAAATTGAAAGAGTTAATACAGTGAAAATATAATTGGAAAGAACTAAAACGGATTTAAGTGTGTGAATTGTTTAATTGGAGAGAACGGGAATTTACGTAAGCGACCAGCAAAATTTTGATATTTATTAAGTTGAGAAATAGCGCTATAAAAATAACTGTAGTGGACTTTTAAGATAGTAGAGAAGTTAAATTTGTATATTAGGATATCTTATAGTTAATTAATAGTAAGAAATAAATCCAGTTCAAATAGTTTGGCTTTTTTTTTTTTGCATTTTCAAAATTTAATATTGTTTGTTCAAAATTTATTTAATTAACCTAAGAATTTCTAAAAATATAGCCCATACTATAACCCCGAGATATCAAGAGATCTTAAACTAGCCAAGGGAATAAAAACCTTGTAACTCAAATTTAAAGAATCGAATTTTAGTATATTGTGTTAAAACTTGTAAGTTGTAAAATTTTGTTTTGTGTATTGTTTAATGTTGAGATGAAATTGTAATAATAAATGTTAATGAATTATTCTTGAATAGTTTTTTTTTTTGGTTATTAAATAGAAATAATATATTTTCATTTTATAAAATAAAAGTACATTGTATTGTGTTTTATAGAAACTTTACATTTGGCACACAAACGTGGGGCTCGATTATAAAAATTTTTAAGAATTAACCTTAAGGCACTTTAGATAAGATTATTAATTAAATATTTGTATTAATATTGTTTACTTTTCAGGACTTTGCAACCATAAGTCAATAATTTTTTTAATTTTCAAAATTTAAATAGAATAAAGGGGAATTTTGAAATTTTAGATAAAGAAATAAAAAAAAAAATGGAATCTGAAACAGGTACATATAATTTAAGGAGGGAGAAAGCGAAAAAAACAGAAAAATTAGAGGAATATAACAAACATAGTAGGTCTAGGAAGGGTACAGCAAGTGAGGAAGCTGCAAAAGGAAAATATGTGACATTAAAAGAAAAAATAGATGAAAGAGAGGAAGAAGCTACAATAGGCCTAATAGAAGTGGAAGAAGGGACAAGCCTAGAAATACAAGAGACAGAAACGGAAGGCACAGATATGCCTATAGAAGAGAGTGAGGTGGAAACCCAAGTAGATGAGGCTAGGGGATTACCACTGATGCAAACCCAACAGAAAAAGGGAAATAATGAGAATGAAGATTTAAGGGAGATGATGAGATCTCTCATGGAAATGAGCCGAAAAGGAAAAGAGGAGATGAAAGAAATGAGTGAGAATATGAATAGACAATTAGATAAAATGGACGAATTAAAAAAGGAATTAAAGGAGAATATAAACGAAGTAAAAGGAGAGATAAAGGAGGAAAATAAGGAGATGAGAGAAGAGATGAACAGAGGATTTGCCTCAAGTAGGTTGGAAATGAATAGGTTGGATAAGAAATTCGAGAGCCTAAAGGAAGAAAATAGGAGAATGATAGAGGATATGAGGGAACAGTTGAGAACAGAGAATAATGATGTAGTAGGAGTTATGAGAAGAGACTTAGAGGAGAAGATTAAGGAGAATTTAGAGGAAACAAAAGAAATAATAGCTGATGTGACAGAGATTAATAAGAAAGAGATAGAGAAGGTAGAAAAAATGACAATACAGAACAGGGAAGAGTTAAGAGTTTTAAATAGGGAGATAGCTATTGAGAAAAACAATAATAATGATAGAATTGACCGATTGGAAACAGAAGGAAGGAGGAATAATGAGAAACAAGGGGAATTGACCCAGAGAATGGAAAAGGTAGAAAAGAAGGTGGAAGAAAATAAAGGAGGAGAAGGCCTAAGGATAATACAGGTGTCATGCGGGAATCAGGAGGAGATGCCAAAATTTAATGGTAGGAATGGTAACCCTATGGAGTTCCTAAAAAGACTGGATAGGTATGTGGAAAGAAAATTTGGATGTAGGACAGGGGAAAGATTTGAAAATGAATGGAGAGGAATCATAGATAGAGCCTTGGAAGTAGGAGCGGCAAGATGGTGGGAATCAATCAGAGAGGAGGTGGAAAATTTCGCGGATTTACAAGATAGGTTTATAGAAAGATACTGGGCCAAAGAAATACAGGAAGGCATTAAAGAGAGAATAGAAAATGAAAGGTATATAGAGGGAAATGGAAGAGCAAGAGCAGATTATTTCATAGAAAGAGTCATAGTTTTAAAGAACATGACACCACCGCAAAATGAGGAAGAGATAGTCCGGAGATTAAGCCGGCATTTTAATGAAAGGATACAGTTGTCAAGAAGAGTACAAAATATAAAAACGATCCGAGAGATGGAAAGGATGCTAAATGAGGAGGATATAGAGGAGAGAAATAAGGAAATAAGACAGAGAAACAGGGGACCATGGAATAGGCCTACCCCTAGAGAGGAACAGAATGGAAATAGATTTCCACCCAGAAGGGGTGAGGAAGGGATGAGACAGCAGGGAAATAGAAGATTTCCAGGACCAGGAGAATTGTATAGAAGGAATGAATATAGAAGTGAAGGACGGCCATATGTCCAGTTTTTTAACAGAAGAATAGATAATCATATGAGGGGGAATATTGAACCAAGACCAGGGCAGGAAAATAATCGAGAAAATAGAGGAGACAGGAATTAAGGAACAAATGACAGGAGCCAGAAGGAAATAAATCAGATAGAGACAAGGAGATGTGTGGGGACAAGGAAGGAGGATGGTGCACATAGTCAAACGGAAAACTAGAGAACACTGGTATCATCGCCTTGGATCAGGAAAAGGAGCATCAAACAGAACAAATGAGGTTGCCAGTGATAAAATTTGATAAAAGCTCCTACGATAAAATTAAGTTAACTATAAATAATGTATTAATCAGTAGAAAATTTTTAGAACAAGAAGATGAGGAGAGAAATTATAATTTAGGAATTGAAAAAAAAATAATAAACCCAGAGATAGAGATTAAGATGGAAGATACAAGTTTACTAGCATTAATAGACACAGGCAGTAACGTAACATGTATCCAGGAGAAATGGATGTTAGAGAATAAAAATAAAATAGGAAAAATAGAAATCTTACCAATAAAAAATTTAACCATTCGGACTGCAACAAATAAGAAAACTAAAAAGATAAACAAAATGATCATGGTAATAGGAGAAATAGGAGGGGTAAAATATCCGTTTCAATGCCTAGTGGTGCCAGGCTTATTGAGAAAATTTATTATAGGTACGGATATGTTGATGGATGTGGAGGCACAACTTGATTTTGGAAAATGGGAGATGGAGTTTAAATATGAAAACAAATTATATAAATCAAAAATGAGTGTAGATGGGCAGACAAAATTTAAAGGGGAGATGAATAATTTTGAAAATGAGATGGAGGAGGAATTGAGTTGTGATGAACAGGAAGGAATGAATGATATGGAAAAATGGGAAGAATTTGAAACTTTTGGAAACCAGGGTCAAAATTATATTAAAATTGTACAAGAGAAGGGAGAGATAAAAAAAGAGGATATTTTTGAAAGAATAGGGAATGAAGAGGTAACTGAGGAACAAAGACAGGAGATGAGTGATTTAATAGAAAAGTATAAAGAAGTATTTTCAGACCAGCCCGGTTTATGCACTGCATATAAACATAAGATTAAAGTTAGGGAAGATGTACCATTTTATCAAAGAAATTACCCAATTCCTACAAAGTACCAAGATCAGGTACAAAAAGAGATAGAGAAAATGTTGAGGTTAGGTATAATTGAAAGAAGTACTAGTCCATATATTAATCCAATAGTCCCAGTCATCAAAACCAATGGGAAAGTTAGATTATGTTTAGATGCAAGAAAACTAAATGAAATTATAATTCCGGATTATGATTGCTATAGAGGAATAAATGAGATTCTACACAGAGCAAAGAAAGTTAATTGGTTGAGTACCATGGACCTCACTAACAGTTTCTGGCAGGTTGAATTGGAAAAGGAGTCAAGAAAATATACTGCATTCCAACATAGAGGGAAAACATACCAGTTTGTTGTTACACCCTATGGATTGAAAACATCTCTAGCAGCATTGGCAAGAGCTATGGACAGTATTATGAGGGAGGAATTAGAAGATTTCACCTTAATATATGTAGATGATATAGTCTGTATGTCTGAGACATTTGAGGAGCATAAAAAACACCTAGAAAGGATCTTCCAAATTTTTTTAAAAAACAACATGACCATTAAATTTGATAAATCAGAGTTCTGTAGAAAAGATATTTCATTCTTAGGATATAGATTGACTACAAATGGAGTAAAAATGGATGAAGAGAAGGTTAGAGCTATATTAGAATTTCCCTCACCTAAAAATCCTCGACAGTTAAAAGGTTTTATTGGAATGGCTAATTATTATAATAAATTTATAGAAAAATATTCAGAATTTGTACAACCATTATTAAAATTATTATCTAATAGAAACAAATTTATTTGGACAGAAGAGGAGGAGCGAAATTTTATTAAATTAAAGAAAAAATTTTTGGAAACAAATGTACTTACTCACCCAGATTACCAGAAAACATTTTACCTACAAACAGATGCCAGTGAATATGCCATAGGAGGACACATCTATCAGATTGATGAAAAGGGGGAGAAAAAGGCAGTAATGTTTATGAGCCGCACATTAAAAGGAAGTGAAGTTAAATATTATACCACTGAGAAGGAATTACTTGCTATATTGTTTTGTCTGCAGAAAGCAAGACAGATCATCCTAGGAAGAAAAATTGTGATCCAGACTGACCATCAGGCCTTAACTTTTATTAAGACTTGTAAAATTTTAAATTCAAGATTGCATAGATGGATATTACTAATGCAAGAGTATGATTATACTATTGAACACTGTAAAGGAAAAGAAAATGTAGTTGCAGACCTATTGAGCAGGAACCCTTGTGACAAAAATAAGTTTGAAAGAAGAGACCAAAATTCAGAATTACAAATAAATTATATAGAAAGAGTTATGGATATGGAAATGTGTACAAAATTTAAAGAATTTAGTAAATTACAAGTAGAAGATTTGGAAGTTAGAGAAATAAAAGAAAACATTCAAAATTATCCTCAAAATTATAAAATTATTAATAACTTAGTATACAAAAGAAATAGGGAAAGTTGGAAAATAGTAGTACCAAAGGGAATGATTAAAGAAATAGTGGGTACTTGTCATGAATATTACCTGCATGCAGGAGCTAAGAAATGTCATACCATATTATCAGAGAGCTTCACTTGGAAGAAGATGGGAAAAAGCATTAGGGGAATTATTAAAACATGTAATATTTGTCAAAGAGCTAAAAATGTAACCCAAGGTAATTTTGGAGAGATGAAAGGGATCCAAGTGGAAAAACCAAAGGAGCAATTGTCAATTGATTTTATAGGACCATTTCAAAGAACTGTAGGAGGCTATAAGTATTTATTAGTAATGTTAGATGTATTTACAAAATTCGTTCAAATCTATAAATTGAAAAAGGCAACCACAGGGGAGGCAATTAAATGTTTAGAAAATTATATAGAAAATTTCGGGAGAGTAGAAAGAATACAGACTGATCATGGAACCCAGTTTAATAATAAGAAATGGCTGGAGTATATAAAAAATAGAGAAATGAAACCAATATTTTCTCCAATAAGGAGGCCACAAAGCAATATCGTTGAGAGGGTGAATAAGGAGATCATTAGATGTTTGAGAACATATTGTCATCATAACCATAGAGAATGGGGAAAGTATGTAGAGGTTATTAACCAGGCAATTAATGAAATTCCTCATGAGACTACAGGATACACACCTAACCAGCTACAACTAGGAATTCAGGATGAAAGGTTTTGGCAAAAGGAAATAAAAAATTTTGGCTGGAGTTCAAAATTAATAAATTTAGAAAGACATTTAGAAATTGCTAGGAGTAGAATTAAGAAGAAGGCTCATAAGAGAGCAGAGAAATTTAATAAAACTCATAAAATAGAAGAATTAAATGTTGGGGACAAGGTATTAGTAAAAGAAAATTGGCAACCACAGGGTATAAGAGGTGAGATGGCAAAATTATTTTATGTATATGATGGACCTTATGTGATCACCAAGAAATATGGCAAAGCGACTTATGAAATCAAAGATGCTAGAAGCAATAAAATTAGAGGAATTTTCCATATTAGCTTGTTAAAGAAATTTTATGAACCAAGGGAGGCACACCAGGGAGAATCAGATAAATTTCAGGTAGAACAAATTAAATAAATAAAGGGAGAAGTCGAGAGAAAGGAAAATAACAAGGGATAATAAGATGGTAACAACAGGAATGACTCAGGATATAAAAGTATTAGGAGAAGGAAGCGAATGTAGGAGGGGTAGATAACAAATAAACCGGAAATGACAATGGACCAGAAATGACTTAATAATTAAACAAACACTTGAAAAAAAATAAAGAAAGAAAAAATGTATAAATTTAAATAAAATAGGAAGGGAGATATTAAATATAGGTAAAGGAAGCAATATGAATAAACTCTAGGTGATTATGTGTATAAGAAAACGTTAGCAGGAGATAAGTTTTAAGGGATGGTAACTATATCTATGATAATTTATTAGAAACTTCGTCGAATAAAGATAAAATTATGTATATTTAAACTTCGTCGTATTGTAAGGAAGAATCTGCGTTGATAAATAATGGAACTTCGTCGTATATATTATATATTATAAAAGAAATATGAATCTATGATAATAAATATTAAAGCATCGTTGTAATAAAAATATGGTAATTGTGTATTTAAACTTCGTCGTATTGTAAGGGAGAATCTGCGTTGATAAATAAGTATTAAAACAAAATTTATATTCGTTGATATAGGGATAGTGTAATCGAAGGAACTATAGATATGATCAAATAGAGGATATGAAATTGCAACCTTTAAAAATATTAGATGTTAAACTTCATACAAAATAAACTGAAATGATATAAGAAAATAATTGAACTGGATGAGCATAACAATATAAAAAGGGGAAATATAATTTGGAAAAAGGGGAATTTGAAAATAAAATGAAATATATAAATAACGTCGATAATATGTGAAATAAAATAAATGTCTATGTGAATAAGGGTGTTAATGATGTTGATGTCGTCGAAAATATGTTAAAATAAAATAAATGTCTACGTTAATAAGTGGAGGTAAGGTGAATTACCGTCATATATATATGTAACAAAGTATATAGTATAATAGAGTTTAAAAAAAAAAAAATAATAATAATAATAATAAAATAATAGTAATATGAAATTGGGGTTAAATTTAATATAGTTGTGTTCAGATAGAGTTGATAGATTTATAACTGAAGTGAGGTTGAGGCAAGGTTAAGACAAATTAATTTTTAATTGAAAAAAAAATTTATGATGAATAGTTGGGAGGATGCGAAAAAAGAGATAGTAAATAGAATAATAAATAACAACATATAAAATTAATGAAATAGTATTATGCGAGTTTTAAACTAGTATAAACCATGTAAGACAAGTAGCTTGAAGTTTTCAGCTCAGTATTTGATTGGTAAAGAGTTAAGATAAAATTGTATTATAGAATTAAGTATAAATGGACGAAAGTGGACAGATGAAGGTATAAATGACTTTTAAGTGGACAATTATAAAAGTGGTAAAGACAATGGACAATAAGTTAGCCAAAGTGTTGAGGTATAACGTACTCAATAAAAATGTGTTCAGGTAGTTATTAAATAAAATGTACAAGTAGGAAATAAATGTAAATTTAAATTTAATTTAAAAAAAAAAAAATATGTATATTTAAGTAAGCTTGTAAAATGTAAAAAAAATGTGTAATGTAGATATTAGGATTATTTTTTTTGTTTAAATTAAATTAGGGGACATTGTAACATTTATAGAATGGGCTATATAATATTAATTAAGAATTGGAAAATAGATGAGAAATAACTCACTCAAAATTTAGAAAGAAATTCATTAAAAGATTGGTTAGGTTAAAATTGAAACTAAATTCTGGTAAAAGCCTAGGAATTGTAAACAAGGTTTTTGAACTGGAAATGTATTAGGAAATCTGTTATATCAAATAACCTAACACATAAATTAAAATAAGATAATCTAATAATAGTTATGTGTAAAGAAATTTGTAAACTGTAGGAACATAGGGCTAAGTAATTACTTGAAGGAAAAAGTGAAAAAACGATTGTAAACAATGTAAGGTTATGTTTATGAAAGACCAAGCAAAACACACACAATTCGGAAATATCTCAAAAGTAAAACACAAAGACACTTCACACACTAATAATATTAATAAAATAAACACTGGAAGGTTTGTTGACGATAGGAAATTGAAACAGTAAGTTTCAATCAGGTTTAACCAAGTTAAAAGGCCATTCTAAACAAACTTGTGGTATGTCAGCTGTAAAACAGATGTAGGTCAGTGTGACAATCGATTCTATTGAAGAAAAAGAAAACAAACTAGATTACAGGCAACATGTGTTTTTTGGAGAAGAAAGGCGGCCATATTTTAAACAATTTAAGAAAAGCTAAGGACGCGTAGTTAGTAGTAGAGTTGGATGGCGTGGGTGACGCTTACAAGATGGGACCTGCCAGGACCAGTCAAAATTCTATTTTTTTGGAAAGAGTTCGTCTAAATTATACAGTTTTGTGAGTAAACTTGGCCAGATTAAACAGGAATAAGAAAATTGAAAGAGTTAATACAGTGAAAATATAATTGGAAAGAACTAAAACGGATTTAAGTGTGTGAATTGTTTAATTGGAGAGAACGGGAATTTACGTAAGCGACCAGCAAAATTTTGATATTTATTAAGTTGAGAAATAGCGCTATAAAAATAACTGTAGTGGACTTTTAAGATAGTAGAGAAGTTAAATTTGTATATTAGGATATCTTATAGTTAATTAATAGTAAGAAATAAATCCAGTTCAAATAGTTTGGCTTTTTTTTTTTTGCATTTTCAAAATTTAATATTGTTTGTTCAAAATTTATTTAATTAACCTAAGAATTTCTAAAAATATAGCCCATACTATAACCCCGAGATATCAAGAGATCTTAAACTAGCCAAGGGAATAAAAACCTTGTAACTCAAATTTAAAGAATCGAATTTTAGTATATTGTGTTAAAACTTGTAAGTTGTAAAATTTTGTTTTGTGTATTGTTTAATGTTGAGATGAAATTGTAATAATAAATGTTAATGAATTATTCTTGAATAGTTTTTTTTTTTGGTTATTAAATAGAAATAATATATTTTCATTTTATAAAATAAAAGTACATTGTATTGTGTTTTATAGATACTTTACAATGTATATAGTAATGTATAAAATTGCAACCAAATCTAGACATAGTGCAGTGCGCTATAGCTACTGCGTACCCAGTTCACGCTATAGGCATACATTCCATTACAGATTAACATTTAAAATGTGAAAAAAGTAACTTTCTGTATTTTCCTCAGAAAAACATTGATATTTGTGTTCTACACATTACCCGAAGTTTCATTAAAACGAGTAATTAAAGAAAAAAATTAAAAAACTCAATGTCATTAGGACTATATTTTCATCACAATTAATATAAATGAAGTACCATAACTTTTATGTAAAGCAGCTGTTCTACCACATAACCTATACCATTAAACCAGTGGTTGTACGAAATCAAATGTTATCACTTATTTTAAGCCAAATAGGATGAAGTAGTTAAATTGCATTCTTGCCTCTTTCATGAAAAGATTTTCTCTCGTATAAAACTAAAATTAATCAATTCAATTTCATTGACCAATGTCTCAACTGACACTACGCTCTTTAACTATCGAACGTGCTATTAAAAATAACTGGAATAAATGTCTAATAGACAAAATGAAACAAATCTTACCCTTCGCGCAGGATGTTTGCCTCGTTGGTATATGAATCATGGGGATAGGCCCATTTGGCCGACCAGGGTTTTGTTTAAGTTAAGTTCGGATAAGAGGAATTTTACTGTATTTTTAAACTAGAACTTTTTTTTGCCTTTAACATTATAATTTTTTTTGGCAAACCTGAATTTGGGACCACCTGAGATTAAAATAAAAAATAGTTCAAAAACAATTCCTAGGACAATATGGACAAGAATTTTTTAAAAGTTTACATGGAAAATTATTTTTTATCAATTTAGAGTTGGGAAAAAATTCAGTGCAGATTAGTAAGTTCTGCAGCGTCTGCGGAGTGATACAGTAACGTCACGCTATCTCTATTCATAACCTCCTGATGAATAACTTTGCTAACAGTGTTGGCGAAATACACATCAAGTGTATTTAAATATTTGTAGCAACGGTTATTGTTGTTCATTAATTATATAAATATATGGAAAATGAGAACAAATGTGGTAAGAACATTTTTTTTACAGGAAAATGAGCAGTTCTGAGGAGGTGTCGTGGATTTCCTGGTTCTGCGGCCTTCGAGGAAATGAGTTTTTTTGTGAGGTAAATATAAAATTTTTCAGTTCTTGCTAGATTTAGTGTAATTATATTATGTTGCAATATTGAAAATGAACGATTAAATTTAAATAGTAAGGACTTATTGAGAAAAGGTGAAGCAAGATAAAAAAGATAGGCATAATATTATAATTTCAAAATAGCTATATAAATTATTCTAAATTCAGTGAAATTAACTTTAAAAAAAAACAGATTGTTAAAAAATGTAGGAAGTTTATATTCAGTGATTTAATTAGAAATTGGACCACATCTGTTATATTTGTGAACCTTGGTAACTGAAAGTAAGTAAAAAAAATACATGTATAGCTTATGTTAAAAAGAAGACCCCTTATAATATTTAAAAACAGTAAAATACATATTTTCTTAATAAGTTTTGTAAAAATTCTAGATTATAATGATCTCCTAACAGTAAGCAATGTTAACCTTTAGTTGAGCAAGAGATATATATATATAAAAAAAAAATTGATCAATTCTTACTGAGGTCAACAAAGAAAAACAATATTTTAGTTACTCTTTATTTTATAATTACAATTAATAAAAATATGTGAATACACATGATAGAATCATGATATTAAGTGGCAAAATAGAAGTCAAATTTCCTTGCAATTTTCTATTTCCCTTTTTTGTTGTCTTTTTCTCTGTTTCTAATTAATGAAGATCTATAATTTCTTATTCAATCAATTTCTTGTATGGGTTGATCATTGCAAGGAACTTTTCTCTTTTAATTTCATATACATCTTTAAGTAATAGATTTCTAGCAATGAGAAAGTTGGCTCAGTGCCAAAGTCCTGGATCTTAAACTGTATGTATTCTGTTCATATCCGACCTATTCATCAGCTTATTAAAATTTTAATTAGCGAATAAACATTAAAAAAACTAATAACATAAATTTTCTCCCATTACAGGTTAAAACAAAGGTATTTCAGCTTGACTGGATGAATAAAAACGTATTTGGTTCACAATTGAAAATTTGTACAATATATATATATAATTAATAAATTAAAAATATTTCAAAAACAAAGAATACTTTTAATGAATATATTTATTCAAAGCTTTTCGCCGATAAAATAGTACCAGCATCTTCAGGAAAATAATTATCTAATAAAATATTTTTACAAAATTAAATCATATGTGCTACAAACGACCATATGTTTATAAGTATTGCACTTTATGTAAATTTTTCTATAACATCAATGACTTTATAAATAGTTTGGTGCCTTGATCTCACTTGAATTTGTTCATCAATTAATTTGTCTTTAAACTTTATGCTTATAAATTTCTAATGTTTCAAATATATTCATTTTTAATCTAAAGATTAAATTTTTTAATTTATAGACAAATTAATTGATGAACAAATTCAAGTGAGATCAAGGCACCAAACTATTTATAAAGTCATTGATGTTATAGAAAAATTTACATAAAGTGCAATACTTATAAACATATGGTCGTTTGTAGCACATATGATTTAATTTTGTAAAAATATTTTATTAGATAATTATTTTCCTGAAGATGCTGGTACTATTTTATCGGCGAAAAGCTTTGAATAAATATATTCATTAGAAGTATTATTGTTTTTGAAATATTTTAAATTTATTAACTATATTATAAGAAAACATATCACCATATTTAATATATATATATATATATATATATATATATATATATATATATATATATTATAATTATTTTTTATAAAGGAATTATTGATTATTGAATGAAGATATATATAATTTCTATTAAATTTAAAACAAAAACTCAGTAATAATTTAAATTCTTCTAATTTTAACAATTTTTTAATTTACACAATAAACAGAACAAAAACACTTAACAAGTTTTAAGACAATAGACTAAACTCAATTCTTAATATTTTAGTTACAAGATTTTATAACCTAGGCTATTTTGTAAGACCTCTTAATATATCGGGTTTTTATGCATGGGCTATACCTTCTAACTCTTTGGTTAATTAAATAAATTTTAATAAATAAGATTAATTTTAGAAAATAGTTTTAATAATTAGCTTCCTGATGTAAAATCTTAAATTTGGAATAAGAAAAAGGTCCCTAACCTGTTTAAACTGGATTAGGCTTTCTTACTACTAAACTGTTATATTATTGCAAGATATTCTAATAATTTACAATTTTAGATTTTCTTACAAATTTAAAAGTTCACTAAAGGTTTATTTTTATAGCGCTATGTACTTATCAATTTTCGGAGTTTTGCTGGTCGTTCATATAGGATTCAGTTCTCTTTAAATTTTGTTTCACACACAATTAAATTCCTTTTGGTTACTTTAATTATAATAAACTGTATTATAAGTTTTAAATTCACTTATTTTCGTTTTATTTTGGCCAAGTTTCTTAACAAATTCGTATAATTTTGATGAAATGCTTCAAACGGGATTTTGGCTTCTAAGAATGGCTTCGCTTCGTTCGGCTGCCCACGCCAGACTAACGCGTCGTTTTTATTTTTAAAATGTTTAAAACATGGCGCCGATTCCTTCTCCAAACTCCATATTAATTACCCATAAACCTTTGCTTTCATGTAATGAGGTTCCTTTTTTCCCACTAGAGTCGACTGTAATACTGACCTACTTTCTTGGCTTTAAACTTGATCAACTAACGAAATTGTTTTCAACTGTTTTAATTTGGTTAATATACTGCTTCACCTATCCTATCCTCAACAAACCTTCCAGTGTTTATTTAATTACTATTATTTGTGTGTGCAGTGTCTTTGCTTTTTACTTTTGTAATAATTCCGAAATGTGTGTGTTTGGCATGGATTAGTGCAAACATAACCTCTATCTCACTTCATTGTTTACAATCGTGTTTTACCTTCTCTTTCAAGAAATTACTAATGCCCTATGTTAACAAAGTTTACAATTTTTTATATTTTATTATTAATAGATTATCTTGTTCTAATTTTATTTGTTAGGTTATTTGATCCAACAAATTTTCTACTGCATTCTTTCCAGTTCAGAATCTTTTTTATATGTTAAAACCTTTTCTAGGCTTTTACCTAAAATTAGTTTAAATTTAATCTAACCAATCTCTTAATGAATTTCTCCGATTTCATATTTTGTATGAGTTATTTCTAATCTATTCTTCCAATTCTTAAACAACATTATATAGCCCATTCTATAAATGTTCTATATATATATATATATATATATATATATATATATATATATATATATATATATATATATATATATATATATACATATAGTGCATTATTGCACTTAGTGGTGAAAAAAAAATTATTTACAAGTAATAATAATAACTTCATAAAGTCAGTGCAACGGAAAAAAAAATGGACGTGAAATATCACGATATATATATATATATATATATATATATATATATATATATATATATATATATATATATATATAGGAATTTTTGGACTTGATAGGAGTCTGACAGACTTACCTAAAGGCAATAGTCCAAAACTGCAATCTCTTGGAAATAAGCACATATAAAACACATATAAAACACTTAATACACTTTTATTTGAAATATTTCGATCAACATGATCTTCTTCAGTCAAGAAAGAGAAAAAAAGAGAAAAAACAAAACAAAAGATTGACTTCAATCTTTTGTTTTGTTTTGTTTTTTGTTTTTTCTCTTTCTTGACTGAAGAAGATCATGTTGATCGAAATATTTCAAATAAAAGTGTATTAAGTGTTTTATATGTGTTTTATATGTGGTTATTTCCAAGAGATTGCAGTTTTGGACTATTGCCTTTAGGTAAGTCTGTCAGTCTCCTATCAAATCCAAAAATTCCTAAATAAGCTACGTTATCCATTGTTTTTCCGTTGCACTGACTTTATGAAGTTAATATATTACTATTGTAAGTAATTTTATCCACCATTAAGTGCAATAATTTTACCTTGAGTGATGAGGCACCTTTCGGTCACTTGACCATTGTCGAATCACTGATATTTCCCTGGTGTAGACGTTCGGTCCGCGATATTGGTACTTATTGACGTTACACGCACTTTCTTTTGATCTGTGTGTATGATGTTTTTATATAAGAACATTATAGAGCATTCAAAAACAAAAATTCAAAAGTATCAAATGTTGCAGCACACCTAATATCACATAAACATGAAATAACAAATTACGAAAATAACCTAACCATACTTGAAATAAATAATAACCCAATAGAACTAAACTCACTAGAAAAATACCACATTTATAAAAACTTACACAACATCTTAATGAATCTACAAACAACATATACAGAAGACATACTATATAAAAACATCATAGACACAGATCAAAAGAAAGTTCGTGTAACGTCAACAAGTACCAATATCGAGGACCGAACGTCTACACCAGGGAAATATCAGTGATTCGACAATGGTCAAGTGACCGAAAGGTGCCTCATCACTCAAGGTAAAATTATTGCACTTAATGGTGGATAAAATTACTTACAATAGTAATATATTAACTTCATATATATATATATATATATATATATATATATATATATATATATATATATATATATATATATATATATATATATATATGCACACACATACACGAGGAGAGTGTGAACTAGTAGAAGGAATTGAGGAAAAGTAACAAAATTCTTCCAATTGGCAAGAAGCTAATCTAATTTATAAAGTATAAGAGGACAAAAACTTATGAAAGTATAACTTGTACTTTTGTAATATTTATTTTGCGTTTAGCAAAACTTTTTTTTACAATAGTGTGTCACTATTATGAATGCCAATAGTGTGTCACTATTATGAATGTCAATAGTGTGTCACTATTATGAATGTTAATAGCGTGTCACTATTATGAATGCCAATAGCATGTTACTATTATCAATATCAATAGTATGTCACTGTTATGAATGTCAATAGTGTACCGCTATTATGAATGTCAATAGTGTGTCACTACTATGATTGTCAACAGTGTGTCACTATTATGAATGTCAATAGTGTGTCACTAATATGAATGGCAATAGTGTGTCACTGTTATGAATGTCAATAGTGACATTCATAATAGTGTGTCACTATTATGAATGCCAATAGTGTACCACTATTATGAATGTCAGTAGTGTGTCACTATTTTGAATGTCAATAGTGTGTCACTATTATGAATGTCAATAGTGTGTCACTATTATGAATGTCAATAGTGTGTCACTATTATGAATGTCAATAGTGTATCACTATTATGAATGCCAATAGTGTGTCACTATTATTAATGTCAATAGTGTGTTGTTTTTAATAATGTCAATAGTGTGTCGTTATACAGATGTTTTGTGCAATGATGAAATTGTTGATAACAAAGATAATTTAAGTTTTTAACTGACTATAAAATTTGTTATAACAATATAAAATTTGTTATGAGTAGTATAAACTTTTGAGAATATTCCAAAAGTATAAAATATTGAAACCAGTTGATGAGCAACTTATTGTTACTCTCCTTTTACTTTAGAAATTTGCTACTAGTCAATTGTAAAGTATACTTATATGGATGATAATTTTAGGTCGATGAAGATTACATTCAAGACAAATTTAACTTGACTGGATTAAATGAACAGGTACCACATTACAGACAAGCTCTAGATATGATATTGGATTTAGAACCAGGTATGCATTTTTAAGGAAGATTATAAACATAATATATAAACACAGCAATAATTTTAGCCATATATTATAATATAGATGAATTTCTACAAATACATTTATCGAAATCTTCAGGCTGAAGAAGTCGTAAGACGAAAACGTTTCTTCCAAGTGTAAGTTAACAATTAACCAACCTTTAGTTAACAAAAAGTCTGGTTGCAAGTAATAGCAAAAGTGTAATAAGTAACCACATTTATATTATATTTTATGGCTTAAATTATTTTAATCATTCAAATCTGAAAATATGGTAGACATTTTTAATTAATAAATAAAGTTGATTGAAGATAGGATTCTTTTAATGGAATCCTAGCATTTTAAATCAACTCCTATGTCTTATATGTGAATAATTTGCTTTGTATCTAATTCATGATAAATTCAGGCACTTTCTCTGATAGCAAAATCCATGATAATTAGAATTATGCAATCTGCTAATCCTACACATAATGGAGAGATGTAACTTCTGTAATGAATTTTAATGATAAATCATAATCAGCAGTGTCAGATTTTGAATTTGATATATGTACGTCAACCCTGTGACTCGCTATTGTCTACTGCCCAGTGTAGTACAGAGTTGAACATTACTTACTTACTAGCCAACGCCCACCCTTGACAGTTCAGCCATTTGGCGACGCGCTGACCAGTAGAGATGGGCATCCCTGAAGATAGGACTGTTGTAATCCTGGGCCCGGTCCAGGGCTGTGCAACCATTAAGGTGTTCGGCATTCATAAGTTCACCACCACACAGCAGACACTCCGGGGTCGGTAGCACATGAATGCGGTGGAGGTGCGCAGCAAGGTAATCATGACAGGTCTTCAATCTGAAAGCTGCAACGCTAACAGATCGGGGCAAGTTTTGGTCAATTGGTATACCCGTCACAAGACTTTCCCACTGTTTTCCTGCTGAGAGCTCCCTCAATCGACTGTGATTCCATTTTTTGGTGGACGTCTTTATTAGGGACCTGGAGGAATGTAGTAAACTCAGATGCTTGGGCTGGGGGAGGCTTGTTCCCTGCTTGGCTAGTTGATCAGCCTTTTCATTGCCAGTGATGTTTACATGGCTCGGGATCCACTGGAAATTAAGTACCCACCCGGCATTTATGAGAGCATTTAGTTTTCTTCTACATTCTATGGTTCTACTACAGTTGGTCCGTGAGTTCCCAGAGAGATTCATGATAGCGGTCTTAGAGTCAACAAGGAAAACGGCCTTACCCGGAGGAGTCAGGTTCTCAAGTTCAATTGCTGCAGCATATATGGCAGCTACCTCACCATCGTTGCTAAGGTGGGCTCCTACATCAGAAAATCACTCAAAATATATGCAGTTGTATGCAGCACCTGTTTCGCCTGATCCAGGTATGGATGATCCATCTGTGTAAATTTAGAGCCATTCTTGTGCAGGGTATTTTCATTGATAGTTCGGAGGGCTGCATCTCTAAGCTCCTGATTCGAAGATGCATGCTTCGGCAAGTGGTGATCTGTCAGGAGGAGCTCTGCCTCAGGGAGCTCCTGGAAGCAGTCCTGAAAAGCAGTAAGTGGAGCTGGTTCTCCGGCTCGTCCCAAGATTTGTTTGTTCGTTTAAATCGTTCCCAAAAACATAGGTCTAACATCTTCCTGCATATTTGTAGTTGTTCAATCTCAGTTTGAGAGTTGAACATGGTTTCATCAGAATGGTAAATCTTTAATTTGTTTTAACCATAAAAATGCGTTTGGTCATAGTAGCTAATTGATATCCTTAGCCTTTGTCATAACCTTTTACTTATATGTGAACTAATTTGGTTTGGATGGCTACTTTTTTTTTAAAAAAGTAGAAACAATTTTAGAAATATCATTATTCTTAAGAGAACTAGAATTCTAAATATAAAAAAACTCCTTTGTCAAGGCATAAATGTTTACAATAGTTTATCATATAAGTTTGATAAAGAGTTTTAACCCTATCAGTTATGTATATTATTAAAAATAAGATAAAACCATGCACCTCATAATATATGTTATAGTAAGAAATACCTATAAAAATATGAAAGGCAAAAATGTAATGATAAAAACCTTTTAATAATGGATAAGGTTAATAGTAAATATAAAATAATTTATTTTTCATCATTATATTACAGACATATTAGTTATAAATTTAATTTGGATTTTTCTATCAAATCTGCTTTCAGGTCACTTAGTTTATCCCTGCAGAGTTTACATGTTATATTTGCTAAGGTGTTTTTTTTATTAACTTGGGAGCGGGTTTAAACTGCCCGAAGCACCGCTACCTTAGGTATATTGTACTTACCTCCCTAATCTAGTCAAAGAGCCCCTTCCCTCTTACCAGGTTTAGAAGTTTCCTGACAAGTGTTTTACCTTCAGCATCCTCTTCCAGAGCTGTGCTATCACCAGAGGTTGAAGTGCCTCTCTGCAAGTGCTTCACATCTATAAATGATGTGTGTGGCGGTCTCCAGTTCTTGCCCGCATAATCTGCACACTGGTTCATCTTTGAAGATACCCGTATTATGCAGATGTTTCCTTAGTCCACAGTGTCCCGTGAGTAGACCTGTGGCTATCCTCAATTCTTGCCTAGACAGATAGATGAGACTCTCCTGCAGCCCCAAGGAAGGTTTCCTAAGGGTTAGCTTACTGTGTCTCATTCCTTCAGCCCTGACCCAGTGCTCACAGTGTCTTTCAGCCATCCACCTTCGCACTGCAATCTTGACCATGGATTTGGAAATACCTACCGCCGGCTCCGGTCCAATTAGAGGAGTTGAAGACCCCTCTCTGGCCAGCGCATCTGCTTCATTTCCAAATATTCCCCTATGCCCTGGCACACAACCTATCTTGATTTGATTGTGCCTTGCCAGGGCATCTAGCTTATTTGGGCACTCCCTAACTATGTCCGAGGTGACCACATGTCCGTTTAGTGCCTTAATTGCTGCCTGACTGTCAGAGAAAATAGCAATCCGGGTCCTGTGTATTCCCCTTCTCGCTATCTCTCCCAGACAGGCATTTATAGCATATATTTCGACCTGAAAGACAGAGATATGCCTCCCCAAGGAAAAAACTAGTTTTACCCTTGGGTTTTTACAATACACCCCCGCTCCAGTGCCGAAGTCCATCTTGGAGCCATCTGTGTACCAGATCTGAGCTCCCGATGTTACTGACCCTGACCATTCCATCATAGTTTGGTGGGCCTGGTCAGGTGCAAACGTCAGAGAAAGGTGGTCACTGCCCATCTCTAAGACAGGTTCTTTGACCACGAACTCGATACTCATATATCCCGAAACATCTGGGAGATTAGCCCAGTTGTTGAAGTATGCAATCTCCATGCTGGGGTTTGGTGCTCGTGGTTGATTGCTTCCCACCTGTTGCACCTCACCCCTCACAACATCCAAGCCCTGGACGTTAACATGCTCGGCTCGATTTTGGCCTCCCCTGCGTTGTGTGCTCAGGATTATTGGCCCTCCCACTGCTCTCGCCTGATCTCTTCGGAGCTGCTTTCTGGCCGCTCCACTCATACGCTTTCTCCGTAGAGAAAGCGTGCTCAACTCTACAACTATTTCACTGGTTTCTGCAGTCGGAAGCTTGAAAGACAGAGACATGCCTCCCCAAGGAAAAAACTAGTTTTACCCTTGGGTTTTTATAATACACCCCCACTCCAGTGCCGAAGTCCGTCTTGGAGCCATCTGTGTACCAGATCTGAGCTCCCGATGTTACTGACCCTGACCATTCCATCATAGTTTGGTGGGCCTGGTCAGGTGCAAACGTCCGAGAAAGGTGGTCACTGCCCATCTCTAAGACAGGTTCTTTGACCACGAAATCGATACTCATATATCCCGAAACATCTGGGAGATTAGCCCAGTTGTTCAAGTATGCAATCTCCATGCTGGGGTTTGGTGCTCGTGGTTGATTGCTTCCCACCTGTTGCACCTCACCCCTCACAACATCCAAGCCCTGGACGTTAACATGCTCGGCTCGATTTTGGCCTCCCCTGCGTTGTGTGCTCAGGATTATTGGCCCTCCCACTGCTCTCGCCTGATCTCTTCGGAGCTGCTTTCTGGCCGCTCCAGTCATACGCTTTCTCCGTAGAGAAAGCGTGCTCAACTCTACAACCATTTCACTGGTTTCTGCAGTCGGAAGCTTGGTAGCCGCCCCCGCACCCCCAGTGGTGGTTACCGTTGATACATCTGCTACAGACTCACTGTTTGCCGTCTCATTGGCTCCCGCTGTCTGTGTAGACTCAACATCAATTTGTGTATTTACTTGGTCCATTAGCTTCCCAAGTATGGGGGAAAGAACGGTCAACCAGAGCAGAACCCCCACTGCCCTGGCAAGACAACATACAATGAGGTTTTGTCTGGTTCCTCAAGGGGATCGTGTGCTACTGCATTTTATTCCCTGCAGCCATTCATCCTTAGGCACGATGCCTTCCACCTTGGATTGGGTATTCAGTCACTGACCTTGAAGCACACCCCAAGTTCAGGACATTATTAACTGTTGCTCATGGAGCGAACAGCCTGCTTTACTCTCTTTTGTTACAACTGTGTCGTTAGGGTAGTTTCCCGCCCATTCTTCACAGCCGCATTGCCCTTGGTTCACCTGGGAGGTGAGAGTAGCATTGTGAGGACTTAATTCCCAACCGGTTGACTGACGAGGAGGGATAATTCCTTTACCTTCCGGAATCCTTTTTCACAAGTAACCTACATATCTGTAGGCCGTTCCACTATCCGCCACCTGTGGACCCGCCCGGTTGCTCAGGCCAGCTATCTGGGTGCCAAGGTGTTATTAACACTTTTAAACCTAGCCCCTTAGTAGGCGCCCGTCTCCATCTGCCTGAAGGTTTTTAGAAAAAATACACCAAATTTTCTGTTTATAATAAATACCATATTTACAACAAATTATACATTGTTGTAAAGGGAATGAAATAAGCTTTCAGGAAATATTTACATATGAATTACTTACATATATAGATAGATTTATGCTTGTTTGAAAAATGTATAAAAAAAAGTAAAAAAAAAAAAAACTACATTACTCCTCTTTCTTCACTATACATATTTTACATTGTAATGAAAATAAATATTACTTGTTATATGTCGTTTTTAAAGCTGAAAGAAAATGTAATTTAGAAATATTTCTATCAAAATTTAGAAAACTCTCTAAAATCGGGTCATTTACATTTCTATTCAGTTCATTAATGAAAGATATGTCTAATTGCATCTCGGCCAAGATCAGTTTCTTTGTCATTGTTACTGTCTAAAATTAACATATCTCATATTGAATCGCTTCCCAAAGTGTCATTACCCATTATATTTATAACGTAATATTTCTAACAATAAAAATTAAGTATAATAAATAACAAAAGATAAATTTAAAGCGAAAAATAACAACCAGAAGTTTAAACAAAAAATACACAAACTAAAGTTTAATTAAACGAAATGAAGGAAAGATAAAATTTAGAATAAACAACAGCAACCTTGCAATGTAAACAACACACACTAATAAAACACTCATTATCTGACCAAACTTATCAGCCACACTTAATTAAATATTTTTGTTCCTAAAACAAACTCTGAATGCCCTAAAGGTAAAGACATGTAAAGTAAAATAACCAATATAAAAAAACCATATTGACAAAACTGAGAATGCACGGGAATTACGTTGCTGTGAAAATAAATTTGGGAACCGGAGCTATACACGGGCGTAAGCAACTGGTGTTAACTAAATAACCCGATATATATTCGTGCGTAGGCCTAAAAGTGTTAATAACTATGTAACCTTTTTGATTTAAATAAATAAATAAGAAACTATACACTTAAAAAGTTCATAATGAGGGAATAATGGGAACCTTCATCAAATGTTTGACAGCGCCCAGTGTTTCTTGTCTTTTAAGTGTTACTAATTGATGTAGTTGTTGAAAGTTTTTTTGTGTTGAATTCTTCTTTTTGTTAAGTGGCATTTTTGTATAGGTTTTTGATATCAGAGAATATTTAATCGTCTGAAAATAAGTGAAGCTAATGGACAACTCTATCTTGGCATGTAGCCTACAGTAATATATTATGCATATTTTGTACTTTTGAGTTTATTCATGACAAAGATTTCTTTACTACTTATAAATGTCACTTAATATAATACAGTAGAGTCTCCATTTTCGAAATCCCGATATTTCGAGCTTATTTCTATTTGAGCCTATTATATCTATTTTAAAGAAAATGATGAGTCGGACTTCCAAGAAATGTTAATAGCTGTACAGTATGCAAAGGAAATTAATCGGGGTTTCAATATATATTTATATCAATACGGTATGCATAGGAAATGAGTCAGGCTTCTAAGATATGTTCATATAAAGTTATATAAACTTATTTAGTGCATTTTTAATTATAGTAATGGGGTTCATTAAAACTCCTATTTTTTCTAATGTACAGGAACGTATTTTCGTATAATCCGAGGGGGTGGAGACCGAGGTCCCATCTACCTCGAAAAACCGAGACTCTACTGTATTTTGTTAATGAATCAAATATATTACTGGAAGATAATCCAGAACATTGTAATTGAACATTGTAATGAATCTTTCATTTAGTTACTTTGTTATCAGATGATGAACTGGAGGATAATCCAGAACAGTTTTATTGTAAAAATTATCTTTCATTAGTTACTTTATTATCAGATGATGAACTGGAGGATAATCCCAATCAATCAGATTTAATTGAACAAGCAGCAGAGATGCTTTATGGCTTGATTCACGCACGATACATATTAACCAATCGAGGAATAGCACAGATGATTGAAAAATACCAAACTGGAGATTTTGGACATTGTCCTAGGGTATACTGTGAAGCAGAAAACATGTTACCTATTGGTAGGTTTAATAAAAATTTTCAAAATTATTGTAATCAGTTTAAAAATTTAGAAAGAATTTTATTAAATTAAAAACAAATATCAAATACATATACAAAATAGTAAAATATTACATATGTAAAATAGTTATGCAATGAAATAATTGAATTTAAGAAGTGTTAATGATTGCTTATGTCATTGTATTATTAGCAACATAATAATTAGTATGATTTGAATGTAATTATTTTTAATTGTTTGATAACAGGCCTTTAGTGTTTTACTCAGCATAGCAAGTCAGAATTGTAACTATATGGCTGTTTTATGTCTTCATAAGACCTAATTATAATTAATTGTGATTTATGTAATCTACAAATTTAAAATTGAAGCAGAGAAAACATAATTTTCTTTTGTTTTTTATAACATTTTTCAACAAAAATTATTACTCAATCACATTAACTTTTTGTTTTAAGGAAAAATCACATTATTCACCTCCTATTGAAATTTATGGAGATTTGATAAATGAATTAAAGGTAAAACTATGGCATGGTCTGGATTCTTTTAGTATTTTACAATGTTGACGATAATGACCGTTTAAATGTTATTGTTATCTTGGTTGTGGTAATTTTGTAAATACATTTTTTCAGCTCTCGTTTTTAAACTTGCTTGGCATACAACAGTGAGTAGCTGTTTTTATATACAGTAAACTCCCGATTATCCGTGGAATAGGATGGCCCGGCAACGCAGGATAAATTCCCCGAATAATCCGCTATGAACAAAGAATACGCAAAATGATCGTGAATCGATTATTATACCATAAGTTACACAAATAATGACCCCGGTTAATGCAATTCACAAATAATCTTCAGAGGACAAAATAATTACAGAAAATAATTTAAAATGTCGATGTACTTGACGGATTAAAACTGTCAATGTTAATTTATATGTCTAACTATTTACAATACGTACATAAGACTATGTCAAAAGTAAGTATGTATGTACATATGTAATTCAATTTACACATAATACTTTCACTTTTTAACAAAAAAATCTGTCACTTTCGTCTGTTTTTTGTGAGCATTGATTTAGCTTTAATGTGCGATCTAAGTTTCTTGAGAACCATTTTGTCGCATAGTGTCTTCTTGTGCCACGTGTGTCACAAAGCCATAAAAATCGATAATGTATATGACAGACATAAATAATGCATATGTCACGTCCTAGACTATTTATAGCCGAGATTAGCTGACATTTGTTTACAATCTTATGATACACATTAAGTTTTCGAGCGTCCAAGCATTTTGTCATTATCTCTTATATACAGTAGTCTGATCGCCCCTTTTATTTCGCTGGCCCGCGTTGGGATGCTTCCCTTTCAATGTAAAAATTAGTACATACATATTTACATATCTATTCCCTTCATCTTAACTTCTATTAAGCCTTATATGTATTTACGTCGTAATTCACCGTTTGGAAATTTAAACACAAGAATCTGATTGGAATAAAAATTGGATATTTGTAAAACAATGGCAAATCCCGGATAATCCGCAAACCGGTTAATCCGCCCACGAATAATCGGGAGTTTACTGTATATATATATATATATATATATATATATATATATATTCTTGTTTTGCCCGTATCTGATTTTTATTTCATATTCTGTTTTAAAATCTTTAATTTTTAATCATAAATATTTGAAGCTGTCATCAGTTGTATTGATAATGTTTTATATATTTTCAGGTCTTATGTATTTAATTATTTTGTAGTTAAATATTAAAAGAAAAAAAAACACCCTCTATATTCTCACTCACTTGTTTTAGGTTAATTTTATCATATAGTTCTTCAGGATCCTCTTCATCTAAGGAACAATAAATAATGTGATAGTTGACAAATCACAATGTTTACTATACATTGATATTTTGTGTCAGTAGAAAAAAACAACCATACTGGAAATAAGAGTGTATAAACTCTCCCGCTTTATTGACACTATACAGTACTTGGACAGTTTTAGTAGAGGTTTTTCCATTGTTTTTAATCAGAAGTTATTTCATTGCTCACTACAATTTTCTTGTAGAAACAGAAAAATGTAAAAAAAAAAATATTTATGGATGCTAAGTAAAAATATTCTTTCATAAACAAAGTTGTTGAGGAGGTTTAAAGTTATATTACTAAGTTAGTTGAATTTGTAATGGATGTAAACAAGAGTTGCTTTCATATGACAGAGTCATGGAGGTCAAAGATAATGTTTGTTTGCAAACTGATTTAGGTTTTTATCTGAAAGTTTGATTGGTATTAAAAGAATATTTTATCATATAAGTAGTCATTTATATAAGAGAATAACATTTCACAAAATACTAACAAAACGACCAATAATAATGAAGCTAATTTGTAGTAAAAATGTATGTTTCTAATTTTTCTCTGATAAAGTATTGAAATTTGGCAGAAATAAAAATTGGAGAATATATGTTAAACAAATTCAATGAAATTCCAATAATGAATCATTCTTAGATACATAAAGTGAAAGACAAAATATAATATAGAATTTGATACGAGTTTTCGGTGCTAATCTTGTATGTATCTGTTTATATTAATACAGGGCTATCCGATGTACCTGGAGAGGCTATGGTTAAGTCATACTGTCCTAAGTGTATGGATGTTTATACACCTAAATCTTCAAGGCATCATCACACTGATGGAGCTTACTTCGGCACTGGATTTCCACACATGCTATTTATGGTACATCCTGAATATAGGCCTAAACGCCCAGCTAATCAGTTTGTTCCTAGGTAAGTTGAATAAAAAAATAAATAAAATAATGAGTGGAAGATGATTTGAGTAAAATATTTTAAGAGAAAAGCTATTTCAAATTTTAAATGTGTTTGTAATAATGATGAGAATAAGACAAATTTGTGAATAATATAAATACACAGGTAATATATATAAATGATTTTAACTCCAAGCTAAACTTAACAATTATGTTTAATCATAATTAACAATTATGACACCTATTGCAATGGTATCAATTATGATTTAATGCTTTGCTGCTGGAATGCATGGGAAATATTATCTTTACACCCTTATGCAATCAACTGAGGTTGATTTGTACTATAGAGGTCAACTAACGTAAAGATCAAGAGATATGCTTTCAACTGAGTTGTTTATTTTCATGTAGGCCTGGTCTCCAATATAGTTAAGAGAAAGGTGTCTAGTCACAACCTGCCAAAATAATATTTTGAGATTTTGTAGATTAACCCTTTGATTAGCATTCGCGCACTAGTATGAGAGATCACGCAACAACCAGCAGGAGCATTCCCGTATATCTACGTTCTATAATTTCTCTCAGATTAGCATTGCCGTTTGTTTACAATTTGTTTTCCAATGTGTTGTGCTGTATCCCAGGTTAATTATTTGCAATTTTTTAGACAGTAAATACTACACAGAGTATATGATTGCCATTCTTTTGTTTCTTTGGCTTTTCTCATGCATTTACAGATTGTTTGGATATTTGTATGGTAATTTACAATTAATAGGTACTCTACAAAAAAAAAAAAGAATAATAGGTCATATTTAGTAAGAAATTGTCAGTAAATGTAAGGGGCCTACCTACTTCACGAGTTTCTAATACATCATAATATCTCTAGTGTCTTTTAAGTTGCTATTCTTCACTTCAGTTAATTTTTTTAAGGCTGTGGTTCTAAAATTACTTTTTAATATCACTAGTCAAGGGCTACATGATGTAAATTTGTCTTCTTTAACAGATAGAAGGAATTTGTCTCCTATGATGAATATAAAAATTGTGAGGGTAAACTAGATCAGTATGAGAAAGGTATGAAATATTGTTCCAAAATGACTACTTACTTATTTATTTATTAGCCAACGCCCACACTTGGCTGTTGAGCCATTTGGTGGTGTGCTGACCAGTAAAATTGATAGAAACTTCCTTCATTGTCCTCTTCGTCTGGCTGGATATGGTGCAAGGGAGTGCATGTAAGGAGGTGATCTACATCCAAGGTTCCGTTTCCGCACAACACGCAATCCGGCGATTGGAGGACATGAATCTTGTGAAGGTGTGCCGCCAGGTAGTCGTGGCCAGTAGCCAGGCAGAACAGTGCTACACCTGTGCGGGGGAAAGGCTACGGTTTATTGGTCCTTTGGTGACGAGTGTAGCCCAGCTTCTGTTGTGAGAGGCCCTGATTAGGTTTTCTCTCGTGCTGCGATTTAAAGCTGAGTTTATCTGTATTTTCACTAAATGAAAAGAGGTTGAGGTAAGTCGCAGTGGTAAAGCGGCTCCCTATTTGGCGAGAGTGTCAGGTTTCTCGTTTCCTTCTATATTGACATGACTTGGAACCCACTGAATGTTAATTTGCTAACCTTTTTCCTGAAGGGAGTCTAGTTGTTTTCTACAGAAGAGTGTTCGGTGGCATTCCACTTGTCTGTTGCTAGTGACACTCTGTATTGCGGCCATAGAGTCCTCAAGAAATACAGCCTTATAGGTCCCATCGATTATTGAGAGTTCAATAGATGCTGCCAAGATAGCTTCAACTTCCCCATCATAATTGCTTTGGTTACTGCCAACGGCCACAGCCCCCTCAAATAGTCGGCTGTGGAACCCAGCTCCTGTTCCACCACTTGCTGACGATCCATCTGTGTAGATGTGTAGCCAGTCATCTGGTGGGAAGTTAGAATTAATAGTTTCCGGGGCTGCTGCTCTTAGTTCTGAGGGATTTGATTGACTTTTCGAAGCTTTGTGGATTTGTAGTTTTAGATTAGCTGATGGTAGGTTATTAAAGATTAAATGTTGAACCGGTTGAGCTGGTACTCCTGGCTGAATGTTGTATTTATTTAGGAGATCGTTGTACACTGATAGTGGGGTTGTTGGCCTAGAATAGGTTCGATTTTGGTTTGGGCCTCCATACAGGGATAGATATTGGGGCCCCTGTTATAACTCGAAAGACGATGTTCTGGGTGATCTCTAATTTGTGCGAATTTGCACTTGATGTTGTAATAGTTGCCTCAGCTCCATATTCGAGGATTGGCCTGACATAACTTTTATAAGCTGCAATAAGGACATCTTGGTTTGCATCCCAAGTAGTGGTCGTAAGTCGTTTTAATATTTTTGATCTCTTGATAGTTCTTTGGGCACAGTTTTCTATATGCGGTTTCCAAGTTAGTTTTCTGTCTATTGAGACTCCCAAGTATTCTTTGTATTTTAAGATTAAATGTTAGCGCTTGGTGGACAGAGAGAAGAGCTGGAATGTAGTCTTCGAATGATTAACTGCTATTGCATTTTCATTTGCCCATTGTTCAAGTTTTGATAGGGCGGCGTTAAGAGTATTTTCCAGAGACTTGATGTTGCTACTGGTAGCCCACATAATTAAATCAACGGGATACAGCAGAGTTTTCATCCACGGGACACTCTTTACAGCCTCAAGGATGTCGTTGATCATCAGGTTAAAAAGACTACAATTTAGGACCGCTCCCTGTGCTAAGCCCTGCTGCTGAAGACGATATTTGGAAGAATCACCTGCAAAACGTGTTCTGATTAGTCTCTGGGGGAGAAAGGACCTAATCCATGCAAATAGGTTGTCAGTCACTCCACTCTGAGATAGTTTATGTAATAGCATTTGTCTCCATACTATGTCGTCTGCTTTTTTCAGGTCCACCAAGACCGTCAGATAAGACATTTTATGATGGTAGCCATCTTTTACGCATTGGGAGAGATAAACAACATGGTCCATTGTGCTGTGCTTTGTCCTAAATCCTGCTTGTATATCATCTATTACATTATATAATTCGAAGAATTGGTTTAGGTGGGTTTTAACCATCCTTTCTGCTACTTTGCATGTGGAGCTAATGAGTGTAATTGGTCGGTAACTACTTGTGTCTCCAGCTGGTTACCCCTTTTTCAGGATCGGAATTATCTCACCTTTCCTCCACTGTTGTGGAATGTGTTTGCTCCAAGTCAGGTTGATTATTTTGAGGAACGTTTTTCAGCAGTGCCTCTCAGGTTCTTCAGCATTTCAGAGAAAATCTAGTCTATCCCCGTAGCTTTATTTATTTTGGTATTATGAAGCGCTTGTTCTAGTTCGGAGATTGTAAATTTTCTCATGCAAATATCAAGGTCAGGGGTAGTAGTGCAACTAGGTAGTGGTTTCTTCAGTAGGAATCTAAATGAAGCTATTGATCTGAGGACTCTGCTGATATTTGCATAGTGTTTGCAGATAAGGTTGACAATACGTTGAACCCTTCAGATTCACAATACATTGGTTACCACTCTTGAAGGGTTCTTGTTCTGTTGGAGCTGGATCATTTTCTAGTCGTGAAATGAACCGGTGTGCCTTTATTCCATCTCTACGAAAGTCCATTGTGCTTAGGAAGTTACAAAAGGCAAATCTTTTTGACTGTTTTATATCTTTCTGTAGTACAGTTTGGGATTTCCTGAGTGAGCACAGTCAGCAAGGCTACTAGTTCTTTCTGCTTTTTTCCTTGCGGGGGGGGGGTGGAGTTTGAAGTTGATCGTCTGGTGCCCCCTGCTCTCGACTGAACGATCAACACAAGGTTTGCCTTTAAGCATTGTTCTAACAGTATCTGATGTTTGAAAATAAGGATATTGAGAGTGGACAGACAATTCTGTAAAAATAAGTAGTTTATATAAAACAACCAGATGTACAAAAATGAAGATCTTAGGAAAATAAATATTGTTTAAGCATTTTGAGAGTTTCTTGTATAAATGTTAGTAATTGTTAGTATACAATGAATGTTAAGATGTTGATTTTATTTATTTATTTCAGATTATATGGTTTTAAAATTCATCCCTTGGCCTACCAAATTCAGCAACAAGCTGCCGCTAACTTCAAAGCTCCTCCTCGTGCTATGAGCTATAATAATGGCAAACGTTGATCAAAATTTACATAACTTTTTTAATTATAAAAACTATTTTGTGTTACATGGGATAAGTGAAGTATCGAAACATCTGTGTGAGTCAAAATATTTTTGTTTTATAATCATGAAAGTCTTTTTTTTATTGATCCATGTATCTCTGTTGATATAATCTGTGTAACAACTTGTATATACATATAAATATAAAATAGGCAATGCTTTTAAATAAATTTACAGTTAGTAAAAATTGCTATTAGTAGTGTAGCTGTTTAATATATTCTGCATATTCATCAATGCCAAAAACATAATTTTTCCACTAATTTAAAATTATTTCAAAATTTCTATTTTGTAATTGCAAATATCTTGTTATAAATATGGTACATAGCTAACCCTCTCATTAACCATATTATTCTGGACTCCAATTGTATGGTCGCTGACCGCCAATTAGATCCAATTAGCTAGCATGTGTTTTGCACACATGTTTAATTATTCACTAAGAAATTAAGACTTCAAGTAAATATATATTGTTGTATACCACTGTGTTCAGAATAAAATGAAGAATAGTAATATGAGGTTTGTATGTTAAAAACTTGATGTTAGAATTCAGTACGCCTGATAAAATGCAGTTTTTTTGGTTTTTTATTATAAAAAAAAATTTATATTTAGGTTTGTTGATGAAATATCACTTTCCTTATGATGAATTATAGTATTTTTAAGTCCAAAGTAATACTGAATAAAAATATATGCATAAGTAGCATTACAAAAATCTATTTTAATATGTATAAAAAATGTAAAACTATGCACATGCATAAAAATGCCAAGAATGGTGAACCTACTATAATATTCAGCTGCAACTAGGTCTGAATGTGACAATAGTTCTCTTTGATGTAATTATTTTTAAACAAAAGCAAATTGCACCAAACACCATATTTACGAGCACAAAATATATTTACAAAAACTAGGTACCATAAAAAATATAGGACTAAATATAAATTATTGGAAAATGTTATGTAATCCCGGGTTATTTGGGCAAGTCGTGCAGTAGGCTTCAGCCCACACGTTGTAAACCTTTTAGGTACCACTATAAGTATATAACAATATATGTCAGACCTAAAATAAAAGCAAAACACTAAATAAATAAAGGAGATCATGAATAAGGATAAGTTCATAAGATGTCTGACGCTCACTGTGCAATACATCGTAAATAACTGTCTGGAACCAGTTGTTTATTTACGGAAAAAATGATGATAAATATGGCCAATCAGTGTTATAAACATAAAACATTGCTTTCTCATAACACAGAAAATGAGCATAGTAAACATTATCATTGAGTAAGACGTTCTAAAGTATGCCATAGTTGTGCCGCAAAACTGAGTAGGACAGTGGAGCGGAACGGGATTTTTAGTGATGTCGGACTCAGTTCTCCTATGGAGCCCAAAAGGTTAAGTCGTTGAGGTTCTAATTAAATGTGCATCACGGCACTGAGCAAGTACGATTTAATTTCCTGTATCAACTGAGTTGTAATTCAACATGAAAATATTTTTTAAAATAAAAAACTAAATATTATATAATTTTATTATGAGGTTTTCTAGTTATAGGTTTATGATTTGTAATAATGATTAGTAAAAACAATAAAATGTTACTTGCGGTTTTAAGTTTGTATTAGCTTATAGGCTCCCATTGTTCACTTTACACGTACAAAAAATCCACTAATTAAAAATATGAAAAAAAAATTATAAGAGTTTTTTAGTTTTAAATTTAATTTGACTGAGGTAATTTTTGTAAACATGTATTTCAAATTTATAATACCATTACACTCATAATTTCAATACACTCATTTTCATTCCCTCACAATAAAAGATGAATCATGGATGGCTGCAAATTTTCCTCAATTATTTTCTGCAGATTTCATGGTACACAAGAAACAAGCTCTCCAATGACAACCAAGTAAATACTATACTGAGTGAACAACTCCAGTTGACATAAAAACTGATAAAAGGTTCTATTACGTTTAGATAATCTGACAGAAGGTTAAATTATAGGCTATAATATTTTTCTTAATTTACGTGGTAAGTTTCTAGAAGCAATAACTATCCCTTAGGCACAGACTTCTAGTCTTGCCACACATCATTCTAAATAAACTCTCTTGTAATAAATAAATGTTCTCTTGAAGCAATGAAAACGAATTCTTCAGTCTTCGTGTGTTTATTTTATATCCATTAGTGTATATAGAAATACTGAACACAAAAAAAATTCCCACCTCTGTAATTTTTAACTTTATAATTATTATATTACTAAACAAACAATAATAATCCGGGATGGGGCCGGTGCAGCCGGTAAGGTACTGGTTGACTAAATGCAGGAGGGACATAGTTGGGCTTATAACAATGGAGTGGACCGCAAGGTGGAACGGGGAGACTACTGGCAGAAGCCTTTTCCGCGTCCAAGACACACCAGCTCCCCCAGACTGGTATCGCGGAGTCAGTAGACTTGTCTCAACCTTCGCTGCAAGGGCCAGAATGGGGCATATAATATGCAATTCGTACCTGAGACGATTCAATCTGGTCGAGTCGATTCACTGTGCTGTTTGTGACAGTGGAGAGGAGGAGATGTTGGAGCACATATTGTTGAGGTGTGGATCCATTAACCCGGTAAGAGAATCTCTGCAGAGGACGAGGAGATCCGATGAGGGTCATAATGCGAACAAAGAAATACTGAGCATTGGCAGCAGCAGTATACCATGGACATCTAGTCGTCGGCATCGCCTGATGCTGGAAGCTCGTACAAAGAAGTAAAGTAACAAATAATATTACACATGTAGCGTTACTACAATAGGCACTGAAAAGCAGTATTTAGTTGGTCTACACATGTGTGTTTAATATTGTTATTTATAAATATTATTGAACCAAAAACAATATTTTGAGCAAATACTTGTAGTTTAACACCCTTTCTCAACACTGAATGTTAGAAAATACCATCCTCGACACTGCAGTTAATAATAACAGAAGAAAACCATTATTAAATGTATCGGAATTTTGGTATATACCTGACCACAGATACACACCCACACTTAACTTTGCAACACTGTTTTCTTGTATTCACATCACTTTCACTATATGTACTTAAACAAGAATTTTACTAGGTATTTATGTGAGTTAACTTTCAAAGATTGATAGTATCTCCATTATCGAGCATCACTGTCCGGGGGCTGTAGTAGACTCTACTATAGGATAAATACCAAGTAAGATTCTTGTTTTAGTACATATGGTGAAAGTGATATATAAGTATAGAAATTTTTGGACTAGATAGGAGACTGACAGACTTACCTAATGACAATAGTCCAAAACTGTAATCTCTTGGAAATAAACACATATAAAAACTTAATATACTATTGAAATATTTCGATAAAAAATGATCTTCATCAGTCAAGAAAGAGAAAAACAAAAGACTGAAGTGAACCACAGATTAATTAAGACAGAACTAACCTATATATATATATAAACTAAATAATCTTTACCAACCATATATATAAACTAAATAATCTTTACCAACCATATATATATATATATATATATATATATATATATATATATATAGATTTTTTGGACTAGGAGACTGACAGACTTACCTTGGTAAGAGTCCACACTGTAGTCTTGAAATAGAAACACATAAAAGCACTTAAACAATGATATATTTCAACCACACAGTGGTCTTTGTCAATCGAAGAGAAAACACAAAAAGAAATATGAGAGAATGAAATAAATACAAGTTCAACTTGTATTTCTTTCATTCTTTCATATTTCTTTTTGTGTTTTCTCTTCGATTGACAAAGACCACTGTGTGGTTGAAATATATCATTGTTTAAGTGCTTTTATGTGTTTCTATTTCAAGACTACAGTGTGGACTCTTACCAAGGTAAGTCTGTCAGTCTCCTAGTCCAAAAAATCTAAATAATCTTTACCAACCAAAACTAACCTAAATATATATATATATATATATATATATATATATTCTTGATATTTTACGTTATCCATTGTTTTTCCGTTGCACTGACTTTATGAAGTTAATATATTACTATTGTAAGTAATTTTATCCACCACTAAGTGCAATGATTTTACCTTGTGTGATGAGGCACCTTTCTGTCACTTGACCATTGTCGAATCACTGATTAATTTATGATTTCCATAAAATATAACAACATTAATTTTTTTACCTGTTGGAAAAAGGTAAATGTAGCTAATTTTCAAAAGGTGGAAAATGTTGTAAAACCTACATTTTAGAGACTCAAATAATAATAAACTTATGTTATTACCTTTATTGCAGTTATAAACACAAGATTTGAAGATTATTAAAGGTTTGTGTATAGATTATGACAAAATATCGATTTTTATATATGACTTTTAGGTCTATTCATATTTTCATCAGATCTATGTACAATATCCGGGCCGATATCTTCATCAGCAGAATCACAAAATAATTATCTGTTTTGGGCTAGGCCTAAACGTACCGTTGTAGGCCTATGCTCTTGTTAAGCCTGCTTTGGCTGCCTAGGCAAATCTTCACTGTCACTATCTGATGACTCGGATAGAAAAGATGGATGTCAAAAAATATCCTATCGAAACTCCTCAAGCAGGTCCTGAGTTTGATGAGCAGGGTGTGGGCGAGCGTTACCACGGAACAAAAACAGTTTTGGTAGACACAGATTGTCAGAAGGACATGCACGGTTTATTTCTAGATCAGACACATTTGAGAAATGATTTCATCAAGCATTAGGTGGCGATGGGTATCAATTTGTCTTTGGTTATTTTCGACAACAGTTGGAGCGTGGGAAGTGGAGGTGGCCTTTTCGTTTTTTCATCATGTAATGTGGTTCAGTTTTCAATGAATGACTAGTACCAAGGGTTTCCAACGAGAAACCATTGGCCTTGATAAAATGTCTTGTGATGAATATCAGTAGCATTTTAATTTTTTGCCGTTAGCACGAATAACACCACAAACTTCGCAATCAGCGGCAACAACAACTGTAATATCTATTAGGGGCTGGAGCCTGACTATCCACAAAGTAGATGCATGCATTAGGAATTTTACAGTTCTGCCAGTACACCTAGACACAAATTCCCCACATTTCCTCCCTGTCACACAGATTAAAAAAAAAAAATAGTGTAATTTACCTACGAGACATCCCTAATATTTTGGCTGTTCGTTTTCCTCTTGTACTCTTTAAATATATGCATCCTCTTTATGTTCAGAGTTTATTTAATTGTAAATAAGTTTACTCAATTTTTGATTGAAACTAGTTTTTCCAAGAGTTATCATATAAAATTACTAGCATTTTCATTTATATTGTGTAAATTTCTTTTAGACTTGTATTATTCCAGTCCATGTATTTTGTATTAAACTAATATTTATTTCTATTATTTAAAATGATAAAGTTTTATGTGAATACATATTTGATGTAATAAAAAGGTAATTTTGTAATGTAGGTATCTTTGCCAGTAATTATGAAATAGAACCCAAATTAATAAAACTCTTACTTTATTAAATGTGTCTTATTTATTGTGTTTATTTGGAGGATTCCAGAGAACAAGCAAATCAAAAGTTGCTGTATGTAATGTGAGGAATCTGATCAGCTAGGTGTCCAAATTATCCAATGATTAATTGGGATAAATTGTAGTAGGACCTAAAATATTATATTGTTTTAAATATGATGATAACAAGTAGAGCATGGCATTGAAATTTTTAAATTTCTCCCTCACTGGATTTGCGAGACATTGGGAGACTGTTATTAGTTTCTTTCGAGACACCTCAGGCTCTCCTTGACAAGTTTGCCAAGATGAAACGTACTACTTGTGACTATGTATTCAATTCTTAATCAGATTGCGAATGTTGATGTAGATACCAAATTCGCATTGACATTTATTAACCCATTGATGACTAGTAGGGTGCAAACCTTGTCAGCATTTATTTGCCTCGAGAGTATATTGATGCACATAGTGAGTTGTTGTTGAATGTTTAGTCTGCCTGCCCCTGCTAATCTCGTGTCTCCAAGCTTTAGACAAGTACATGCAATACGTTTATCATGTTTTTGCCTCTTGCAATTGTCGCTATAAAGAAAGATATTTCTAGCCATCCTAATTCATTCTCAGAATAACAGGACAGATTCAGTAGGATTTTTATTGCCTTCCTAATGCTTATAACTAACGTAGCCAGCAAGTTAGATCTACCTTAAAGTAGTCTTTGCTGCTTTCTGGTTAGCCTGCTATGGATAATTTTAGATTAAAATTGGAGCGGATGCAATTGGATAGAAAAATCCAGTGATATTGATAGTGACTTTGTAAGTACAGACAACATTTCACACCTTATTTCTCTGCAATGCTTCAATAAGGTACAGTAATAAGCTGTACTTACCCGATAACTGTGTAAGTAGAATTCGCGTAAGTCGGGGTATAATTTTACATACAATTACATAGGAATCATTTGTAATTGGGACCAAAGACTAAATAAACTAATAATTTAGAAGAAAAATGTGTATTTATTAAAATCATAAATACATATAACAGAACTTATTTTGACATAGAAGGCTTCATAAAATCTAGTAAATTTGTTTGAAGAATTATTGATGATTTTTTTTTACGCAGAATTTCCATTTAACTTGCTATTTTTTTTTTTTTTTTTTTTTTTTGGGCAGAAATACGCTTATTGTTGGAGACTATGATTTCCAAAATTTGTAAGCCTTGCTCAATTAAACTAATTCCTTTTGTCAAGTTTCTAACCATCATTTCATCTTCTACGTCAACTGGGTCTAAATAATCTGCGTTTTTAAGGTTTTGCTCTTGCTTACGCATTTCTATGAGCTTATTAACTAATTGTCAGCTCTTGGCTGTGTAAATCCAGCAGTTCTTGAACGTCATCACTATACACTTCTAAATTTTGTTGTTTGGCAAAACTTCTTTAATCACATCAGCAATTTCATCAGATTCTGGTACTGATTCCGCTTGAGTTTTAGCAGCAAAAAAAAAATAAACCAGCTTTTTCTAAAAGCCATTCAAAGTTTTTCTGTGAAATTTCATTCCAAGATTGTCCAATGATTCTCAGAGCATCTAAAACATTGAATTGTTTCCAAAAATCTTCAACAGAGAGCTCGTTGTTCTGTCTCATAGCTTTATGCAGATGCGCAAATGATCTTGTGTAATAAGCTTAAATTGTTTCGATGACTCCCTAATCCATCAGTTGAAGCAAACTAGTTGTGTTTGGTTGCAAAAATATCACTTTCACGCATGCGTTGAAATTAATTAAAGTAGTAGGAGGATGACCAGGTGCATTATTAGTAGGAATGTTTCGACTGACAATAATGTTTTGAGGTATAAAATGATGACCAGACCAGTCCTCAAAAAAAAGCTGTTACCAAAGCCTCCCGATTCGACTTCCAGATAATGGCCACGATAGCTTTAGAAACATTTTTTAATGCCCTTGGATTTTCTGAGCGATAAAGTATGAGAGATTGTAACTTACAGTCAACAGCTGTATTGCGCCAAATATCACTGTCAATCATTTTCTATTCACGAGCTATAAGAGTTCTCATAAACATTTTCTACCAGAACATGCCAGTTTCTGCATAACTCGGACAGCATGATTTAAAAACCGAGTAACTTGAAAATCGCGTAAGACAGGGTAGCGTAAGTTGAGGTGTTACTGTATTTTATTTCAAATACTCAATAGTCTCTGGAAACCAATCATCACCTGGCATGTATTGTTTAATCATTTGTTTTATATAGTTTTATAAAATCTTCTTGATAATACAAATTCTTGAATGAAGAATTATTAAACAACAAATTCGTGGTAAGTTTGAATGAATTTATAAAAATAATTTTTTACATTATTACTCAAAGTAATTTGTTGTATAGGAAATGAATTAAGTTTTTAAAAAATCCTTGAATAATTGAACAAATTTTAAAACAAAAAATGACTTGTCATTCCCCAACTTTAATTATGCTAACCCAGGTTTGGTACACCTATTTCAATGCCATAATTTTCTGACCTGTTCTTGAACATGTTCTTAATTTCTCTTGTCAATGTTTTTCAACAAAAGGTCAACCTTTTTATAATCAACAAATATATCTGTAACCTGTCTCTATATTTCTTTGTGGCTGCAATGTTTCAGAAACACATGACTGTAGTTTTATCACGTTTCTAGTAACTTACAAAACATTGATTGTACCTACCAATTACTATTGGCACAAGATGAGTATAACTGAAAAGATTTTGTTCAATTTTTAACTAAAGTTTCTGCAGATACATTTTGCAGATATCCCAGTTTTAACATTCCTGGTTTTTTAAAAGTAAAAATGAACACATTTGTCCTTACAATTAATGATTGAAACCATAAAGTTAAAGCTAGAGAAAGAGCAAATCGGAAAATTTAAATGAATTATATACATAATTAATTTTTTCTGTTATAAAGGATGAAACAAACGAATGAAGACAAAATTTCTTATACAAAAGTGTAAAACCACCAATTTTTAATTAAAGCATTGATAAATACACCATAAATTAAAACAATTGCAAAATTATCAATAAGATAAACTGTACAACATAAGCATTGCATAGAAGTATGAAACATAAATGCAATATGAATATAATTTTATAGATCACCCATAACAAAGTTTAGTGGTAGTATAACTGCATATAAAGCCACCAACCCCTAATGGGAGATCTGTATATGATGCTGTAATATATTTTAAGCAAAGTAATTCACTATAACTGCAATGATATGTACATTCATATTAACATGTTTCTAAAAACTACCAACTAATATATTTAGATGAGGCAAGTTTTGATAGATTAAGGCTTATTTTACCAGTGTTTTATGCTGGTACAATAAAAAAACTTATCTCTTTGCCTTGAAAAGAGTTTCTATATTAAAAAGATATAAATAATAATTTTACTCATATATATATATATATATATATATATATATATATATATATATATATATATATATATGTTTTAAAATCCATCTAGCAATTAATTAATCCAATTTTTAAACATTAATTAAAAAGTTAAAAAATTCAATTTAAAGTAAATTGGATAGAAAACAAAAAGAAAATTATTAGATTTTAAAATACACTCTAATGTTTAATATTAATTCTTATTGGATCCAAAGTTATTGCTGGAAGAAACAAGGAAACTTTCTGAGTTGTTCCTCATGTGAAAATAATGAGATTATATGAACACAGGTCTGAAAGTAATGGATCTTTAAAAATGAAGATGCATTAATGCGTTATATCGGGTGGAAGATTTCATCTGGATTTCTGTTTACTTGTTACAATTGAAAGACTAAAATTTGTAAGGCGATTTTTGAGTTGTAAAATAGTAGCAGATTTTATGTACAATGAACTGAAAAATCAAATAAAACATGTCTTAGACCTTTATCTACAATATTTAAATTATCTGATGAAATACAAAAAATATGCTATGTTTATAGTACATTTACTCTTTTAAACAACTAAGAAATACTTGTAATTAATAAACTACTAAACTTGTAGAGTTGAATTCTGAAGAGCAATAAATTAGGCTAATAATACACACAAATTAAAAAAAAGTTAATTTTAAAAACTGATGATCCATACTTTATTCCAAGATAAATAAGTGCAATACACAACTCCTATTTTATTCTGCCTGGGATATATTGAGTATGCTCAATCAATTGATGTTATTTACGAACATGATGATTTAGTAGTCGCTAAACAGAAAATGTAAACACTAATACACTGAAAAAAATGTTTTTGGATTCGAGGATTTTCTACAGTGCATCAGTGTTTACACACAAATAGGTAATTTCTTACATGTTTTTTTGGTTTTTTGTTTGAATGCCAACCAAATTATTATGTCCAGAAAGAATATTTAGTGATTCAGTATATTTAATGTAACCCAGCCACAGGTATAAAGCCAATTGTATAATGCACAGGTTTATCATGAAGTTAAGCGTGGAGCAGTAATTTTTAAAATTAACTATTTTAAGATTTGTGTGTCTATTACTGGTTTCTTTACAAGATTCTCTTCAGAAACAAACTATATATATCAGTTTTGTTCACAAATTACCTGCATTTTTTAATCATTTAAGAAATTTATTATACCTTGAGCATGTTCTATTCAATTTGTCAGTTTATATAAACATAATGTCCATTACATTTTACAGCTGAAATGATTATTGACAATGGTACTATAATTTTAGCTTGGTTTTATTGTAAAGGAAAAAATGAAATATTTTGCCAGCTGTAGCATTTCCAGACCTATGTTATGAACTTTTTCCATCAATTTCACCCGAGGAACAAGCCCTGGAAGTTTCCTCGTTTCTTCAGGGGATACCTTGTATACAGATAAATGTGAAATCTAAAAATATTTACCTTGTAAATTCAAATTGATTAGGCCAATATAGGTTTAGGAGCATATATTCACATAGTTTTCAGATGTATTTTTTTCACTTGTAGTTTTCACACATTTAATGCCGAATGCAATGGCCACTGGTTATTAAATAACAAAATGTAAGACAAAAATAATTGTAATCAAACAGTAAACTTATATTGTTGCTCTGAGAAAAAACTGATTAAAATAAACAAATGGGTTATTGAATAGTATAACAGTCCCTCAATAATCTGTCATTTCACTGCTTCTCCAGTAATCTGGCCCGTTTTTAAAGACACCCTGTTAGCCCTAAAATGCCATGTGTGGAGTGTACTACTCCACATAACAGACTTTTATATTTTTATGAAGAGTCAATCCTTGGCTACAGCTATAGTAAGTAATAATTCTATATAACTGGTTTTAATTAATAATCACTTAGTGATCATGTTATTGAATAAACTGAAAATAGAAAACAGTTCAAGAAGAGATAATATAACTGTAAAAATTTTAATCAAAACGATTTTTATACTTCAGTTTATTGGATAAGATCCTGCAATAGTTATATACAGTGTATGTGTTTACCTTCCAATAATCAAGCACTGTTTTGGCCCCATATCTGCCAGATTATGAAGGGACTGTTATAAATTGTTGTCAAAATTGGTTATAAAAATGCTAAAAAATTAAAAGTTATCTCTACAATACACAACTACAGTTCCCATTGATAATGTCATAACAATAAATAATTGTTAGATTTGGGAAAAATAAACTTAACAATGACAAGAAGAGCTTTAAAAAATGTCAATTTCAATATTCATAAAACCTTTATTTTTGCTCCCTGAAGGTTACTTATGAATCAAAACAATATTTTCCAACCAGATTCTTCCTCTATAAATTTTGTAAAAACACAGAAATTTAATTTATAAGAGCAGCATTGTTTTATAGGCATAAAATAAATGTTTAAAAAATAAATAGAAACTAATAAAATAAAACTGTCATTCAATGCCATTAAAGAATAACAATGCAATGTATACAAATATTAGTATTTTTTAGTCTATTTATCCATTTATGATTATGAAACATAATGAGCTTAAACTATGTATTCTGTTGGTAGGCTTTCAATAAGTAAATGCACTTCTATCTTAATATATTTGTTTATGAACTATTTTTCTATTAACTTGACTCAAATTTCATTAGAATTTTTATATTTTTTAAAAAATCCAGAAAGATAAACTGAAAGAGAAAAAGTAATAAATGGGCAGGATGAAAAAAAACTCTCTCAAGGACTATTAGATTCTAGAGTTTTGCACCAGTTGACAATGTATCAGCAATTGTGTTTGTAGTAGTTTTTAGACATTAGAAATAAATGTTTGATTAAAACTACAATCCTTCTATAATTAAACCTGAAATTGTATCAACTGATATAATATAACTCTCTGTATGTAAGCTTGAAATGAACAAAGACAATTATATTTTAGTGTAATAGGCATCCAGGCAACTAATGTAATCTTTTGGCAGGTAATGTTTGTCAGTATTGTTTATGCAAGTACAGTCGAACCTCTATATAACGAAATCCTCTATATAACGAACTTTTACCTGATCCCATGACATTTTATTAGAAGTTATACTGCTTATTTACCTCTATGTAACGAATTTCGGACCTCTCAATAACAAAGTTTTTTTCCATTTCAACCGAAGAAATGTAGTGTTGTATAGGCAGCTCACAATGGCATTTCCAGGAAATTGTTTATTTTCAGCAGGAAGGTCAACAAAATCAATAATGGTAGGCGAAACACATGTCGGCAATTGACTGCATGTTATAGTTCGGTTCAGTTAAGAATGCAGTGACTCATCGGTTAGAGATTCTAAGAACTCGGCATTTATAGATAGGCCTACTGTACAGGCCTACAGTACAATCCCATCCTCCCACCATTTTCTTCTATCACCCATTTCAATGTTGCAGTATCATTAGGACACTGTGGCTTTAACGCAAGTAACGGTTTGAAAAGGAAAATTGCACTTTTCATCGACAACTGCCCTGCACATTAGCATGACATCAATTCCAAACTGAATAGTGTCAATGTGTTTTCCTTTCCACCAAATGTTACATTGATACTTCAACCACTCAATCAGGGAGTAATAAAAAAATTAAAGCTACACTACAGAAAAAAAATTAAAAAAAAAAATTATGACTATAAGTTTTCATAAGCATTAGATAAATTATCATAATAGCCTATACAGAGTAGACCCTATGAAAACTATTGAATATGGATATCTAATACTGTACAATGAAGAAACATTCTGAAAACATCAATAAAACATTTACAACAACTTGAATTTCAAATAAATTGAGACTTATAAAACATTATCCTATATTAACATTGGCCTATTACACTAACTACGCTCGTGTTATTATACTGTATCCCTTTTATTACCATACGTACGTAGTGCGGTAAGATCAGTAAGATTGGGTGGTAGCATTCTTGACAACACAACCTCTCAGTAATGAATACCTCTCTACAACGAATTTTTTCTCTGGATAATCGACTTCGTTATACAGAGGTTCGATTGTAATTAATTTAACAGGCCTTCGTGAGCAAATCTCACGACCTCTGCCAAATGCCTAAACATTTAGTCTCTGCCAAACAGTGCTCCAGGAAGCTGAATGACTGGAATGAAGAGGTATAAATATTCCTAGTTAATGATGGGTATAGGTTAAGCTTCAGCATGAAATTGCAACAATTTATTTATGAAATTTTCGATCTCTTGAGCATGCTGGAGTTCAAGATCTCATTTAGTTTAAGAAAGTTATTTTTGTTAAACTATTTGGCTATATTTTCATCTTGATGGATGTGTAAACAAACAAAATTTGTGTTACTGGGGAGGAAACCTACTAAACTGAGAATTACACAAATAATGAGCATTTTCAAATGTTATTTAGCGTAGATTTAACATGATGTTATATCAATGCCGATTCATAATAAAAACATTTTTCTGTATAGGAACTAAAGAAATTTCCACTAATAAGAAAGAAAGCTTTGTGCTACGATAGTTATTTTATAAAAGTATAGAACCACAGTCTCTTCTTACAACACAAAGGGTTTGAACAACAATTATTGAAATTTCTGCTAAAATACTAAGTCAAATCATGCAAAATGTTTTTAGTAACTCTGATGGTTAGTAAGACGTAAGTGGTTAAAAGGAACCTGCCTTTAATTTCTGTCAATATATATACTTAAGTACATTTTTACTTCAAAACAATATACTTTAGTTTGAGAACATTTTTTTGACAAATTTTCGAATTTCCTGGAATACCCTTTCTCCAAAAGCACCCACTATATATTCAAACAATTTATAAAGGCAAAGAAGCTTCTGTTATTATTTTGTATTATTTTTAGTGTTATTATATTACACCGAGATTATATGCTTTGATATATTTCAATATGTTTACCTTTACATAGAACCATATTGCCTTTATTTTTATTTTTTTGCCTTATCATTTTGCAAAAAAACAAATAACTTCAGACATTTATGAACATAACAATAGGTTATTAAGTTGGCCACTGTATCTGGGGGCTTTTATAAGCAGCGGGTGAAACATGTCAGATTCGTCATGTGAAAGTAAATTCCACATTTGTTATGATACTTGCAGGAACAAATTGTTCAGAAATACAGGTGGGAACCACTGGCTAATTGTTCAGCAGAGGACATCTACTGTGAAATTAATATTCAAAACAACTGTAGAAATGCAGTGAATTCCATTATTTACAATCTATAACAACTGGAAAAGTAAAATAGCACTTAAAGAGGGTCTTGTTGGCATTTGTTGCCAAATTTTATAATCTGATATATTCTGCATTATTAAAATGTTTAATCTTAGTATATCATATGAAATGTACAAATAAGGCACAATTGTTTATGGTTACCCTAAACCATTTAGATTTTTTTAAAAAGAGATAGTATGAATCACACTTGATAGCATGTTGGCATTTTATAAAATACACATTAATTACATTACATTAAAGTGAAATGCTGTGATTTTATAAAGAATCTGACAATACGGATGCTAAAACTGAAAGTAGTGAGTGACATAGAATATTTAAATTAGTATACTACAGAAACAAAGATGCCTTAGCAACACAGTGTATAACAGTATTGGTATATTTTAAAATCATTCAAGGTTTCACGGTTTTACTGGCGCATTATACAATGCAAAATAAAAAGAAATTATACACAAATAACCACAATATTTGAGGTTATTTGTGTTTATTTATTATTATCTAATCACAGTAAATTATTCCAATTAATTAATGAAATAAATAAATAAAGTATACATTAATTTTCTATCCTGCTTAAAAATAATTATATATAAGGTAATGGTTTATGTTATGAAATTACTTATAAAATTACATCTTTAGCTTATAATTTATTTACCAACATTATACTTTTAATATAAAAGTTTTAAAAACATAAACAGTAGCCTAAAAATATGGTCTTTTAATCAACTTACACATACTCCACTATAAGGCCATAGGAATAAAAAAATGTACAACTAAATTTGATAATAAATTTAAATTATTTAGTGAACTATAAAGCATTTTAGAATTAAATTTTTAAGTAAACTATAAAGCATTTTGTAAAGCTTCTAAAATATAATCTAAAAATATGACCTAGAGTGTTTACAGCTCATTGGATGTTTTAACAAGCAGTCAAATTTGTTTGATTATTAATAAGAATTATATAACTATTTGTTTTAAAGGAAAACAATGAAAGTTGACAATATACAATAACTAGTTTTAGACTAGGAACCAATGCAACATGACTTGCACTTTGCTGGGCAACCTGTATAACAAAAACGACGATATTATCTCGAGAATGTTCAATTGAAAGTTTAAAGAGGACATTTTTACATTTGGAAAATATTAGAGAATATTATTAGTTAACCCATTGAAGTAGTTATTTCCACATAGACAGGACAACCAAATCAACCAACAGGCAGAGGTTGATTTTGGGGATTTTTTAGATATTCGTTTAAAATGGTGTAAAATCATTATTTAGGAGAAAAAATAAGAAAAATGTTTTGCTTTGTTTTGTAGATTAATGTTGTTATTACACATAGTTGATAAAAATGAATGAACTTTGATTATTATTTTGTATGTAAAATGCAAATTTTTTAGTCATAATTTTCAAAATCAAGAATATTTTAAAATTTTGTTTATAAATATAAACATGCATATATTTTATAACTAAAACTTTACAGAGAAATAAAATTTTATCTGTCTGTGTACATAAATAAGAAAAATAATGATCCAATGACATAATCAGGTGTCGTGCAGGTGCAACTAGCCTAAGTTATTTTAAAAAATAGTTCAGTAACAGGTTAGGAAATCAGTAAAATAAAATATCACGTTCAAGCTCAAATTTGTGATAAGGTTATGCAAACATCATCTAGGGTGTAAATAAGGAAATATCAAATATACCTCAACCACAAGTAATACTTATATCTCAGGATTCTGTCCAGAATCGGCATATCAAAGTCGTATTAGTGTGTCTACATCAATGGGTTAAAGAAGTTTAACAATAAAGGATTTCAGGTTTTGAAAGTAAGAAAATTAAATCTTTCAATTAAAACAAATTTTGATACAAAGCTTCGAAAAAGGGAACAGGAGAGTTGTGAGAGAAATGCCAGGTGATGCTATGACCTAACATTTTATGGAAATTATAAGGAATTGAAAAGATAAAGAGAATGTGTTTAATGCGAGGATAAAGAACATTGTTAAGGAATAAGAGTTTAAAAGATTTCAAGATGATAAAACAAATGACAAAGTGAACAGACAGTTTGGAAATAGCTGGGTTTATAATCAATTAGCATTTTATACGAGGTTTTCATTTTCAAAATGGCATAGTACTTATATATGCATTAAACAACTTACAAAATAGAACTTTGTGTAAACCTAAAATATTTTTTCATGTTAAAATCTGCTCAAAAAATTTCAATTTGTTATAAACAATTTAGTTCAATCTTAGTAAATACCCTCTATAGTTTTTATTCTTCAAGTATTCCTAATACATAAGTAAATTATTTATGCATTTTATACTAGAGAAATTACTCTTCATATTAAATACATAACAGTTGTTAATTTATACTTAATCATACTCTATTCCTAAAATATTCACAATTATTAACCACTTAGTAGTTATATTAACTTAAGTATGTTTATTTTTAACCAAAAATAATTATTATTTCCGTTATAGCTAATGCTATAAAACACTCTCTTATAAACAGCTTATTACATTTCACTAAAATTAAGAAAACAAATGTAAAACAATTAAAAGCTCTAAGTGAAAAAAACAGGCAGTTTAGTATCAAATACAAAAAACAAAAGTTACATAAAATAGTTTTGTGTATAAAATAGTTAAAAGAAAGCAAAAAATGTTAATTGCATACATGTGTAAGATCCAAAATAAAACAAAGTAAAATACTTGGTAACATGGTTAACAGTGCTTATGACTGTAAAAATCTTTATTTACAACATATCCATAACTTCAGGGAAGAGTTAAGTTAATGTAAGAAGATATTATTTATATTAGTATTCTTAGAAGTATTTAACAGTCTATTTTCATTTTCCACAATCTCCCTTGTAAATTGTGCGTACTTATCTCAATGTAATGTTAAACAACATTTTCTGAAAGAACAGAAACCAGCAATTTTAAAGTGTAAAAAAATCTTTCACGCTTTTATTAAAAATTTGATAAAATTTCAGAAAATTATTGGTGTTTACATAATTTTATGCAGTTTTAATTATTAGTGTTCAAATGAAATAAAATGTTGGATTTCCCTTTGTCAGTTGTATCTATGTTGATACAACATTAACTGAAACCTGTTGGTTTTACGCAGGTTTTCAATAATGTTGGTTTAAATCCGATGCCACTCAACAACATATTCCAGTGGCACTAAACACTAGAGTTTCCTAGCACAATAAAAAAACAAATCTCATTAAGTTAATACACTTTAAAAGTTTATGCAAGTGGCGGGATTACACGATTTTTTAATTTGATTTGTTGAATTTCGTGGATAAGTAAAATCATTAACTGGTATTAATACATAAACTTTATTTAATGTCTGTTAATAACTATTTAATGTGTTTAAGGTCAATGACACATCACAGACCAATTCATTAGCAATTTGTAGTAGCATGAATTGGTCTGCGATCTATCATTAACCCTAAACACATAGTATTAAATACTCATTACAAGCGTTTGCAGAAGGCTGGAGGGTAAATTGCACCAAAGGAAAAAAGGGTTTACTAAATGCCTTGCTTCAAGGTACCTAAGTAAAATTCACATAATGCAGCCTATTCCAGAAGTATTATTATGACTAATGCAGTTATTTTACACATTTTCTCTTAAGTTTTGCTTCCTTAAAAAAATTTCTATCATTTGCTAGTCCAGCCACTTAATTTGTGATACATATATAGAGATTAAAATGCCTAAAGAAGTAACTTTGCAGAATAAATAATAACACTAAAATACTAATGTTTTATTCTTTAAAAAGACTGGCAGGTGTTCTGTTATGTTAAAACTTGCAGAAAGGTTAACATATATTTACAAGGCAAATAAAAAACTGGCTAAATATATATATATATATATATATATATATATATATATATATATATATATATATATATATATATATATATATCATATCTTGATGACACTGCAATAAACCACAACTTACTGAGATTTTTCAGCAGATGTGTTCACTCTAGATCAGTGCATTGTTCAATGCTGTGAGTAACGTACAAGACTGTTGCTCAGGTTTGTTGTATTAATGTAAGTCCGTAGTGGTTAGGTGTTCTTTGGTGTGTTGCTCATAGAGTAGTTTTTAATTGGGTTCGGATATAGCGTTTGATTGTGTGTTTTATAGTTTTGTGGTCGGTTTTTTGTTGTTTTTATATTTCAAAGCTTTCTGTTGTGTTTAGTTTATTGCTTCTCTTGATAGAAAGCAGAATTTTTAGATTTGTGTTAATGTTGGTGTATGTGTTTAGCGTGGTCTGTATATGTAAGCAAATTTTGATTTGGGTTCAATGTTTTTTGTATTGTGTGGTGACATTTCTCACTGTTAGACCCATGTAGAAGCTAGGGCAATCGTTACAGGTGATCTTGTATAATTCTCCTCTGTCGTGTTTTTGTATTGTGCAGGTATTTTGGTTGTGTTGGATGTATAAAAGCGACTTTTTACTTGAGTCTTTAGAATGATTCAGTTATTTATTGTGAGGTATTGTGATATGACAATGTTATTATGTTCTTTCGTTTTTGTGGCGTGTGTTGTGTTATGTGCGTCTTGGTTTTTCCAAATTATGTTGTCTACATGGTTTGTTTGAATCTGTTTCTATAGGCAATGTATTTTACCATTTTTAGTTAGTTCATTGTTTATGGGTATGGTAATTAGTCTGTGTATCACAGACTAAAAGGCGGCAGGTGTTGTGTACAATCATAGTTTGTGTTGCATGGGGCGGTTGGAAGTGTTGTGTATAACTCTGTCTGTGTTGAACAGGTATTTTAAATGTTTGGTGTTTATTTTTGTAATTGTGAGATCTAGGAAGTGATTGTGTGTTCTGATTCCAGTGTAAACTTTATATTATTGTGTATATTGTTTATGTATTTGTAGAATGTGATTTCTGTCTTTGAATAAGATTAAGATGCCAAGTATGCATCTGTAGCAGTTTATTACTTTATGGGATAAATAAACTTGAATAAAAACCATCACAAACAATAACTAATATACCTATAAAATTATAAACTGGCACAGATAAGTACATGACATCATAATCTCATACAAAGACAGATAATCATCTTCCACAAATACATGAACAATATATACACAACCATATAAATTTCACACAGGAAACAGAACACAATCACCTTTCACCTTACAATTAGAAAACAAAACAACAAACACACATTTAAGATAACCTACCAGCACAGAGTTATACAATCCATACATTACAAACATGCCATCTTCTACTCCATGAAATACAGATTAATTAGCATACATATAAACAATGAAAACAGAACAAACAAAATCAACACAATAAAATAAATTGTCCATAGAAACAGATACAAAAACACCCTGATAGACAACATAATATGGAAAAAACATTAACATATCACAAAAAATAGCTTCATAATTCCCAAAACTTACATAAAAAGTCACATTTAAAACATCAATCACACCAAAGAAATTCTTAAAAAATATAAAAAGACCCCAGAACAATCATGACAGAGTAGAAGGAGTATGCAATATTACATGTAAAGTCTGCCCTAGCTTCTACATAGGTCAAACAGAAAGAAACCTCATCACATGATTTCATTAAGAAAAGCAAAAAACTAAACACAACACATTCTAAACGATAAAACACACTCACATATAATTGACAACCACTCTATGAACAACATATCATAGAACATCAAAACACCACAGACAAAATATAACACATCTTAGCAATAGTCTTCTCCATAACTTACAGCATTGAACAATGCACTAACATGAAACATGTCTGCTGAAAAACATCATTAAGTAGTGTTTTCTGATGTAATCAATAAGTAAATATAATACTAAAAAGCCTCATAATGTACAAAAACTGCAAGTTTTAATATGTCGTAAGTGTTGGTTAAGTTTATTTATTCTCACATTTTTGTCATAAATGTAAATATAATTAATATAAATTAAGCAGGGTTATAAAATAATACCCAAGCCAAAAAGTAAAATGGAAGAAATAAATACATACATAACTTAACCCTTTGCACGCATATAACGTGATTTCTCATAAGGCGGAAATCTCTGCTAGCGCATATTACGAGAAATCACGTATTTACAATATTTTGCATAAGGAAGTCCTAGTTGTTTGTTTAAAGTCCATTACAATGTGTGACAATGTTTGTTTGGTGTAAATAAGCTCCTCTGCTACGTTTATTGTACTTGGCCACTTGCTACCGATCCACATTCTGTTGTTTTAGCCACCAGGCGCCATTACGTGGTCTGTGCATGAGCGTATGACGGGAATTCTCGGCAGGACACAGCGTCTGCCAACTGTGTCGTATTTTGTGTTCGCATTGTGATTGCTATAGTTGTTTACTGTTTACGTGAGTGACCTTTGTTTTAACTGTAAGAATAATTTATTGTTTATGATATCGTGAATAATAATTTTAGTACTTTAATTTTATTTTAAATGGATTTAGTGATACCTTGAATTAGCTAAATATGTTTACATGTATAAGTAAATTTTCAATGATTAATGTGTAAAAGTATAAAAATTATAAAAATAACTAGTTTATAGGTTTTTTTTGTTCAAATACATCTTTAGGAACTCAGAATTAGATAGAACTTTGAACATTTCGCAAAAACGTTTTTTACCTAATAGCACGAAATCTGTTGGTTGCCCTTTATATGTCCCGCGTGCTAAGGGTTAAGACAATATTCCCATCCATTCATATGTAGTTATGATTGTGAACATTTTAAAAAAGTGATAGAAGTTATCATGTAACAGTTGAAATACTATTTGGAAGTATTTTAACACCATATTGTCTTGAAATTATTTAAAGTATTGATAAGAACTTATAAAAGTTTTAAAGTTTTTACAAAAATATGAAACAAAAAAAAACTATACAAAAACTTAGATTGGTAATATTAAATTAAAACAAATTATATGAAGTTAATAACTAAGTACAACTTTATGACAATAAAAATAATTAATATTGAAAAAATGATGTTAAAATCATACAAAACTAAAATAAATAATTACTTTAAAGATACGAAATCTAGTAGCAACCTTAAAATCTCCTATCAGGAAAAGCTGTACAAGTCACCAGAGCAAATTCTTTAGTCCTTATGTTATTTCATAAAATATAACACCTAAATGTATACATCTGTTTAAGTAGTTGTAGCATTAGACAATCTATGATAACTTTTTAAATTTATAAACGTGACGAGGAATTTAAACAATTTAACCACGTAAAATAAATTATTTTGAAGCAAGTTTTGTATTGGAACATGACATTATTATGTCCAATTCACTCATCACATAAAGGTTTTGCAAGAAAATTTATCATTGTCAATTCCCATCCCATAAACTTGTCCGATTTAATTCTCAGTGACATAAAAAAAAAAAAAAAATATAGTTGAAAGAGTGACAACTTGATATAATTGAAGATACTAAATATTTTACATAAAGGTGTACATTAACTGATAGCCTTCACCTGATGCATTTGTTGATGAAAATAAGTGAAATGTATTAAAATAAATTGAAACTTTTGGACTATTATTCCTGACCCAATGTTTAATAAAGTAGGTGAAAATTTTAGTTTTTTTGTTGTATAAAAAGTTTTCTGTGAGGATTTCATACAGAATGAAGAAATTCATTTACATAAATGATACAACTACAAATATGTAGTTACTTAGCGACACTATGGTTTTGGCAATGTTTGTCTAGACAGTTTACAGGATCAGAGGTGTTTGACTGGCACTTGGAAAAAGCGTTTTACAAAGTGGTAGAACATATATTTATTGGGCTACAGAGAAGGAGGTTTTTGTGTGTTCTGGGGGACTGGGTAACTGAACTTTTTTTTCCATATACGTATTTTGGATTGAATATTTCATGAGATGCTACAACTAACCATAGATGTATACATTACTGTGACTGCTAAACACAACCATATTCAAACCATATAGAAGGTGGTCCTGTCTTACTTTCAGAAGTCTGGGGCGGAGTCTTCTTGCTGTGTTGTGAGAGAGCAGGACTATGAGGTGGTGTAGGGTTTCCACCTAACACTGTAGTCAGGCGATTGTAAACAAGTAGGGGCGGTCTATTGAAACAAATCAATATTTAGGGCACATTTGTCAAAGTGTTAGTAAATAATAAACACATTAAGAATACAAAAGTGTGTAAATCCTAGAAATTGACATTCATCACTGTTTAATTTAGTTATAATATTTTTCTTACAAAATCTCCCCACTCTATTAACAGCATATAAAGAGAACTATAAAAATTATAGAAAACCAGAAATATTAAAAAAAGCTAAAAAACATTTTGTATTAGAGCATATAGTAGACGCATGATTATCAGAAACCTGTTTAAACAAGCATTCTGGTTAACTCAGTAACTGATAAAAGATTGTCTCATTGAGCAATGATGCAGATGTATGCAAGTCAAGTAGTCAATGTATCAACTGGCTATTTACAGACATTCGTGGTGCATGGTGTCTAATACAGTAAGAAAATATTGGGTTCATACATCAGTTAGCTACAGTTGTTTCTAGGCTCTTGCATTGTGAGGCCGTTTTAATGCATCAAAGCATTATTTCAATTTATGTTTTTTTAAATTGTGTGTGGCATTATCAGTGGAACATGGACGAGTTGCAGTTTCTCTTGAAAATATAAATGTATTGTTATACAATGATTAACAGTGTTCAGTAAATTAGAAATATTGCTACAGAGTTAGAAAATTGACTGTTGGCGGGGAAAAACTGAAAAATTTGTAAACAAAAGTCTGATTGCGCAAGTTAGAGATTTTAGTCAAATCATTCTGAAGAAAGAAAAATTAGAACTAATGTCTGAAGTTTTTTTTGTGGTTTTACAGATGCGAGGGGTGGGCCAATATTTTGAAATAAGGTAATTAGGTTCCAAAAAGAGTGTAAAGAAGGTGAAGAATCATTTACTGCAAGTGATGGATGGCTTAGCAAATAGAAGACAAAATATTACTGGGGAAGACCATCACGGAAGGATGTCACTAGATCAATTTTTCACCCTCTTGAAGTATGCAATATTGGAACCTTTCAAAATTCAAATGTATCCTTTAAAAAACTAAAAAATCTGCTTCTTTATGAAATAAGTAAAAAGCAAGTCACTATAACTGTTACTTTAAATACTTCCAGTTCATTAAAACTAAATCTGCTTACTGGAAAATCTAAAAACTGAAGAGCCTCTACTACAGACATCAGGTCAGCTGTATATTTACAATATAATACAACCTAAGGCGTACATGGACGGTTAGACAAATTATCAACATAATTTGATTTTTAATGAATTTGTCTCAGAGTTTTGAAGTAAAAGTAAGCTTTCCAGGAAAGCTGCTTTACTGTTAGACAATGCTCCCATTCACCGAGAAACTAGAGGTCAATGCTCCTATTTCATGAGATATTAATTCCATATTAATCTTCAAATGTAATAACACTCAACAGAACCTTTATATTAAGGTTTTCTACAAACACAAAAAAATTAATGGTGAGTACCTCTCCAGATGTTGATTGAAAAATTATATAAAGGAGTGACTGTTATTATTATTATTACTAAAAAACTCGGGAAGGACCTTATCGGTGTAGAGTACTTAGCTGCAGCCTCTGAGTGACTGTTAACAAGGCCCTAAAAAAAGTGATATCAAAAGATGTAGCGTTCGGGATTGGTTTAAGTTTAAAACAACCAACATTAAGAAATCTTGGAAGTAAATATTTGACTTTGAAGAACCCCCACAAAAGTGCCAGAACAGGACAAGTGTGGACTAATGCAATTAGCCATTCATTCTGTTGAAGATCAAAGCAACTCCAAAAACATTTGTGATTGCAATGAAGATGTTTAGACTGGAGATCATTGAAGAGGAAATTAGGTATAAGGTGAACAATGATAAAAATGGGATATAGAATCATCATATAGATGAGATAATCCTAAACATATCAGATGGGCTGAGAGCCCTTTAATCATCGGAATAATGGCTGAATATCCTTATTCCAGTGGGTTGAAAGCAATCCAATGCGGTTTTTATGTACATAGAACAATTGGAAGAATACATGCAATGCTATGTCTATAGCATTGGTTTAACATATGGTTGTTTAAGAGAATAATGGTTGATGCTAAAATCAATCAGGTTAAAAAAAAGAATATCTTGTTTCTTAATCTTAAAACAAACATTTGTACACTTTAACTTATTTTGTGTGTGTTTTTTAGTTCAGTACAACATAACTTCCATAATCAAGAGATTACCCCCAGGTAAGCTCTAGGGTTCTACTTATTATTCAAATTAAACAAATAATATAACAGTTTACAATTACTGTATGATATTTATAACAAATTTATTTTTAAAAATATTATAGGCGCCCAATCCTAAAGTTTAAAATATAGCTTCAGGTAATTTGATGGGGTAGAATCAGCGAGCACAGAAACAACTAGAGGGGACATTGGTATTCTCATATCATAGTGCTGTCTTGGTCCGCCATCTAAGTGAGGAATCTGGCCGGGAAAACAAGACTTGGTTAGCAACTAATTTCAATATTGATCACTTAAACAATAGTTTATGACTATCCAAACTTTAAATTTTGTAAATTTGTTAAAACTTACTGAGACAGAATGTTTTCGATCGCTATGTGGCGATCTGTGTTGGATGAAGATCGCCACATAGCGATCGAAAACGTTCTGTCTCAGTAAGTTTTAACAAATTTACAAAATTTAAAGTTCGGATAGTCATAAACTATTGTTAAAGTGATTAATTAAGATTCATTGAACGTAATGGACTACAAAATTAAAAAAATTTAATAGTTAGCGCTTAACTCCAACAGCGTTTTACACCTGTTACCACTGTCAAAAAATAATAAAATTTGGTTTCATAGTAATACATAATACAGAAATTACAATGGTGAAAAAAATTTTAATTTCATAAAATAGTTCTTTCACCTTAAAACGAGATTAAATTAAACCCTCTCTAAATAGAATTACAGTTTCACACAAAAAAGTCAGTTAGTGAAGCTATTTTTATGTTTTGGTCACTTAAATGACATGAAAGTTGGAAATATGATTCCAAATTTTATTTCTTTAAAAAAAATATTTCGCTATGACCACCAGCTTGGTTGTGGCGTTGGCATGACTTCCTAACGCAAACGAGTAATCATATTGGGTGCTGGGGGGGGGGGGGGGTTAATCATGTTAAGTTCTTTGAAAGCTATGAAAAGCTGGGTTCAGGTATCTAGCCAGGATGTCCTCTAGTTATTTCTGTGCTCGCTGGGTAGAATGGGGTACTGAGTAAATAGTAAACAATTAAAATTTTCATCTAAAAAGATATTCATTAACTATTAATACTTTTTTTTTATCAATTCTATAAAACGTATAAGAAGTGTTTTATAAATCTGAACAGTGGTTGTGTTTATCTTTACAAATATAACTGTTAAACTGCTTCCACTTGAGTTGTATTTTTTCTCTATAATATAATACTTTTACAGTACAAACAATTAAAATAATTACCCTGCAGGCTCTTGCTGTGGCGTGGATGTTCGAGGAGTCTCATTAGGTATATTTTTAGTATTATCATCCTGATCCTGAAATAAAACCAAAATATTAGATACAAAAACTTATACTAATGTTTTATACATAATGCTCTTACCGTTTAATTGTATTTACTTGCTTTTGCCTCTTGGGACACTTAGTTACAGTTTATACTTCATAATGTTCCAGTGTCTGAAAAAAGCTGAACACACCCTTCTTGATATAACCTTACTACCCCATTCTTGATGAGAATGATATTTTCAGATTCTGAAATATGTAGCTCATCTGTGCTACATGAACATAAAAAACCACTCTTCCCTAAACCTACTTGTTATAATTTCCAGTACAGCACATGGTTATACCCTCTGAGGATAAAGAGCTGTTTTGGATAGTATTTATTATTATTATTATTTTTTTGTATTAGCCAATTTTCTAGTTTTCAGAAAAACCAACAATTTATATCTTCATCAATATTAAATATATTTTGAGTATTAAAATACTATTTAATAGTGATTATGAAGAGGGTTGCATTATGGCAAAAATATACATCAGGTGAATTATAAAAAGTATTTAATCCTCCAGACCTGTTTATAGTCCAATCTTGATAGTGCTGGTCGGATTCAGTGAAGGGACAGTTGGACACATAATAGATCTTAAACCCCCCTATCCAGGTTTGTAGTCCTGGCTTGAGACATAAAAATAAGGAAAATGAGATTATGGACTAGAAGCCGATGCTTCTACTTTATCATTGGTGGGCCTCATGGTGTGACACATTGCGTATTATACTCTATCTATCCTCATATTGGTTCCCTGACTCTCCAAAATTTAACCTTTTCAATAGCTGAATGACACTGTTATTTAGAAGTGAATTGCTTTTCCCAATCTTCATGCTTTTAACTAACTGAATACAATATTTATTTAAAAAGCTTTTTCTAGTAATATTTATAATAAAATGACAATAAAAAATTTAACAATTTTTAGTTATTGGTCAATAAAACAAATGTCACACTTGATAAGGGAACACTACTTCAATCTATTTGGAGGGAATGAAATATATCCTTTGTGACAATAGAATAAATATGAAAAAAAACACATTTTTTATTAATAATTAACCCAATTAATCATTTTTACATTAGTGTATGACTATCTGAATTGAGACAAAACATTTTCGATCGCTCCGTGGCGATCTTCATCAGTGTCTTCTGCTTGGAGTTGTTAGGTTAAGTGGTGACGGTTTTAATGGGAGGTTTTCAATAGTATCGAAGAGTATGTGGGATTCGGTATTATCAAAAACCTGCCTTCAATACCGTCACCGCTTAACCTAACAACTCCAAGCAGAAGACACCGATGAAGGTCACCACAGAAAGATCGAAAACGTTCTGTCTCAGTAAGGTTTTACAAATTTAAAGTTCGTATAGTCATACACTAATGTAATAGTGATTAATTAAGTTTCACTGAACGTAATGGACTACAAAATTCAAGAAATTAACTCAAGTTAGTAAATATATGTTTAAACTATGGTCAAATGGGTGATATTTCATGTGTTGATGAAAATTCTAAATATTCAAATGCCAATTAAAATCAATGGACTCACCAGTGAAAAAAGATTCATGTTGAATAAAACACTTCCCTGGATATTTCTGTGGGTTATGAAGAGAATTCTCTTTATATGTCACTGTAGTTCATGTAGCTGAAGAATGATATTCATAAAATAACAAGATCTACATTGCTTTATGGTGCTAATGATAGTACTGTATTTGGGTTGTATGCAAACATTTGACAAGAAAACTGAGATGAATATGAAATGTTTTGTAATAAGTGTACAAATATATAAGTAACTTCGGATTAAAATTTAGTAAAGCAACATCACACTTAAAAATAATAACACTTAATTAATTTTGAACAATATAAGAACTAAACTTACATTAGTTGTAGAATTGTTCTCATCACCAGAATAATAAACAGTCCTTCTTGTTCCTGGAGTCCCCAAGCTCAGTCCATCTGTTTATGCATTTTTTCATTAATCTTTTATTGTATATTAAACACAATTTTGAATATAAATTTTAAGAGCACAGAAAATATAATAAAATACAACATAAGTTTTAACTTACCAGCCTGTCTTGTTCGGACGTCTTCTAGACTGGTGTCGGAATCTGTTCCTCTTCGAGTCGCTTCTTCATGCCATGATCTGCGGCTCTATAAAATTTTGTAATTACGATGTAAGTCGTAGTTTACAGATCAGAATTTATTGCAACTTAATTATAAACAATGCCTTAAGACTAGCCTTTTATTATATGTAAAACTTAGCAAATACACATGGATTTAGTTACCCATGCAACTAAAATATTTCATCCATTCCACATAGAAATGAAACATCGATTTGGAAAATCTGATCTAGATAATAAAATATTAGTTTAATTTAGCAAATGAACCATCAAATACTAGGTATTAGAATAAATTGGAAAAACGCGTATGGTCTAACGATTCACATTTAACAAACTCAATAAGTTTGTTACTGCAAATTAATTTATTTTTATTCTGTTAAAGTTGCAATTTTTTTGTTTACTATGATTACATTGGGATCGTCATTAGCCGTCTTAGTTGCACAAGATTATATAGTACATAAATTATTTGCCTACAATTGGTTGCAATTTAAACCAAATAAATGAAATGTGTAAACTTGTAAATACTAGTTTTTGTAGTTAACACAAAAACGGTAATATTGGGTAACTTATTTCACATCTACAAATAACCTTAGATGAAATTATCCACAGAAGAACAGAAAACTTTCCATTCTACGACTTCATGAGAAATATAATGTCTGAACAAACATTTTAATAGAAAAAACAATTGACCTGTATTTATAGAAACATTCATTGAAACTGATACCTCTTAGTATTTCAAAATGAATATAGATGTTTTGAATGCAGCAAACAATAGTATAAAGACAACTTGTCCAGTAAGACACAGGAAAAAACTTATTTTTGTAACAGTAAAATTGACCTCCAGAAGCGGTTTTAAAACCCTGTGTATTTCTGTCACCAATCAGGAGCAACATGCAACCTTCAACGACTCTATAAACAACAGAACATGTCAAGAGGATTTTTCAGTTAGTAAAAAGGTCCTAAATAAAAGTTTTACTCATGAAAATGAAAGTTCATTTTAGCTTTTTATTAGTGCAGCTCTGTTGAGTTTAGCAAACACTGCAGTGTTATATTTTTAATCTGTATTTGAGAGTTGTTGGGACCCACATACCCAATTTTTATGGAAAACCGTGCGGCTTTCAAAGCTGCTTGCCAGATACATGGTTAAACCTGAATGTTTTTTTGAAACAACATAAAAAAATATTGTATTAGGTTGTTTTTTGTAAATTTATAAATACATGGTAATTTATTTGCATTAAATTTTATAGATTACTTAAGTAAACCTATAAAACACACTATGGCCTCTTTCTGGATATTAAATTAAACAATTTTTACAGATAATTTGCAAGCCTGATATTTTTGAAAGGCTTTCTACGAAATGGTACCTGTTATTGGGAGTTGACTATGTTACTAAAAAATAATCAATGTGATTTTTAGTGATGGGCTGATTCCGATTCTCGATTCTAGGTGGTATCGAGGTATCATCGATAATCGATTCTTCATTGATAAAAGTGTCGATTCCAATTCGTATTTTATTAACTATTAAAATATGTGTATGGAGTAATTTATTGAAAAAATAATTAACTACCAAATATGTCTTATTTATGTATTAGTTGCTTTGAATGAATTAAACGATTAAAGCAAATACCGATTTGAGATAATGAAAATATTATTCTTTATGAAGCAACAACAAAGAAGATCGTAACAAATCCTGGTCGTTTGTCATCGCTCGTCTCTCTCACTAGAGAGGGTTCGATACACAATCTCTCTTTCTCTCTCTCTCCCCCCCCCCCGTGTCGCTGCCACTGATTCAGGGACATATTAAAAACTACCCTATTTCTATTATTTTTTAAAATCTTTATGTTGTTCGTTTGTTTTTAATTTTTGTTTTGTTTTGAGAGACAATGTAAATAAGCTTAGGTATTTTTTCAAACTTTGTAAAATAGTGTAAAGTTCACATTTTTAACTTTATAATAAGTCATTACTTTAATCTGATATGTTTTTATGCTTTTAAAAATTCCTATTGATAAATTAAGGTTGAAAGTTTTGTGTAGCCTATTACATTAAAACAGAACTTTTAAATGGTTTTGACGTATGACCAAGATGTTAACTAAATTAATTACTAGATACCTAGCATGTAAGCTAATATAACTTGAAAGAATCGAGAATCGACTAAAGAATCGAGAATCGAAACGAAAATTTTAGAATCGAAATCGGAATCGAAAATTTTAGGAATCGGCCCATCCCTAGTTATTTTATATACGGCTCAGAGGTATTTTTTATTCAATTCTAGTATTTTAGTATTCAAAAGAATTTTTTGGAATTACCAATAATTTTTCACTTTATAAACTTCTTAAAAAATGAATTCTCATTTTTAATTCTTACGTTAGTGAATTTTAAGAATATACCAAATACTTCAGGAAAAAGCAGAAATCCAATTACTTTCTTTATATAAAAATATTTGTACGTGCAGGTATGTAACAGGTGTTACTGAAATCTGTAATATAAAACTTGTTTGTACTGATGAATGATGAGGAGGAGAATTGCTTGTACCAAGTCTGATATTTCCTAATATCTTAACCCTTTGCATGCGTATAACGTGATTTCTCATAAGGCTGTAATCTCTGCTAACGCGTATTACGAGAAATCACGTATTTACAATATTTTGTTTATGGTAGTCCTAGTTGTTTGTTTAAAGTCCATTACAATGTGTGACAGTGTTTGTTTGCTGTAAATAAACTTCTCTGCTACGTTTATTGTTCTTGGCCACGTGATACTGATCCACATTCTATTGTTTTACCCACCAGGCGCCGTTACGTGGTATATGCATGCGCGTATGACAGGTTTTCTCAGCAGGACGGAGCGTCTGCCAACTGTCGTATTTTGGCATTGTGATTGCTATAGTTGTTTACTGTTTACATGAGTGACCTTGTTTCTACTGTAAGAATAATTTATTGTTTATGATTTGGTGAATAATAATTTTAGTTACTTTAATTTTATTTTAAATGGATTTATTGATATCTTGAATTACCTAGTGTAAAAATATAAAATATTATAAAAATAAGTAGTTTATATTTTTTTTTTCAAATACATCTTTAGGAACTTAGAATTAAATAGAACTTTGAACATTTCGCAAAAATGTTTTTTTTATCTAATAGCACGTAATCTGTTACTTGCCCTTTATATGTCCCGCGTGCTAAGGGTTAAAGAAAATATACAACCTTTCTGTTTTCTTTCTTAATACATATGTAAGTTCCCCTTTTGACCAAAACATAAAACTTACAAGTATCTCCACAATAATTTTTGTATAAATATAAATGGGTAGCAGATGATTTTTCATGAGCTTTAAGTACAAGGCTGGAAGGAAACTTTATGCAACATATGAATACTTGAAGATAATTCATCAACAATGTTGGAAAGTAGAATATAAAGAACTTTTCTATGACAAGTAATTCATAACTAGTTCAAAACTTGAATATTGTGTTTAAATTATTTTAACATGCATAAACTTTTGTGTAAAGAATAAAAATGTAAGAGGCCACAAATAGAATAACCCATATACTGTGTCACGGTAAAACTTATACTGAATACTCTGTTCATGGTTTAATCTTATATAATATTTAGATTACTTACTTTACTAATAAGGTCTGACCCAGCTTTCCTCATTCTTCTTACTAAACTAGCACCAAAACTCTTCCTATAAAAAAAAACAATAAATATAAATTTATCTACATCTACATAGAATAAATAATCAGGTCTCTGAAGATTAGCACACAAAACTATAACTATTTTATTTAATATAATATATCCCTTATCATTTCAGTTATTTACATTTTCCTTATGGCTATTCTTAAAACTTACTACAGTAACAAAAAATAAATACCAACAACAAATCATAGAACAAGTACTTGTATATTACCTTGTGTTAGAGTTCTGATTATTTATTACAACATATGTTAGATTCATTTTATTATTTTAATTGTTGAACATCTACAGACAAGTAAAAATAAATAACAAGTGTTTATACGTTTATCAATGTTAATTTTATTGCTGTTGATGACTAATTATCGGTTCCGGATACATTTTTACTGATATTTAAAAAAAAATTATTTTATTGAAGTTTGATATTATATAAACATATTTTTTAAAAATGACATCAATTACAATTTACATTAGATTTAGGCATTATATTAACAACAACAAACCAAATAACTTACTGAAATAGTCCTGGAGCTAGTTGAAAAAATATTGAAACATATGTAACTTAACATCTACCTCAATAAATAAACTGCTACTATAAATAAATATATATGTTGGGCTCCAGAAAGAGGTGTCATCTTATTTATATCTTACACCTTAGAAAAATTGGTCCAGTACAAATTACTGTAGTTATTAGTTATTATTACTTTTAATTATTAATATCAATAATAAGTGGAACAATGACATTAAGTAAATAAAAATTCACATTTTATATATTACAAATGTTAGCCACAGCGCAAACATTATTTTGATGCTGAGTCACTGTCTCAGAGCAGTTTTGCAGCCAGGGGCCCGTCCTGGCCCGTTTGACATTATTTGTTTTGATTAGTCAGTCGGTTTTTGATTGCATTGCTCCGTTGTTTCATTTTTGTGAGTGTGTTTAATCGTTGACAATGGCTTCTAAAAAAAAGGTTGTCTTATCATTAGCGGATAAATTAATTATAGATAAATCAGATAAAGGAGTTACAAGTAAACAGTTGGCTGAGATGCCGGTGTTCGATGATCAACGATTTTTGACATTAAAAAAGTCAAACCTACACTGTAAACTTCGTTCATGCTTGAAGATGAAGATGAATGTTTTTCAACAAAATCAATGAAAGCAGAAAAAAACAAAGAATTAGAAGATGTCGCTTTCAAATGGTTTTTGCAACACCGTTCTATGAAAAACCCAATTTCCAGTCCGAGTCTTTGTAAATAGGCTAAGATCTTAGCTCAAAAGTTTATAAAAAATATAAAACTATAAACATATAGTAATATTTTTAACCATTTGCAACATACATACAGTAATTAATTAAAATTGATTGGATTACCCATTTTTTCAAAAAAGTCCAATTATCCAAACTAGGTCCAGTCTCAATTGACTTGGATAAGTGGAGTTTTATAGTAGTACAACAATTTTAACAAACAGAAAAGCACAGATTAGTTCAAATATTTTTTTTGAGAGATTTAAATTTAATAGCAATAACGAAAGGATATGGTAGATTAGTTATTGGGAAGGCGAGGTAGTTATTGGGAAAGTGAGGTAGTTATTGGGAAGGCGAGGTAGTTATTGGGAAAACAAGGTAGTTATTGGGAAGGCGAGGTAGTTATTGGGAGGGTGAGGAATATGGGCCATGTAGGGTCGCTTATGTAAAATAAATCAAGAAATTAAAGTACAAGTAGCAGTCTAATGACTGACATAACTGCTTCATTAGTGGGTAACTTGTAATGGCGTCCTGGAACCGAGCTGAATTTAATAAGGTGAAGAATAAAAGACGCCTAGATAAACAGCTTAGGAAAAAGTATTGCAAAAGATATGAAAGAACTTAGATCTTTAGACCTATCACACTGAATGTTTGGATTTAAATCAATTATGAAATTGAAAGAATGAAAAATAAACATTAAATAAAACTGGGAGGATGGAGAGATTACAAAAAATTAGACAAAAGTATAACATAACACCAACAGAAAATAATTAAATATCAAGATTAAATAAGTTGAAATAGTTCATCATCTTACAATGAAGTTCTAAAAGAAACTTTCGGGTTCTAAATGCTAAAATTAGAGACTATTATTCAGGAGCTCTATATACACTGCTGCGCGTCTCATATTGAGCGAGAAAAATGTGATGAAAATATAAATTACAAGAAATAAAATGATAGTAATAGGAAAATGAGTGTTGTAGAAAAGCAAATATCTTTTTAGGGTCATGCAGGGTAGAGAGAAATAATAGTCTTATTAACTGTATCTTCACCTATTGCTCAAATAAAGCAAAAAAAGTTTGTGAGTTACATAATAATCTCCAAGAACTAGGTAGCCAATAGGAAAACATCCTGAATCAAGATAATTTCAGAAGACTCATTACAATCAAGCCATTACAGAAAAAACCTAGAAAAAACAGAAAAATAGATAGAGAAAAATGTCCTCAATATCACACAAAACGCATGGGTTTAAAATTAAAACCACAAAACAGGTTCAAAATAATGAGGTTCTTAACCGGATTATTAAAATATTGCATTACAGTAAAAATATTGGCAAAAACCCCAATACCACAAACATAATTAAAAATAACTAATATTACAAGTTTATAAACTCAGTTTATATTAATCTTATGAAACTTAAAAGATCCTTGGTTCTTTTAGAGATTAAAATAAAAACTTACTTTTTAGTTGGGCAGCTTTCCAATCTAAAATAATGCTCCATGATCTTTTCTTCTAATTTCTCCTTCTGACGATTCAAATTATTGAATTTGTCCCTACAAAATCCAAAATGGAGTATAAGATAACATAAAAAAATTATATTAAAATTTACTAATACAGATTTTAAAAAAATGTGCTAATATCAATCAAAACTAACAACTGAAGTTGAACTAACTCTTGTAACTCACACAACTATAGTGAGTATGAAAAACTATTAAAGCTTTAAAGTTTTACCTAAATAGTTTTTCTTCAGCATGATAGTGTTCTTTGTCATCAAGAGAATGCATTAATAGCTCATGATATTGGTCCAGTAGTTGCCTCACATATTCCATTAAAGATCGCCTATCTTCTTCAAAGGTTATCTTAATTTGCGTCAACATCTGCAAATATACATACCAACTTTATTTTGACATCTAATTATTATATATTAGTACACTTTGCAAAACCAAACAAATTATATCTGTAAAAAAACTAAAGTTACCATGTTATTTGCCGAACTTTAAATATATATTTAAAAACATAAGTACTTCAATATTTATTAAATACCCTAATATTATGCCTAGTACGCTGGTGCCACTACATTTATTTTGCCTCAATAACAGATAAAACTTAAACCTCACAAAAAATGTCCTCTATCTCTGAATTGAATGTTTCACTGTACAGCGAGTACAGTACTATTTGGAGTAGTACTTTATGTAAGAAAACCTGTTCACACAAATTTCCCATTACCAAAGGGGATTATGTTTTTTCTTTAGTCTGTCTTTTATTCTTTGAAATGCTTCCTGCATGTGGTTGTAACTGGGAGACATCACCTACTTGTTCAAATAATTGTTGTTCATAGTGGTCTAAGAACACCATTATAACAATAATTGTTATGAGTATGATCTTAAAACATCAGCACGGTGGCGATATTGGTGATCTCATCAAACTACTGTATGTTTTTTCGTTAGCTTTCACCTCTGACAGCAGTGAAAAACTATAGTTTGTCGTAGCATCTAATTATCGTGCCTGTTGTTTTCATCTCTATAATTTTATTTCTAACGTATACAGGTTTATTGAGGACATCAAAACAGTGTATTAGACGCTAAAATATTGTTTTATTTATCGGGTCACAATTAAAAAAAAAAGAAATACAAATGATAAAATAGTGTATGACAAACATTGAAACACAATAAAAGAGACAGAAAAAAAACATAATTTACATAAAAATCTAAAGTACCTACTACTAAAATATACTACATACTAAAATTAACACTCAATTTTTAACTCGGAATGTTTGTTTCTGTTTGTGCCATGTGTTTCACATAGCCATAGAGATCGATAATGTAAACACAGACATAGATAATGCATATGTCACGCCCGATACTATTTATAGCCGAGATTAGCTGACATTTGTTTACTACAATCTTATGATGACACATTAAGTTTCCAAGCATTTTGTCAATGACTCATATTTACAATAGTCTGTTTTGGCCTCGAGTTGGTTCATTCACTCTAATAGGACAGTTCTCATTTATTCTTGCGTTAGTTCAGAAAGCTTAGTTTATTTTAATGATTGTTGTTTTTACCAGATATTTTGCAGCGTTAAGTGGTTCAAACTAAAAAAAACATTAAAATATAAAATTTAAACCAAATTAAATCTGTTTATAAAACTCCCTGAAGCATTGTTTCAGTTGAAGCATCAAAAGTTAACTTGGGATGGTCGGATTTAAAAACGACTCTGGTCAATGTTCTCCAAACTCTTCTGAAGCACTGACGTAAAAATCAAACCTTTATACAAATACTTATCACAATAGAGAAGTTTCAATTACACTGGGAGTGAGCGTGCCAGTGCGCTCCCGCCTCTCAGAAGGGAAGCGGAGAGTACAGCGGCACGCTCTCAGTGCCTCGTAAGGGAGCCGTGCTGAAGTGTTAATAAATAAATTCATAAGTACTAAGACCTCAAATTAAAATTGGTTCCTCTTCAATTTAAAGGAGTTGTCACTCATATCAATCAAGTTCTTAGATAAGATAATTTTTTATCCTTTCTTTGCTAATTTTCAGAACTATGTGAAAGTAAAAATGGATAACGTGAACAATCCCATAAAAAAAATTCAAGTTCAGAGACCACAGTATTTATTGATGGTTGTTTATCTTTCAATATGGACAATTCTGTTCATCTGTCTTTTCAACATTTTCTAAAGTTCACAAAATTGCAATTTCTAAAAAAAATACAGAATTTGACATTAGAGTGCAATTTAAATCATTCCATAACCTGAGAAAGAAAAATATATTAGGAAATTATTCAAGTAGTTCGTAGCTTCTGCTAACACCAACATAAGTGAATAGCAAAGGTACCTTCCAATATGAATGTCACAAAAATTATTTCTCCTCCAACAGACATTTTACTCAAAATAGACAACAATTCTGGGAGCTTTTTTACACCACCTTGAAAGTTTATCATTGAAAGTTTAAATATGTTTTATTTAAAAAAAATACCATTCATAATTTTAATAAATTAATAAAATCACTGTAACTTACCTCACACTGACTAGATAATTTAGAAACCTGCACCTCTAGACTTGTAATTTTGTCACTTCTTGATTCTAACTCTCCATTTAGTTCTGTCAATGAGAGCTTAAATTTGCCATTTTCGACCCTCAAATTCTTGTACTCATCTTGTACGGCTCTATATTCTTTTTTGAGTTTTTCATTAGAAGTAAATAAACAACGGAAATCATCCTATAAAACAGAAATAAAATGACCGCATTTTTAAAACAGAAATATTAATAATATAAATAAAAGACATACACATAACTTACAAATGTATCATTTATTAACTCAAACGTATTTCAATAACAAAGTCATCATCATCAGAGACTGGTGCTACTACAAACTCTAACTTATAACGGGGAGTTCTAAGTTAGAGTTTGTAGTAGCAACATTCACTGCTAATGATGACTTTGTCTTTGAAACGAGTCTGAGTTAATAAATGATTAATTTATGAGTTTTTTGTGCATCTTTTATTTGTATTAACATAACCTTACAAGCTAAGCTCAAAGAATTGTTTTAGAAATATTAATGTGTACATATATATAAATGCTGATACGTAATCCTTCACGGATGAAAAAATTTGATGAATAGTTATTATCTGGAGTACATCCGTTCATTCTACAGTGCATAGAATCACAGTTCCGACGTTTCGCTAGAATCTCATCTAGCATTGATGAGGTGAAGCCAACAACAGTTGTCTTGCTCTTCAACTGTTGTTGGATTCACCTGGTCAATGCTAGATGAGATTCTAGCGAGACGTCGGAACTGCGATTCTATGCACTGCAGAAACGGAAGTACTCCAGATAATAACTATTCATCATACATATATATATATTCTTGATATTTTACGTTATCCATTGTTTTTCCGTTGCACTGACTTTATGAAGTTAATATATTACTATTGTAAGTAATTTTTTCCACCATTAAGTGCAATGATTTTACCTTGTGTGATGAGGCACCTTTCGGTCACTTGACCATTGTCGAATCACTGATATTTTTCTGGTGTAGATGTTCGGTCCGTGATGTTGGTATTTGTTGACGTTACACGCATTTCCTCTTGATCTGCTTGTATGATGTTTTTATATAGTATGTCTTCTGTATATGTGGTCTGTAGGTTCATTAAATTGTTGTGTGTGTTTTTATAAATGTGGTATTTTCCTAGTGAGTTTAATTCTATTGGGTTATTATTTATTTCAAGTATGGTTAGGTTATTTTCGTAGTTTGTTATTTCATGTTTTTATGTGATATTAGGTGTGCTGCAACATTTGATACTTTTGTATTTTTATTTTTGAATGCTCTGTAATGTTCTTCAAATCTTATTTTAAATGATCTGGTCATTTTCCCTATATATATAAACATCATACACGCAGATCAAGAAAAAATGAGTGTAACGTCAACAAATACCAACATCACGGACCGAACATCTACACCAGAAAAATAATCAGTGATTCGACAATGGTCAAGTGACCGAAAGGTGCCTTATCACAACAAGGTAAAATTATTGCATTTTGTGGTGGATAAAAGTATATACAATAGTAATTTATCAACTTCATAAAGTCAGTGCAACGGAAAAATAATGGACAACGTAAAATATCATATATATATATATATATATATATATGAAGTTAATAAATTACCAATTTTGAGTAATTTTATCCACCATTAAGTGCAATAATTTTACCTTGAGTGATGAGGCACCTTTCGGTCTTTGACCATTGTCGAATCACTCACAAGGTAAAATTATTGCACTTAATGGTGGATAAAATTACTCAAAATTGGTAATTTATTAACTTCATAAAGTCAGTGCAACGGAAAAACAATGGAAATATTAAATATCAGGAATATATATATATATATATATATATATATATATATATATATATATATATATTTTAAAACAACATAGGTTATTTAAATTCTTGTATTTGAATAACCTATGTTGTTTTAAATTATTAAACAAGAAAACGTATTTTATATATATATATATTCACTTACTAATATAGAAGAACTGATTACATTTTACATTTCAAAGCCCAAAAGAGTTGAGTGAAATTTATCAGTATAAATTTCTGCTTTTCCAACATGGCGATACTTTTACACATTTTTTCTATACTACCAGTAAACAACATTGCTAATTGGATGTTCATTAATATCTTCATAAAAGTATCAGTTCATTCAATAAAAAAATATAAAATTGGACTAAACTTTAATTAATATTAAAAAAAAGCTTTTAGTACATCCAGAATTAGACAGAGCCTGAGGAGAGAGGGAAATTAGTTGGGTAGAGTGAGAAACCTACATCTGCACAGAATGTTTCACACAAAACATCTAGCATTATTTTCTGGAATTTATCTATATTAAATGACTTGACTTACCTTCAGTTTAGAATGCTCAGCCCTTAAATTGTTCAATGACTTTGATTCATCCTTGAGTGTATCTTTTTCAGCTGTAAGAGATTCATTCGTTGTCATTAAAAGTTCGTTAGTTTCTTTAAGGTTTCGTTGTTCTATTCGCAAATCACGGAGAGTTGTCTTTAGAACATCCTTCTCATTTTTAAGAGCCTCATATTGGGCAGAAAGCTGTTCATGCAAAGCCTGAAGAGTTAACTGATCTACATTGATTTTCTCGTTTTCCTTTAAAACCTAAACATCAATATATTTTGATATTTTATATATTACATAATATATACTGAGAATACAAAGGAAAAATATAAGCCTGAAGAGTTAACTGATCTACATTGATTTTCTTGTTTTCGTTTAAAACCTAAACATCAATATATTTTGATATTTATATATTACATAATATATATTGAGAATACAAACGATATTGAAAAATATTAATGTATAAAGTATAAACTTAACTGATCATGTACAGCAGAAGGAAAAAAAATTATCATACAGGTTTTTTCAAAGATAACCTTATTTTTATATAAATAAACTAAACAGTAGAATATTTCTATACTATTATACAGTACCTCCTCTTTTTCTGCAACCAACTGTGAATTAGCTAACTGTAAAGCTGTCAACTGGGAGGTTAAAGAAGAAATCTGTGATTGCAGGGTTGATACACTGACTTCCAGTCTCGCGTTACAAGTTGCAAGATCTTTCATTGAACTTTCTTCCAAAGATAATCGCTGTCGAACTAGCTTAAGGATCTCTGGTTTGGACAATATTCTGTTAAAAACAAAAACCAGTAAAGTTTAATAAACATAAGCAGGAGAAACTTCACCGGTAATTGTCTAAAGAGCTAAGTGAAAACTAGTAACTCACTGTGCTGACAGTTCAAAACCGTCATTTAATTGACAAAGCCTAACCTGCTCTACTCAGGTAGCAATTAGTAAATATTTTAGTCAAGTAAGGTAATAGTTCTCACTTAGCTCTTTAGAAAACTACTTGAAATAATTGTGGTGAAACCAAGATGTTTATAAAAACCATCTCTAGGAGAAATTTTCTAAATAAATTTAATAATAGAGATTTCAATAATACACGTATTTTAAGCACTTGAAGTTTCTGCAAGCAAAAAGTACAAGAATTTTTGCTTTGAGTCTAATGTGTAATACTTTAGATATTATTATCTAATCAAGAAAATAGGCAAATGTGAATAAATAGAAATTAAAAAAAAATTATTCACGCATACATTTTATATACTTAAAACAATTGTATTAACACTTTGAACCCTAGTCCTTTAATAGATGCTAGTCTACATCTACCTGCAGGTTTTTAGGTAAAATATAAAGAATTTATGATACAATAAAATATATTTATAGCATAATATACATGTTTTTATAGGGAAAGAAACAAGGTTTAAAGAAATATATTCATGATTAAGTAATATACATATCGGACTATGGTTTTTTGAAGAATGTATAAAAAAGTCAAATAAATAAAATAGTAACACTGTACATCATTGGACTTCATTAAACATATTTTACATTGAAATAAAAATAAATATTACATGTTATATATCATTTTAAATCTAAAAGAAAATGCTCTCCTGAATCTAAATCTAAAACCAGATCATTTACATTTTCATTCAGTTCAACAATTAAAGATTGTTTCACTCTCAATGTCACTGTCTAAAAACAAAATAATTTGTATTGAATCAGTTCCTACAGTGCCTTTAGTCATTATATCTATAACACAATATCAATATAAATAATAATTAAAACTAAATAACTGAAAAATAAAATTTATAAAATATGAACTATCTGACCAAACAAACATCTATCAAACAACTGTCTGCTAGGTCTCGGTCGCCACACTTCACCAATTAAGTTTTTGTTTGTAAAAGGAACTCTGACTGTCCCAATGTTAAAGACATATAAAGTAGAATAACCCATGTAAAAAAAGAAATATCGATGAAACAGAGAATACAGGGAAATTACGTTTTGGAAATAAATACGGGATCCTGAGCTATAAATGGGCATCGGCAGCGAATGTTAATTAAATGGCCCATTCTATACTCGAGTGTGGGCTTCGATGTGTCAATATTTTAGTTCTTTAATTTGTTTTGTTTGTAAAAATAATAACTTCCAGAAATAGGTTATAATCTTTAACTAAATCCATAGACCTTAGCTAAGCTTATGAATAAATAGCAGTAAATAGTGAATTTATGAATACAGATTTTAAGAAGACATATAAACCTGCAAATTAGCTTTCTTCGGTCACTACAATAATTTCATGTATTTATTTATTTCACATTATACGAGGTGTTTTTCAAAAAATACCCGGAATTTTCGTTTTTTGAAAAAAATATTTATTTGTTCATCTACATCGATATTGTCCCTTTCAAAGTAGTTCCCACTAGATATTATGCACTTATGCCAGCGCTTTTTCCAATTCTCAAAACACTTCTGGAACTCGATCTTTGGGATAGATTTGAGTTTTTTCAGCGATGCGCTTTTAATGTCATCTATGCTTGTGAAACGACGACCCTTTAAGGTTTTTTTTTAATTTTTGGAAAGAGGAAAGTCACAAGGGGCCATATCTGGGGAATATGGAGGTTGGGGCATCATTACAGTGTTATTTTCTGCCAAAAAATCACAAACAAGCAACGATGTGTGAGCCGGTGAATTATCATGATACAAAAGCCACGAATTGTTTTGCCACAAATCCGGACATTTTCTTCACACTGCTTCACGCAAACGGCGTTGAACTTGTAGATAGTACACTTTATTGATTGTTTGACCTTGTGGCAAGAATTCATGATGCACTATGCCATTAAAATCAAAGAACACAGTAAGCATAACCTTGACGCTCGAACGCACTTGCCGAGCCTTTTTCGGTCTTGGAGAGCCAGAATGCTTCCACTAGGACGATTGAGCCTTCGTCTCGACATCATATCCGTAAACCCATGTTTCGTCACCTGTTATAATACGTTTCATTAATTCTGTATCGTCGCTGACTTCATTTAGTGATTCCTGAGCAACTTCCATTCGCCGCTGTTTTTGTTGTCAACAATTTTGGGACAAATTTTGCTGCCACGCGTTTCATACCCAAAATGTTTGCAAAAATGTCATGGCATGAGCCAATTGATATGAGCCATGAGCCAACATCATCAGCGACTTCTCTGATTGTGATTCGGCGATCATTTATAACCATTGCTTCCATTTTTTCCATGTTTTCATCGGTTGTTGATGTGCTGGGGCGTCCGGGGCGTTCGTCATCGTCAACGTCTTCACGGTCAACTTGGAAACGCCTATACCACTCGTAAATACTTATTTTTTTCATAGCAGACTCACCATTGGCTTTTGTTAACATTTCACACACTTTGTTACACTTTATTTAATTTTTTACGCATAACTTAATACATATTCTTTGATCCATTTTTTTTTTACAATAAAAAATCGCCGAGCTCATGAAAACACGTCTAACCTTAGTGGCTGCCAAAGATAAAGTAAACAATGAATACAGCTGAAAATTGTGTCATACTTCAGGAGCATGTATACCAACACAATAAAAAAAAATTGACAATCGGACTCTCCAAATGCGCGAAATTTAAAAATTCCGGGTATTTTTTGAACACACTTCGTAAGTTTATATTAATGGAAAACATACTGATATTAATTAATAGAAAAATCTTTGTATTATATAATTTTCATTTTATATAATATAGGTATCTAAGCAGTCACAATATTCAGTGAGACATAAAGTTATAAAAACAGAAACTGCTGCTATGGATTGTCTATATATATTTGTTATCAGCTTGGCTATTTTTGAAATAGACTTGGCTTAAGAATAATAGAGGTTTGTTTTAAAATGGGCAACTTCAAGGCTGAAACCAATCTTAAATTTGAACAAAACTTTCTTAATCTACTTTAAAAATCCTAACAAACATCTTTTTTTACCTAACAAACTACCTAACAATATTACTTTACACTTAAGAATGTGAGTTGTATTTAGTAGAAAAGTAACATTCTTCTGATTAAATTCTTTAAATTTGTTAAATGTAGCAGATAAATTTATTCAAATACAATTAAATGTTATTTGAGTATCTTTACAAACAATACAACACTCAAATGCACGTTCATCTACGATTATTAATGTAGCATTACAGGGTGTCTAGTAAAATAGCTTGAAGAAATTCCCTGAGTTTTCCCTGACTTTTCCTCTTTTAGATGTCTATAGAAAGCCGAGTTTACATTGGGCCCATCCATTGATATCTGAAGGATCTTGGATAAATCCAGACTTTGAACACCTTTAAAAAACGAATTGAGTAACTCTTTTGCTTTTGTGTCTGTAAGGAACAGAGAACCAAAATATCGAGCTTTCACTTCATCCGTCTCTGCATCCCAATACCTAACACCCAAATCCATTTGGGCTCTTTGTGATATTTTGTTTAAACTTTCATAAAAGCCAATTACATAGTTAGAATTTGAATTTAATGAAGTCAGTAACAGGTCTTTAAAATAATTTGATAAACCGAATACAACACTATAGGAAATTTTATCTTTCCGCAATCTCATGTTCTGTGTACCGGTGCTATCAGGGAACATTTTTGGAAAGAGGCACACACTACCTTCTGCATTGCGTAAAGAAGTGTTGCATTACTAAATTCAAGCACCATATAATCTCTGCTTCGGTCACTTCATCTTTTAGTTTATATTTATCCTAAGGAAGGAGGGGAGGTAATGACGACATCTGCATGACGCGATTGCCCGCTACGACAATGAAAACTGGAACCTTCCATGTTGAAATTAACAGTGTAAAAATAATCACCGTCAAATAAAACACATACTATCACGAGTCTAGACAAATAGCTGGCTACGAATGTTTACACAGCGTTCTGTGTGGTCAGAAACAGACTGAGTTATCTGTTATCCCCACCCGTCCATATGATAACAGAACCACTGCGCACCCCAAGGCCACGGTCCAGGCTAAAACCTCCCAGCTGTACCAACTCGACACATTTATTATTTATTGACATAAGTCCTGAAGTCATAGCAACGGGCTTATCAAATAAATAATGGGCATCTAAATAAAGAAGTGCTATTTCCTGACTGCCCTGCCATTAAACCAGCCCGCTGGCTTACAATACCAAATATTCAAGAGCAATGGCCACTAGTTTTGTTTCTAATCAAAATAAATATTTTCCCGATTTTTTAAAATTTTCCCTGACTATTCCCTGACTTTTCCAGGTTTTCCCTGTCGCTAGACACCCTGCATTACCTTTTATAACCTTTATAATTTATGGAAGTTCCAGTATAACATTTGAATATAATAAAAAATTAAACAAATACAATATTCATGTTTTAACTAGTAACTTACTTATCCAAAGCATTATCCGGGTCTGACAAATGGTCCAGAGGCAACCCAAGTTTATCCAAACTACTTTTTAGTTGTTGCGTATTCAACTTCTCTGCTACCAGATCTCTCTGCAGGACCGACAAAGTCGCTTTATCTATATCGTACCTACTTTCCAGTTCTTGGTATTCTCTCTCTTTTTCATGGTATCTGTAAAAAATAATTTATGGGTGTTTAAAACGAATAATATATGAGATTTTATAAAAAAAGAGGTATAAATAAACATAAAACTTTTTGGCAATTTGATGTTTTACCACAAAATAATCTCTTGAAATTACTTCATGTAAGTAGTAGCAGTTACAAGTATATGTTTAAAAAGTTTTAACAGTAGAATAGCAGATTATAATGAAAATTAATAAACATGATTTAAGAGAAAAAAGCCAACCTTATTATAGACAAGAATTCTAGAAAAGGTTTCAGAATTCAGAGCCTTTGAGATGACCCTTAAAACTTTTCATTTTTATTCACAAAATAGCTTCATATAAATTAAATATAATTTAAAAAAAATCTATATATATGAGTTGCTTTTACTGATTTAATAAGTCAGGAAAATCATTACAAATACAATAAAGGGTAGAAATAATTCAATACATAGTATTTAAAAAAAACAAAGGAAAATTTAAGTTTAAATTTACTGTTAATTTACAATTTCTTACTTTAATTCTTAACCTACCTTGCAATCTGTGTATTTGCTTCCTCCAGCTGTTTAGTCAGATCCAGTTTATCTTTTGAATTAATTTCCACTTCACACGATAATTTCTCCAACATTTCTGATTTCGCCTAAAAATGTAGAAGAGAATTTATTTTTCTTAATGATTTAACTAAAAAATGATTTCTAACTAAAAATTATTTAATTAAAAAAAATATGATTTCTCTGTATAAAAAATTCCACTAAAGACCCAATTGCCAACAAAATTTTAAAAAAGGAAAAACCTTTATTTTACTCTGACATTAAAAATTTAATATGATATGAATTGAAAACATAATTTGTTTGTACAAATGTTTCAATGTCTACAAATTATTAGTAAAATGTATGCAGTAGTATTGCCTAATCAAGCAAAAATGAAGGCTTAGGGCAGAGACGATTTTGCAGTTTGGAGAGGGAAAGATTATCCCACCACAGCATCCTACTCAACTGTACATATAGTATACAATAAATATCGGTTTTGATTTATTTACAAACAGAGTTTCATTAAACTCGGAGGAATATTTATGTATAATATTGTAGGAAAGGCTAGAAAATAACAATCCTGCTTATAAATTTTGTTAATAACAAGATGAAGAAAAATAGCTTGAATAGATTCAAGCTTCGATAGCTTTTTTGCCAAAACGTAGAAAAATTAAAAGAAACTTTTCAACCAATCTTGTGTAAATTAATAAACCATCTATAATGGTTCCTTTCTAATTGTAAAATAATAATGTCAATGTGTCCAAGGGTGTTATAAATAAAAAATCTGCAAAACAAATTATTTTATTCAGGTTAGTTTATTCTAAAAATTGTTGATCCGGATTTTTGCACCTCTTCAAAAGTTAGTGCGAGTGCCACCAATCACTTGCCAGTATTATAAGATAAATTGAGTGCTACTATATTATTTGCAAGAAATTTATGAACATTATAAACAATTCCTTTTGTTTGATGCCTAAAACCAAGAGCAATTTTTAATGGGTGTTATTGTTAACAAATTTAAATGTCTAGGATTGCTGTCACACATACAATATTAAAACACTGAAATGCCTAAAATATAACACTAAGAGCCCCAGCCGTTCTTGTTCATTAAGATTCGTAACTGATTTTTACACTAAGAGATACAAATCTAGACATTTGGCATTGTGTTGTGTGAAAATGTAGAAGAAAGAAAGATGGTGAGAAAGAAAAGGGGTGACAAGGAGTATCCGGTTCTTAAGGCTCTTCTCCTTGTTTAAGGAACAGAAAGATAGATCTAAATCCACCTCAAACTTGTGACTCCCGCCTGGGTGACATTTGTCAGTCCCGCAATAAGGGACGAGGGAAGAGGGGGATTTGGTATCATGTCTCGTGGCACCAGTATGCAAAAGTCTTGCGACCTTACTATACTGCCTGAACTGGTATCCGGCCCGTCCCAAACCGAAACAACGATTTTGACTGCTTTTCCAGAACAACTCGGGACCAATAGAACCTTCCGGCCAGGTATTTGTACCTTCAATACTATAAAAATGTGATTCAGAAAATGAAACAGATTATGAATAAACGAAACATATGTAGGCCTTTGGTTCTACTCATAGGCCTGGAACTTATAGCAAAGACAAATAAAATTTATCACTTCAAAATTTTAAACTATAACTCATAGTCAGAATTCATAAAATTATGTTAGTTGTATCTGTAAATGTTACCTCCAAAGATTCTTTCAGCTTACTGATGTCCCTCTCCATGCTATTTATTTTACTGTTTGCATCTTCCAACTCTACCATTCTGTCAGCTTGTGCTTTGGCAACCTCTAATGAAGCTTCCAGTTCCTGGACTCTTCTTTCTAAGCGCTGTTTATCCCTATTTAAACTCTCAGTTTGAATCTAAAATACAAATCAAAATAACATGTATTATATGATTACATTTAAAAAAATCAATTCTCCAAGTCTTACAATAATGGAAATTAATTACTACATCAAACTACAGTGGAACCCCTCAAATTCGAACTAATTGGGGCTATAGCCTGTTTGGATTTGCCATAAAAGTTCTGATTTTGGATTTGTTGTGTAATTTACATTTGACAGAACTGAGTTTTTTAATTAACAAACAATATTATACCATTCATTACATATTTCTGTATCAATACAGGAAAGTTTGATATAGTTGGCTGTTGAATTTAGTGTTGGTAAGGTTACAATAAGTGACTGGAAAAAGAATCATGCAAAAATTGAACAGTTTTGCAGTGCTACAAGTGAAAATTCTTTAGAACAATGTAATCACACAAAAGTTTCTGTGAATGAAAAAAATTGAAAAAGCTGTTATGCTTTACACAAGAGAGGCATTAAAAATTTCCTATTAGCGACCCATCAATACAAGAAAAGGCATTAATGTTAAAAAAATTAATGAACGGTGATTTGGAGTTTACTGCTAGCAATGGATGGTTGGATAGATAGAAGAGAAGGCACGGGGAGAACTAATCAACTGATAATCTTGCTGCAAAAGAATATTTAGATGAATTCACAGATTTGATTTTGTCTGAAAAAAACTCACCCCAGCAAGTGTATAATGTGGACGAGACGGGATTGGATTTTAAAGCCCTTCTCACTTGCTTCTAAAGAGGAATCTTCTGCGCCAGTCTTTAAAACGAGCAAACAGCGTCCCACAGTTTTAGCTTGAAATAACGCAGCGGGAACAAATAAGCTACCATTAATGGTTACTGAAAAATCTGCCAAACCATAAGACCTTAAAAATATGAACTTGAATGCTCTCCCTGTTCATTACAGACATCAGTGTAAGGCGTGGATAACGAGTAATATTTTTAAGGAGTGGTTCAAAAATGAATTTCTTTATTCAGTAACATCACATCCTTGGTTAGGTTTATAACTCTCCACCAGATAACTGATTATAAGTGAAAAATATAATTAAGTATTTGCCTTTTCTTTTTAGGTGAAACATATAGTTTAGTGTGTGTCTTTTTAATTTTTATTTGACTGTCAATAAGTTCTATGTTAATGAAGTGGTACAGTAGTACAGTATAGGCCTTCGTATTATATCATGTTTTTACTGTGTCAATTCCAATATATTGCACATCTCAGTCCTGTTTTATGTAAGCAGCAAACTTTTGGTACATACTTCATTAAATGTTAGATAATTTTTTAAAATTTGGTTTTCATCTAATCATGTTTGGATTTCATGGAGGTTCGGATTTCTGGGGTTCGGATTTGAGGGTTTCTACTGTATATACTTTTTTGTCACATATAACTATTACTTAATAAAGGACTAGGTAGAAGACAAATAGACACTTTGTGGTAACAATCTGGCCTGTTTTCATAAAATGCATACGTAAATATACATATTAAAATATTTGATATATTTTAGATGTATGGTATTCTTTGGTAATCAGAAATGCTGTGTATCCAATATACATAAACACTTTAATGTGTTTATTTTATGAAAAGAGAATAAATTATTACTAGGTAGGTCTGTCAGTCCCTATATACTTCAAAAAACCACATATAAGCTTTGAGCTTTACCCAGCTCTAATTAATTATTATTAACAAGCAATTTAAAGGCAATGTTGAGTAATTGATGTATTTTGGACATTTGCTATTCCACAACTTTCTATTTGTATTTATCAGCTATTAAAAACTTACAAATATCTGAATTGGTAGCTACATACATATATATATATATGTGAAGTTGATATATTACTAATGTAAATACTTTTATCCACCACTAAGTGCAATAATTTTACCTTGTTGTGATGAGGCATCTTTCGGTCACTTGACCATTGTCGAATCACTGATATTTTCAAAATATGTGAGTGATTCGACTATGGTCAAGTGACCGAAAGGTGCCTCATCACACAAGGTAAAATCATTGCACTTAATGGTGGATAAAATTACTTACAATAGTAATATATTAACTTCATAAAGTCAGTGCAACGGAAAAACAATGGATAACGTAAAATATAAAGAACATATATATATATATATATATATATATATATATATATATATATATATATATATATATATATGAAGAGAATTCCCTTCTCTCTCTATATATTTTTACATAATCCTCTTCCGAATTATATTTGTTAAAAAGGGATTGTAATCCCTCCCAGTATAGCAGTCAACAGACATAATATTCAGAATTAAATACATAAATATTTGTTGAATACATCTTTAAGCGAGCTACTAGTTTTTAACTAAAAACAATTGTAAATTGTTACACTTGCCTATAGTAGCACTTACATTATATTGTTGAGGACGGCCGTTTTGGGAGACGAGACATCTCCCGAAATGGCCGTCCTCAACAATACAAAGTAAGTGCTACTATAGACAAGTGTAACAATTTACATGTTTTTAGTCATTTCCCGAAATGGCCATCTTCAACAATATAAAGTAAGTGCTACTATAGGCAAGTGTAAGAATTTACAAGTGTTTTTAGTTAAATATGCAAATTTTAGTGAATTTACCAATTTTTTAAATACTAATACATAACTTTTGTTTTCTGAGTATTCCACTGATGTTAGTTTGAGGGTTTAGAGTAAAAATGCACCCTATCAAGGGGGTTGCTACTAGAAGGGATACTGCTAGACATCCTTTTTTATCTTCTTCACTAGTACTGTTATGTTTTACTCATTCTTTAGGGTCAAATAGCTTTTCTCTTAATAGGTTTGATCTTCAAGAAAAAAAGATTTTAAATACGGTTTTAAATGGGAGGGATTTATAAGTTTTATCAAGGTTATTTAATATGTGCTGACATTTTGTCTTGTTGTTCTGTTTCTCTTTCATTCAAAAACAATTTCATTACAACTGCCCATATTTCCTGGTCAATCATTTTTGTTAATTCTTTAAAAAGTCACAATATTTTTTTGAAATTATCATCAATGATAACACGCTTGTTCATTCTAACTCTCGTTGAATAAGAGAAGATTTGATGACAAAGTTAGCATTACTTTAATGTGCTTCTGAGACGATTTGCAACCTTCAGAAAATATTTTATAAGCAAACTGTACATAAAGGTTTTGTAACGGTTTCACATTTCTTGTAGCTAAGGGTTTTATTGTTTATATTATAATTCATGCTACTATGCTATAGAATTATAACTGTACCGAAATATAAAATCTCATAAGCAAATGTTTGGTTGACAAATCAACAAGTTATATATAACCTAAATCATACTTGTTAATAATAACAAAAGTTACTATGACAATGTATAAATAAATGTATAAATAAAGAAACTTTAAAATAATCATTTTTGTTTTTAAGGTATAGATATAATGATAGTACTATTTATTTCTGAAATTGTTTTTTGTTTCTTAAGCCACTATTATTTTATTTGAAAAAAAATGAAAGTACTATTTTTCAACATCTTGTATTTCTGTCACTGATTATCCACAGTTTTATTCAGAATTTCATTTTACATGCTATTCTACTTTAGCCTTTAACATGACTAACCTGCAAAAAATACAGTGGTAATTAAAAGTTAAGGCCTGCCTCTTGAAAACTAGAATTGAAATTTTAGTACTAGCACAAACCTTTCCAATGTTTATGTAAACATAAGATAACTACAATGTTAGTATCAGTATTAGATTTTAAGTAATGTAGCAAAAGAAATGATTTTAATTTAAAGTCTGACATTGAAATTACTAAAAACATTGTATAGTTTTCATATATGAATTATAAGTTTCATTTGATTACAACTATTACCTGCAGTTGGTGCTGTAATGTTTCTAAAAGATCTTGCATTTTCTTCGTGTCTCGCTGTGCATTTTTCACCGAAGTTTCTAGCTCAGTATTGTGCTGAGTCAACTTGCGTTTACTCTCTTCTAAGTCGTCCACCTTTACAAATAATTTTTGGAATGAAAAAAACATAGCTTCACTAAAATTTGCAGAATAAGTATTTCATTATTATTAAAAATATGTAAAAATACTTTAAAAATAAAGTATAAATATCAAACAAACATTCTAAAGCATGACAACACAAACTTTTTATAAAAGAAAGTACATTGAAATTTAAAAACTATTGACGATGATATGAAAATATCAGTAATATTCAGTAAGTATATGTCCATTTATTCATATATTTTATAAACACGTGTCCTAAGATATCTGAAGTCTACATTTAAAGTCTAAAATAAATAAGTTTGCCTCATAGATTATGAGTTTATTTATTTACAGTAAGGCACGTAATGGTTTTTCTGTTTTCAATGTCAATTAGATTAGATAGTTGGATTTCCTTAATCATAAATCTCAGACTAATGTATTAGAGTATTCAGAAAAAAATAACAGCCCAATAAGTTGTAAAAAAAATATATTAGTTTTGATGAGAGGCCTTTCATCATGACAGAAAGTGTAAAACATTGCAAAGCAGTGGTAAAATGTTCCGCTAGATGTAATAAATTACAGAACATGTCTAGTATAAGTTTTTAATGCATAAAATTATTATATACAAAATATGTATCTTTTTTAGTCATCTTCTTTTCTTCTAGGCCTATCCTAATTCCATAGTTCTGATGAAATAACAAATATTTGAAAATTGTCTATTATTTATAAATTCTAAATATATCGTTTTGGTCGTTTAAAATATAAAAAGAGTTGATCTTTCACAACCTATTCTTTAAACATTTCTTAATGTCCTAAAAAAATAGTTTCCAGATGATTGGTGCCAACTACCTGGCTACCACTAATATTAAGTAGAAAAATGAGTAATCTAATAACAGAGGTTTTAAAATGATTATCCACACACAAAATCATTGTGTGTATACGATGTTCAACAGGGCATTGCTGAAATGACAACTTTATATTTATAAATGTAAAAAAGTTCAAAAGCTGTTCAAATGAAAATAAAAATGTCAGTAAATAGTGGTTGACAAAATAGTTCTAAAAGCCCTGTTAACACAGCCCCACAGAAATTAATAACAAACCTAGATACAATTATAATGCCTTTTGGTCAAACAGCAACTGAAATAGTGCTAAGTTTATTGTTGGGGAAATGTGCTATTTTCCAAGAACAAGCAGTTTCCATTGGTTAATATTACTTTTGTAGATACGTCCATGCTGAAGATTTCTCTTAGTAGTTATCCTAAATGGTTTATAAAAATATGCCACACATAACAGCATGAACTAACAAAGAAAACAACGGAGATCAGCAACACTCAAACATAGTAAAAAGTATTTATTCGAGGTCTGTTCAAAAATACGCTGACTGTTTGAATTTTGCTGTTCTAGTTAGTTTCAGGAGAATCCACTTGGTGTCGCTAGGTTCGTATAAATCAGTTGATTAAAACGCGATATTTCAGTCGAGATATCTTCATTTATTGATGAGTTACACGCAGTTTAGTAAAGAGTGTTTTTTTTGTTTGTCGGATTTTAAAATGGACAGCCTGAAGGAGCAATGAATTGCTGTGAAATTTTGTGTAAAACTAGGGAAATCTGCAACAGAAACATTTGCCATGCTTAACACGGCCTATGGCAATGTTGCCATGAAGCGTACTGCATGTTTCAAGTGGTATGAACGTTTCAAGGGTGGTCGACAGTCGTTTGATGACGATGAGCATCCTGGACGTTCTTCAACGTCAACTGAAGACCCACACATTGACAAAATCAACACCCTGGTGCGCGAAAATCGACGTCTGACCATTAGGGATCTTTACGAAGTGTGGGATATCAGCTGGATCTTGTTACGAGATTTTGACCGAAAAAATGAAGATGCACCGTGTCGCTGCGAAATTTGTGCCACACCTGATGATCGACAACCAAAAAGCCAATCGTGTCCGGATTTGTCGGGAACAGCTTGATCGTTCGAATGAAGATGAGAACTTTTTGTCAAGAATTATAACCGGTGATGAATCATGGGTGTATGGTTATGACATTGAAACGAAGGTCCACACCCCAAGATCCAAAAAAGCTCGCCAAATCTTAAATCAAAAAGCTCGCGTTCGGTCGAATGTCAAGGTGATGCTGACAGTTTTTTTTGATGCTAAGGGTGTTGTTCACTACGAGTACCTCCCTGAAGGCTCTACAGTCAACCAGATTACCTATATTGAAGTACTGAAACGTCTGAGGGACGCCGTCCAACGCAAAAGGTCAGAACTGTATAGAAGTGATAACTGGTTTTTCCATCACGACAACGCTCCAGCTCACTCAGCACTCAGAACTCGTGAGTTGTTGGCCAAACACTCGATCACTGTTCTTTCCCACCCCCCTACTCACCTGACCTTGCTCCTTGTGACTTTTTCTTATTCCCAAAACTCAAAAAACCAATTCGTTGCTCTTTCAGGCTGTCCATTTTACAATCCGACAAACGAAAAACACACTCTTTACTAAACTGTGTGTAACTCATCAACAAATAAAGAAATCTGCGACTGAAATACCACGTTTTAATCAGCTGATTTATACGAACCTTGCAACACCAAGCGGATTCTCCTGAAACTAACTAGAGCCGCGAAATTCAAACAGTCCGCGTATTTTTTGAACAGACCTTGTATGTGCATAATGAATTATTTTGAGCTATGTTGTAATAGCTTCATGATTAAAAGTTTTAAACAATAATAAATCTATACATAATGATACTCTCATGTTATAAATGTGCACATCTTTTATTATTTTTAACCTCTAAGGGCTATTTACATACTTATAAATGTTTAACAAATGTAAAACTACATTTAAATGTGCTGTAAGTAATTTACTGATATATTAACCTGACAACTTTGTATTAGCAGACTGTTCAGCATATTTTTAACCAATAAGTTTATGATTACCTAATGCCAAACACTTATCTCCAAAAGAGAAATCACTGATATTTTTCTTAAAATTGTTTAAAATTTTAGATTACAGCAAAGCTTTTATATGTGTGAAATTTAAATATTTTTTCCTACACTACATTTTGATAGAAGATATTACAAATTAATTTATTTCTAAGTGCTTTTGTGCCTAACACAATTTTTAGATTATATTTTTAAAATTTAATATCAATAAATAAATAATTTAATATAACTATACATAAAAGTTCATAGTAATATCCAGAACATTAAAAATAATAAATAACAAGACATAAATAATTCCTTAGAAGATAATATATAGTACACACAAAAGGTTTGAGGAAAGTTTTAGAATGATACTTGATGGGAAGTTATATGAAGAAAGTAAAGAAACAGGATATAATGTTGATATATTTACTACAAATTAAACCTTAAATACAAAATAGCTGAAAAGATATGACCTTGCAAATTCACAATAAATTAATTAAGTAACTAAATAAGGTTATGATAAAAAAACCTTACTACTGTTTAAAAAAATAATAGAAAACAGTTGAGTTTACAAAGTTAACATTTAGAAGACATAGTTATTAAACATTCTATCTGGTTTTTTAAAGTGGTAATATGTATAATTAAAACAATTTTTGTATATTTTTTTATCAAGATATTTGTGTATATAAATATGTATTTTATCACACTTCTGAGTCTTGATATATCACATAATACAAGACGGATTTTTATGTTTCAAAAATAATTTAATATAGTACTCTTCCCTTATTATGACAGTTAACTATTAAAATTTCTTTCTATGATGTTTATTCAAACTAAAATTATTTTAAAGAGTGTATAAGTTTTAAAAAAAATACTGATAGGATATTACATTTTATAATTTAAAAGAATTACATTTTTATGCTCACCTCTACTCTAACCCAACAGACTGACTTTGATAAAGTGCTAAACACTTGTGAATCAACCTTCACTAATGGAACACAGATTAAACACCATGACTTATGTTTAGCTTACACTTTGTTCAAGCATCAAGAAACATTGCAGAATCAGCAACAATTTTAAACAAGCACTTTTTGTTCTCCAATAGTTTATTTGTTTTGAAATACAGTTTGCTACTGATATGGATATAATCATCCTTTTGAGAATGGCTGTGGTTAAGGTTTCTAATTAGAAAACAAAACTGCAAATAGGTTTGTGGTTCTGTTATAAAATTCATTTAAGAAAATAAAAGTTCAGATGCACTGTGAGTATATTTTTATTTTGTGTGTGCAGTTTAAAGTTCTATGATATATTTCCTTACCCACTCACACATAAAACAATTATTCTGAACACAGAACTTAGTAATTAAATTAGGCAATTATTGAAGGGCTGTATTAGCCTACATTCTTAATGCTGTCTTTATATCGGCGAAGAATACAATTTTAACTTTTATTCAATCAAAATATGTTTGTTAACAAAAGGTTTTTACAATTATTAGTCATAAGTCAACTACACATGTTAAGTGATTTTAGTTAAATGATTCCTCAACTAGCAAAGCTCAAAATTGTATTGATCAAGCAATATAACTGTTATAATATTGATGTTAAACATGATGTTTGTAAACAGTTGATTGAGGTTTTGAAAACAAAAATGTATTGTTTGAAATTTTGTACATTTGCAGTGATTAACAACCAGAGTTTTATAGAAACAAAAAGCATATCTGAGTAACATATTTTAAAATTTTATTATAATTGGGAAGGTAAATAAAAGATAATACAGAAATTCAGTTGTTTATGTTATGAACTTATTGGACATAAATGTGGATTCTGAAATTTGTAGTTTGCAAATTTCTAAAGAGGTTTACTTAGTAACATAGTGACATTGCTTTTGTAGAGAGTAAAAAATTATTTCACCATTAGGAGATGTCATAGATTAAAATACAATAGACTTTCTCAGAACATAAAACTTTCTATATATGAGCTACTTAAGTGTAGAAAATTTAAAAGTTTTTTTAGGTTGTTTAACCCTCTACTGGTTTGTGACGACTATACGCGACACAAGCTGAATGCTGAAAAACGGCCGCTGCCGCGTATACACGTCACGTCAATGGCCTGATCGTATTTATTCCGTTTATGCCGCGTTTGCTCGACAAAGTTCATCCGTGTGCATATATCTTCAAGCAAATATTTGTAATCTGGTACTATTTTTACCAATGTTTTTTTCTATTCAAGACGTTTGAATTGTCAGTTGCCAACGGTCAACCTGCTGTGCATTTGTGCTTGTCTATTCGTTTGCCATACTGTTTCATAGTGTTATTTATGCAATTTAATTATTTTCTGCATAGTGTAGTTAGTGTTTGAAGTTATTTATAGTAATATTGATATTTCTGTTGACTTTTTCAAGAGAGATATTTCTTGAACTTTGGCTTTAGGTTATTTATAGGTTATAAAGGTATTCATACATTCTATAAAATGGATGAATTTTTGAGTGACAGACAATTGCATGAATTGTTGTTAGAAAGTGCTTCTGATAGTGATTCAGAAGATGAAATAGATGATTTAGGGGAGGAAATTGAGATAGAAGACAATGCTCCTCTATTATTAGGCCCTCAGATGCAAAATCCAAACCCAGTAAATGCAGCTGCTGTCCTTCCAAATCTAAATAGCCTTGTTTGGGAAAACTACCACTCTGCTGGAAAAAAATTAACTGAAAAAGTTTTCACTGGAGATCCAGGAACAAAGGTAACGATACAAAATCATAATGATCCATATGAACTATTGAAGTTATTTATCACAGATGAGTTGGTTGATATCATTGTGCAACAAACTAATAAATATGCAGAATAGTTTTTAGCCAATCGTCCTCTTCTACGCTTTTCTAGATTTCATGCTTGGAAAGAAACAAACACCGACGAAATATTTATTTTATTGGCTGTGTATGTGCTGTTAGGTCTTATTTGGAAACCTGAAGTAGGAAAATATTATACAAACAAAAAATTGTTTTCCCCCCTGGTTTTACAAACCTCATCCCTCATAATAGATTAAAACTTTTGAACCGTTTCCTACACTTTGTGGACAACACTACCCCAGTCATGGAAAATAAAAAAATGTCGAAAATAAAGCCAGTTTTTGATTACATTACAAAAAAGTTTAGCGAAGTTTATGTTCCTAATCGCAATGTCTGAGTAGATGAAAGCCTACTCTTGTGGAAAGGGCGGTTGAGTTTCTTACAGTACATAAAAATCAAAAGAGCACGATTTGGAATTAAATCGTATATACTATCTGAGGCTAAAACAGGTTATATTTGGAAGGTAATAGTTTACACCGGAAAGGAAACTGAAATAGCCCAAAATACGCAACACCCTCATACAGTCAATGTAGTTCTGAAAGTAATGGAAGGTTTACTTGATCAAGGTTACTGTGTGTATACAGACAATTTTTATACCAGTCCAGAACTAGCACTTGTTCTAACTAGTAAAAAAACCGATGTTGTTGGCACTGTCCGAAGCAATAGAAAAGGTTTGCCAAAAGATGCTGTAAAACAAAAATTATCTAAAAATGAGTCACTTGCTGTTGTTGAAAAAGAAGGGAGGATGATCTATGTCAAGTAGGCTGACAAAAGGGACGTTCACCTTTTATCAACTAGACATGAAATTAGCCATGTTCCGGTTATAAGAAGAGGAAAAGAAGTTGTAATACCTGAAATAGTTCATGACTATAAAAAAAAATATGGGCGGCGTCGACAGGGTCGACCAGATGTTGTCTGCCTATCCTATGGAATGTAAACGGCAGAAAATATGGTACAAAAAGGAGTTTCGGCATTTGGTAAATATGTGCATTTTCAATGCACATGTATTACACCAAGAATCCGGGGGTTCAATGACTTCTCTCCAATTTAGAGAAAATCTTGTAGAGCAAATTGTCTTAAAGCATCTGGACGAATCAAATAAACCAAAGAAAGGAAGACCCTCCGCTGAAGATGATCCACTACGTTTACTGCAAAGGCATTTTCCTGATTTTGTACCTTCCACAGAAAAAAGAAAAAATGCCATGAGGAGGTGTGCTGTGTGTTCCAAGCATAACATACGGCGTGAGTCACGTTATCAGTGTAATGAGTGCGACGTGGCATTTTGCGTTCCACCATGCTTTAAAATATTCCACACACAGAAAAACTTCTAAAATGTGTAAAATTGTAGACTTGTGATGTACAGTTTTAGCCTAGTGTTTTTTTTCTTTTTTTCTAGTATTAGTGAATATATGGATATGTAGAACTGAAATTATGTAAACAACGTCAAAATGTAAGTAAATTTCATTTTCCCCATAAAAATAATTTTTTAAAATTTTGATTTTATGTTTAATAGTTGTGTAATATTATAACAAATAAAAATAAGTAATAAAAAAATAACCACTTTTGGGTTGTTAAAGTGAAATTTAAATCGACCGTTAAGGGGTTAAGAACAGCATACTTTTGAAGGATTTAAGTATACAAACCTTGCAAATAATTTTTAAAAGGATGAAATTGTTAGACTAAAGTAAATAAATATGACAAATGGCTGAGTCACGCAGATTGAATTGTTATGTGATGTAAAGAATAGCTGGTGAACCAGACATACACTAAGTAAGTTAATAACCTTACTAATGGTGGGGCACCAAATACTTTATATTATTACACTGTGTTGGAGTTTTTATATAGTTTGGAAAATCAGATGACAAAACATGCAAACTATAAATAAACAGCAAAACCACTTAAAGAAGGCAAAGATGGGGTCAAATTTGTGAAGCATTTTATCTCTACCTTTAAGAAAAAAAAAATAATAATAATGTTCACTCATGAAGTAAAACTTATTTGTAATCAAACGTTTTTATGTATGCAAGTAATGTGTAAATTACTTCAAGTTATATATATTGAAGTAACAGCGATATTATGCATTGCAAAATGAATGGATGTACTCAGGATATTAACTATTCATCATATTTTTCCATCCTTAAAGGAATACGTGTCAGCACACATACAATATATATATATATATATATATATATATATATATATAGATTTTTTGGACTAGGAGACTGACAGACTTACCTTGGTAAGAGTCCACACTGTAGTCTTGAAATAGAAACACATAAAAGCACTTAAACAATGATATATTTCAACCACACAGTGGTCTTTGTCAATCGAAGAGAAAACACAAAAAGAAATATGAGAGAATGAAATAAATACAAGAACTTGTATTTATATCATTGTTTAAGTGCTTTTATGTGTTTCTATTTCAAGACTACAGTGTGGACTCTTACCAAGGTAAGTCTGTCAGTCTCCTAGTCCAAAAAATCAAAATAATCTTTACCAACCAAAACTAACCTAAAAAAAAATATATATATATATATATATATATATATATATATATATATATATTAAATATGGTGATATGTTTTCTTGTAATATAGTTAATAAATTAAAAATATTTCAAAAACAAGAATACTTTTATTGAATATATTTATTCAAAGCTTTTCGCTGATAAAATAGTACCAGCATCTTCAGGAAAATAATTATCTAATCTAAAGATTTTATCGGCGAAAAGCTTTGAATAAATATATTCATTAAAAGTATTCTTGTTTTTGAAATATTTTAAATTTATTATATATATATATATATATATATATATATATATATATATATATATATATATATATATATATTTGAGTAATTTTATCCACCATTAAGTGCAATAATTTTACCTTGAGTGATGAGGCACCTTTCGGTCTTTGACCATTGTCGAATCACTGATTGTTCTCTGCTGTGGATGCTACGTCCGTGAAGCCGGTGTTTGTTGAAGTTACGCGCACTATTTCTTGATCTGTGTGTATGAGGTTTCTGTATAGTATGTCTTCTGTATATGTTGTTTGTAAATTCATTAAGTTGTTGTGTATGTTTTTATAAATGTGGTATTTTTCTAGTGAGTTTAGTTCTATTGGGTTGTTATTTATTTCCAGTATGGTTAGGTTATTTTCGTAATTTGTAATTTCGTGTTTATGGGAAATTAGGTGTGCTGCAACATTTGATACTTTAGAATTTTTATTTTTGAATGCTCTATAATGTTCTTCAAATCTTATTTTAAATGTTCTGGATGTTTTTCCTATGTAAAAAGCGTTACAGTTGTTGCATGTGATTTTGTAAATTCCTGATAGGTTATGTTTTTCTGAATTTGTTATGTGGTTTTTGTTACTAAGATATTTTATTATTTTGTTGTTTGGTTTGTAAGTTGGAGTGTAGTATTCTTTGTTGTATATATTTGTTATTTTTTCTATTTTGTTATTGGTATATTTATATTTTAGGTAGATTTTTTTATTTTTATTGTTTTCGTGTTCCGGTTGTAGTGTTGTGTTGAGGTTAGGTTTTTTTGTGAATTTATTGTATATATTTTTTATAATGTGTTTGTTGTATCTATTTTCTATTGCTATTTTTGTAATGTTATCTAATTCTTCATTTAATTTTTGTTTGTTATCCTGTGTGTATTTTATTGCTTTATTTATCATGTTACTGTAAGTGTTAATTTTGTGTGTCCAGGGGTGGTTAGATTTGTAGTGTATTGTGGTGTTGTTGGAAGTAGGTTTCCTGTATACTGTAGTTTCTATTTTATTATCATTTATATTTAAAGTAATGTCGAGGAAGTTGATTGTTCTATTTGTTTCTGTTTCAACGGTGAATTGTATGTTTTCGTTGTATGTATTTAGTTTGTTTAATATTATGACGTGTTCGTTGTGAATGGTAGGTTGGTATATTACAAGTATATCGTCTACATATCTTGTCCATAGTGAGATATTGTGTGTGTTTATTATAGGTTTAATTATTATTTGTTCAAAGTGTTGTAAATATATTTCTGACATGACAGATGATATGGGTGAACCCATGGGGAGTCCTGTTGTTTGTTTATAATATTTATTGTTAAATTGGAAGTAATTTTGGTTACATATGTGTTTGGTTAGCGTAATGATACTATCTATTATGTTTCTTTTTTCGTTATTGTGTATCAGTTTGTTTTTTATTATTTCTATGGTTTCTTCTATTGGGATACTAGGGTACATGTTAGTTATGTCATAACTTATTATTTTTGTGTTGCTGTTTGTTTTTATCGTTTTTATTTTATTAATTAATTCGTATCCATTTTTTATATTGTATGTGTTGTTGATGTGTATTTTAGACCTTTTAAAGTCAGTGCAACGGAAAAACAATGGATAATATTAAATATCAAGAATATATATATATATATATATATATATATATATATGAAGTTAATATATTACTAAGTAAGTAATTTAATCCACCATTAAGTGCAATAATTTTACCTTGAGTGAATGGTCTAAATGACATTCTAAAGGTAAATGGTCTAAAACAATCTGATTGTTTTAGACCATTTACCTTTAGAATGTCATTTAGACCATTCACTCAAGGTAAAATTATTGCACTTAATGGTGGATTAAATTACTTACTTAGTAATATATTAACTTCATAAAGTCAGTGCAACGGAAAAACAATGGATAACGTTAAATATCAAGAATATATATATATTTGTAAACGGTCGATGCAATATTTTCTGTTTTGTGCGAGTAATAGTGTTTGTTTTGTCTTTGTGAGTAATTTTGCGAATTACTAACGCAAAACAAATAATATGTGTGCGCGAGTTTAATAATTTTAAAACATATGTATATGGTGTCTTGATAGTGCTTTGTTAGATAGAAGTTTAGATTCCTAAAACAGTTAGATATTAGTATGGAACGTTGCTAAACATGTCCTAAGGTTATATTGATAGTAAGGTTTTTATTGTTCGAGCTACAAATTCATTAAAATTATGCCAAAACGTAATGCTAAGGATGTAAGGAAAGAGGTGTAATGTGACGTAACTACCTTTGTGACGTCAGTATGTCACAGCGCAAAGCAGGCTGCCGTTGTACAATTTACTACTGCCCACTGAATTTTTACCCAACTTAGAATTGATAAAAAATAACGTTCTGACACAAAAAATTAAAAATATCAATGAAAATAGCCTTAGGACATGTTTTGGAATGTTAAATACAAATATGTAGCTGTTTTAGAAATTTAAACTACTGTATAAAATATGAAGAAAGAAATTAAGGAAATGATAGCAAGAGATAAATGCAAAGGATACTGGCAATAAAAGAAGTACAAAACCAGCAGAAAACCATTGGAATTAATGTGGTTCATAATTGTCAATATGAAAAAACCACATAGCTTGTCACAAAACACATTCTCTAAGAGTTGAAACGAATGTCATACCTGGAGAGAAAGCTTCTTCTTTTCCTTTTCCAACTCCAAGATTTGTTCATTAGTTTGCTGTAATGCTGCTTCTTGAAGACTTTCAACTGTTGAGGCTAACCTCCTGTTTTCTAGTTCAAGTCTTAATGCTCTAGCTTGGGCATTACTTGTTAGCTGCTCAGATAAACTGTTGTCTCCAGATCCTGAAAGAATTATTTTAAATGTCTAAGTTTATTATAGATAGGGATGGGCCGATTCCGATTCTCGATTCCAGGAATCGTCGATTCTAGTGGTATCGAGGAATCGTCGATACTCGATTCTTCATTCATAAAAGTGTCGATTCCGATTCTTATTTTGTTAACTATTAAAATCTGTGTGTGGAGTAATTTATTGGAAAAATAATTAATTACCAACTATATCATATTTATGTATTAGTTGATTTGAATGAATTAAATGATTAAATTAAACGAAAATATTATTATTTATCAAGCAACATCAATCAAGATCGTAACCATTTCTGGTCGTTTGACATCGCTCGTCTCTCTCTCTCTCACTAGAGCGGGTTCGATACACACTCTCTCCCCCCCCACGTGTCTTACTGTCACTGATTCATAGATGTCAGAACAAAACACAAAAAAGTACAGTAAAAACTCGATTGGTTGAGCGAATAGACGGATAACAGAAACACTGTATTATTCCTCCGAAACTTAACCTCAATCGATTATATTATAGACAGATATTATTCTCACGGTAATGTAATATATTTCGGAGCGAAAAGAAAATAAACACGATTATAATAGCAAATGAAACTATTTATTAATTTTGTACTTTTTATGTTGCTCGTTTGTTTTTAATTTTTGTTTTGTTTTGAGAGGCAATGTAAATAGGCTTAGGTATTTTTTCAAACTTCATAAAATAGTGTAAAGTTCACATTTTTAACTCTAAGTCATTACTTTTATCTGATATGTTTTTAAAAATTCCTATTAATAAATCAAGGTTGAAGGTTTTTTGTAGCTTATTACATTAAAACAGAGCTTTTAAAAGGTTTTGCCGTATGACCAAGATGTTAACAAAATTAATTATTAGAGACCTAGCATGTAAGCTAATATAACATGAAAGAATCGAGAATCGACTAAAGAATCAAGAATCGAAAGGAAAATTTTAGAATTGGAATCGGAATCGAAAATTTTAGGAATCGACCCCTCCCTAATTATAGAATTAAAAAAAATTTTATTACCTGTAATCTAGGAAACCTTTGTGAGAAATTTTATATGCAACATTGTCAATAAACTCACTAAAATTAAACATAATATACTGCAAGTTCTGTATAACTTCAAAAAAAACATCTCTAGCCAAAAGAAGTATCCCTAGTCAACTGACTGGGTTAGCTAGCCTCTCAACACACACCTTGTATAAACAAAGGAAATACAGCACCATATTTTAATATTTATACAAATATAACAATGTACTGTTGCCAAATTCACCTGTATCAGTATCTTCAAGGTGGTCAGACTCATACGCAGAGTTGTTTAACTGCGACTTGCTGAGTAGTGTCAACTGACTGTTCTCTTCATACAACTCCTGCATCTTCTCATGGTTTGAATCCCTCTCCTACAGTAAAACCAAGTAAAATTAGCTTTAGTATTGAAAAATGTACCTCATCAAGGTAGAGGTACAAAAAAATGTTAGCATCATCAGTATATTTGTAGCCTGATGATGCTAACTGTTAGCAAAATGTACACCAAAATTGTATAAATATTTGTAGCTAGGGTTTATAATTGTTCAACCCAATTTTCTCCCAATATTTTTGAGATAAAGTCTAAGGGCATATTTTATTCCCAAATTAAATATAAAAAATTATGATTAAATAATAAAAACTGAAATGAGTTTTGCTTTATTCAGGAAAAACTTTAACTAAAATAAAAATGATCAATAAACCGGTAATTATAAATTCAGCTAAAAATAACTAACAATAAAAACGAAGAAGATTGTTTAGAAAAAGTTAAACTGATGCCAATAAAATGTACAAAATAGTACTGAAAATTACAGGTAAAAAAACCAAAGAATATCTAAGCCTTTCCTATAAGAAATTCTTTCAAGAATTTTAACATTGTGCTTATTCCTATTAATCCATCCTCTGGCCCATTTTTTGAATTTAAGAATCAACTTTAAGTATAGATACAGTAAAAATATGTTAACTCATAATAGTTACAATACAGTTAACTCAATATTGTAGATGCATTAAAAAAAATGTGTATAATGCTAGGTGCTACTCCTTGAGCTGTACCATCTCTCCAATGTATCAAGAGTAAGGTTAACACGTTCGCTACTGCAATGTTAGTAAAATAACTATTGGTATACACCAGCTGACTCAAATATGTGCCATACAGACTCTATTCCTGGACTGACGGTTCGTTTTTGGGATGCTGTTTGCATGTTACTTTTATACTCTGACAAATAAGGGGTTTTAACGGCTTGATATATTCGTATCTATTTATAGACATGTCTGGCGCTAATGTGAGATATTTGATCTATCAGTTATCAAGGTCAATGACGCAAAATGCAGTTGACACCCTTGTTTATTCATTCGTGCCATTGAGCAGTTTTCGTTTTGAATGTTCACGTTTTACTAGGTTTACTCTAAATGACATTTATCACAAAAGATGTAAACGTGTCACAAATGATGGGTGCATTTGAAAATATTCTGTACTGTGTATGAACTCAAATGTAAACATACTTTGTCTCTGTCACAATAATATTTATATCGTCTGTATTTTTTGTTTGTTTGTTTGATATATAAGCTTATATAAGCAATTTGTCTGACAAAATTAGATTGTCTGATTAAGATAATCACAAGAGTATAAATCAAATATAAAATGAAAGTGTCATCTTAAAATTATGAATTTTATTATGTTTAATAAGAAGATTTTGAACAGAGAGATGAACCTGCAAATCCACTATTTATCTTGTTCTAAAAAGTGGAATAAGGTCAGAAATCTGGATCAGTTATAAGATATTCAATAAATACTTCATTATAGTAGTGATATACTATTAAAATATCATTTTAGACAGCAAGGAATGTTGAATTTATAAATCAGTGAGATGGAAACAAAATATTTGTTTTTAGATGTATGAATTAAAAACTGAAAATTTAATGAAATTAGAAGAGAGGTTAATGAAGAGAACAGTATATATTTGAGACATTAAGCAAGATAACTATTTCAGTAAAGTTATTTGCCATAAAGATGACTTGCGACATTAATTCTTAAACAAGCATCTACTAGGATGTTAGTAATACCTACAGACACTTAAAGTACAAATATTGTTCTACACTTTTCCAAGGAAGTATAGATTGGGCCTTATGTCTAAATAGCTGATAAGACATGTTTTATTATGCATGCTGAAACACATCTGAATGATCGACAATTAGAAAAAGTATTTACCTGAAGCTTAGATTTGTTATAAATAAAGATATGTTATAATTTTATTAATTTTCAAGGATAACAGATACTAACCAGGGCTAAATCATTGATAGTTTGTTTGTACTGCAGGATAGAGGCTTCAAGCTGAATGATATGATCTCCTCTTTTCCGAGCTCTTGCAAGTTGTTCTTCTAACATTTCCCTTGTCTCTTCAAGAACTTTGTTATCTTGTCTTAGCTCTTCAACTCGACTCTTATAATACTCTAAATCACACAATTTGTCCCTATAACGAGTAATTTCACTTTCTAATTTTTCACACCGCTCTGCCCGTTCTCTCAATGCATCAACCTCGTCTCGGTAAGCTTTACTTGCTCGTGCTTGTTGTCTTAACTCTTGCATCTGTAACAAAGAACTATATTTTAAAAACAATTTCTGTGTATTATTTTCATATTTTGTCTCTTATTTATTAGGGATACAGGAATACATAGTTTATTCCTATTGCATTATATCTTGGATAGCATTTTACATTTCTGGTGAACTTAAAGTTCATGAAAATAACAAAATTAAATACATTTGGACATTTTAATAAACTGTTTATTGAGTTATTACTGATTTAATAACAAATTATATTATTTTACAATTTTATGTTTAACTATACAATTTTAGGAGCTGTTGTGTAACTACTAGAAAAGGTAGTCAGAAGTTGAAAATGTTATGTCAAAAAAAGTAATCAGCACTTTATTTGCGAGTGATCTATGATTTGCTGTGATTAGTGAAGAGAACTACATACACATATGTTTGGGAAGCTTATAAATATATATTGACATACAACTAGAAGTAAATTCAAATATCTAAATTGATAATGATAAGGCAAGGCCTAAGCTGAGACGTATGTGGTGCAGCACACGCAACATAACACACGGCAGAAAACTGTGCCGCCATATTTCCTAATGGATCCGTGTAAGCTGAGGCGCATGCATGTTAGTGTCTGGCACACCCGTGGGCGCGTATGTCACAGTTTGTAGCACTGACACAGATTTGACGACACACGCTATGCAACAAGGGATCCAAGATGTCGTTAAATGACCATTTGATTCAGCTGGTAATTGACAAACACTCAACAGTAGCTCACATATTGTACATAAATCTTGTATTTTAAATATCGTTAATGCCACAAGTTTTGACAATTAAGTTGTCTTATTCAGTAATGGACAAACACTCAACAGTAGTTTACATATTGTACTTAACTCTCATATTTTTAAAATCTCTAACGCCACACATGTTTCAATATATATGGTCGATATAGGTTGATATAGTCAGTAATAGACAAACACTGAACCGTAGGGGATACTATCTTAGCTCTTATATTTTTAAAATCTCTAATAACTCTGTGCGAGTTACATGTGCTATACGATGTGAATCATGAAGGTTATAGCAAAAAAACGTATAAAGACTCTTTGTGGGCCAACATAGCCATGAGTATGTTTTGTTTTTTCATATACTCACTCTGCCACAGAACCAATTCCTCAATTTCCATATCGGATTCAAATGAGTTGGTATATGATTTTCAAGGCAAAAATGACACGCGTGTGCTGCATTACAGCATGCGCTGGTAACAGATTCGTGTGTTGCACTGCAAAACGTGGCTTGCGTGTGCTGCGCCGCTTGCGTCTCAGCTTACGCCCTGCCTAAATATTGATCCAGTTGTTTAGCAATGTACATCAAAGGCGAATCAAAATACTTTATTTATTCCTAAAAATGACATTAAGTGCAGTTGATATGAAGAGCACTTGAAGTAGTAATATTACCTCAGTCCTAAGTTTAGCCACCAATGTCTTGTTATGTTCTAACTCTTCTTTCGTTTCTGACAGAGCTTCTGATTTTTCTTCTCTGTTAAAAAAAAGAAGCAAATGAAATAATTTTATAAACATGACTCTTTAATTGTACAAGTTTATAAAAACTTTAATTTCTAGATATAAAAACAAATAAAAATAATACTAAAGACACTTGTAAATATGTTACAACTTGCCTATAGTAACACTTACTTATATTTGTTAAGGATGGCTGTTTGTAGAGATGTGTCCTATTGTCAACTCAGATCGTAAATGATCTCAAGGTTGACAATGGGACACATCTCCTGAAACAGTCGTCTTCACAACAAATATAAGTAAATGCTACTATGAGTAAGTTGTAACATATTTACAAGTGTTTTTAGTGAAAACTACTAGCTCACATGAAGACGGAATCAACAAATATAAAAATAACATTTATAAAAATGCTAAAAATTGCAAAGTGAATCCAGAAATTAACAGATGTGTGGGACTAGCAAGGCAGTATGTGGAACTAGAGCCTCCATCTTGGTATCAAAATAGAGCTTGGTATTCTTGCTGACAGTACTGTCAGCTATGTCAGTGGGAGGACTGTATCTCTCCTATTTTTCTCACTGTGACAAATGTGTAACTCACTGTGAGGCACTGGTATAACTCGTGTCATAAAAAAAATACATAAAATAATTGTTTTACTATATTAGTGTTATTGTTGTAGTTTCAATGTTTTACAAATCAGGTGTTGTTTTTTTGTAGTCTAAAAATTAATTGTTATGAAAATTTGATAGTGAAGTTGCTTGATGTAATCATCTTGAATTCACTGCTTAAACTATATTTAAAAAGTACTTAAAGTAACAAATGTTTTGAAATGCGTCAGCAAGTAAGCCATTATGTATTCACTTAGTTGAGTACTTTTTAAATATAGTTGATAGTGGTAGCCTAAAAGCACTTCTTCATATGTCAGCGATAATGTGATACACTCTAAAGCAGGGTGTCACACACAAAGGTACCACACACAAGGTAGACATTATTACAGTGTCTCTTGCTGAATATTCTTTCCATTTACGACCTTCACTCTGCTGCATAATCCACACTGACATGTAGGATTTGCTTTTTCTCTTACAGAAGTAGCTGGTATGTATTCGGGAAATGCTGCTCAGTCAGCCTTAGTGGGGTTAAGGTCTGACTAGGTCTATAAGATTTTGGCTTCATTGTATCTGTATAATATTTTTCCATAGATTTCTGAATTACTTCAAGTCTGTACAATAGAGAACTCAAAGTGTCCATCACCCTTTTTGTAAATTACTTATGAATTCCACAGAGAAATGTCTAGAAGGTTGAAACGTACTTTTCATACCACTTTTTACCTCGTTTCCTTGGTGTGGAGTAACTGAAAATGTGTTGATCTACACATCATATTGTGTTGTAGCATGCAATGACACATTTATTTTGGATGCAACACCCCTTTTTTCCACCTCAACCATTTTTGTGGTGCGGATTGTTGAAAGAAGAGAAACATCTTTTTGTCTGTTCACGCTACTTTACCTAGTTGACAACCTCCTACATCACCTTTCTTTAGTTTTTGTGTTTTTTTAGTTTTTTTTTCTCATCTTCAAAGGTATTTGTTTTTGGCACAACTTTACCGTACCATAAATGTCAGTTTGATTGAAAACAAGGATATCAGCAAGCTGAGGAAATGAATAAAAGTTGTCTGTGTGCCTAATAACTTCTTACACAATGACTAGACTATTTGTGAGAACTTAGACAAGCTTTGGAAGTGGTCAATGCCTAATTTAGCACCTATATTTCCGCAGTGTTCACCCTTGCTCGTGTAAGATACAAAATCACAAACCATAACCAAATCCCATAACCACTTTAGATTCACACACTAAATTGTTTTTTTTTATGGTAAAATGAGTTCTTTTTAGAAGTATGAACTGTTTCCAAAACAAAAGGTTTGTTTATTCACAAAAAACATTAATATTCTCATCAGAAAAAAAATTCTCAAAGAACTGCAAAACACTACCAACAGCATCGGAAGGTATATTTACACCCACTGTTGTTGTAAATGGATAATGTGGAGGAGCATCAGGTAGGCTGTTTTGGTCTATTTCCCTATATTGCCAACCTTGTGCTACATAAACTGAGTCATCTGAATTACTGTCAGTCTTCCTTTCACTCTCGCTTAAGTTCACACTTTCATATTCATCTTTTTTGCCATTCATTTTCACACTAACTAATATTCTGTCACTAACAAGTGACAGACGATACTAATGTGGAAGATCAGCAAATTAAAATGTATGGAACAGGTAATCTTGGGTTAATCTAAGGTGGTACTGAATATTTGCAGTTGCCCAAGATGACTCGGGTTAGTCCATTAAGAGGTTAAAGACGTTTTCAGTTAAATAGCATTTTAACTGAATAATGTACAGTAAATAAAGTAATAAAAATTACGGGTTGAAATAGCCTTTATGCAAACTAACCTAAATACATTTAAAAATTGTTATATGAAATCATGATTTCACTGAATGTATCGCCTGTATGCCATAGCCTGATTACCACCATAAATTGATTATTAATAATGCTTAGATTTTAATATCAGGGACTCAATGCTCTGTTAGAAAAGTAGTAATATTTTCAATTAATTCAGTATTAAATTTAATTGAATTCCTTTGTAAACACTTGCATCAACTATCGAAAGATAAATGTACTATGCCAGAAACCTTCACGGGAATATACTTAACAACAGCACCAGCTGTATGTCGTAGCATGATTATTACCAGTCATATATAAGTATCGTTGTCCTGAGTGACTGACTGAGAATCAAAGTAGAGTCGAAACTATAAAAGGTAGATACTTGAAATTTTCAGGATACGTATATATTTCTATATTTTCATTCTATTCATAACATAGAAGCACACTAAGAGAGGATTTTGCAAAATGTTGATTTTAAAGGCTAAAAATTGCAAAATTCAGTGGAAAGTATAGGAGTTCCATACTTTCCATCACAGAGAAAGTATAATATCAGAGACTATGCCTGTTCTATAATTAGTATAACTTCTTACGAGAAAAATAGCATTCCATAATCATTATCAATTTTTAGCTGTTTTTAAATTTTATAAATTAACATATAAAGTGACAATTTAAATAGAGTGGAGGCGAAGCCGCATAATAATATATGTGCGACATAATATATATACAACAAAATATATAAACTAGCAAAGTCGCTAGTATAGATACATAAAGATTTCAGTATGCTATGTGTGTCTATTTCATAAAAACAAATTGGAATTTTACCAAATCAAGCCTGTCAGTCTTCTTTTATAAAACTTGACTGTCCTTGAGTGTTTTATAATAGCAGAAATTCTGAGAGGCACTTAGTAAAGAAAAGTAACATTTTATAAAATTTATAGCATTAAAAAAAAGATAATATTGTAACCTTCGTTAATAGATGGATTGCACTTGAGCTCAAATATTCAATTCATCCATACATACAAAACCATCCACAAGTACAATTTGCAAAATATGTAAATTCCTCTTAACAAACCCTTATAACTGTTTCTGGTAGATTCTACATAAATCTGTTGTATAAACACTTACAATTCTTGTCGCTGTTTCCTCAACCTTGCCTTCCAGTCTGCTAATTCCACAGCTAAATGCTGACTTTCTCCTCTCTCTCCTCCAGGTGTTGTTGTTTGGTTTACTCTATCATTTCCTAAAACTATACTTCCTGCACATTTCCTGTCTTCTAAGCCTGCCCAGTTCTAAAAAATTAGAAAAATGAAATTAATTAAAAATAGATTGTGAATGCAATTTTAGTTATAGAGAAATTAAAATTGATACTTAAATAGCAACTTAAATTATTACGTTATTTAATTATACAAACTAACTTATATAAATATTGATTAAGATTACTATAACTTCCTTACTAACGTTCAAGTTAAAAGCTTAATGAATTTATTATAATGTTCTAAAAATTAGGGATCAGGATAAATATAGAAGTAGAAGTAGAAATTATATGACATATAAGAAACCGTTAAATCACTTAAAACTGGCAATTAAAAGATTCTTTATGATAAAACCATATAAATAAAATTTATGAAGGAATTAATATGATGATATAAATAAATATGTATATAAAAAGTATTAAACATTTTGGATACAATTTTATAAATGTTTAATAGAATTGCAATTATAAAATAATACTTTAAGATAAAGATATAAATTAATATGTAGGAAAAGTACAAACAGACATGCAAGACAGATTCTTTTAGAGTGACATCTTTTAACATCAATTTGTCACACAGCTACTAGGCTAATTTATTGGAATTAAGGAAAAAAGTTCTAGTAGATTTTTTTTTTTTATCTTAAGCAGAACAGATATCAAGCTTTTGTTAAATTGTTTTCAAATTTTAAGATTAAAATTTAAAAAATAACTATCAATATTAAGAAAAAGTACTGTAAACAAAATAGCTGGAACCTTCGCAACATTCAGTATTTCAGAACATAACGAAGGACTCTTTCCCTTCATATTCAATTGTAGGCAAGTGAACAAATGTGTTTAAATTTGGTTGGGACAGCTTAGATAAAATAATTTGTTTACTGCTTGGCCAAGTTGTCACTAACCCAGAAATTATTGAAAAGTGCATGGTCAAAGATGATTGGAGATGAGAGAAACTACTGAAGCTGCTGGGATGTCGTCTAAACGGATATATATATTTTATCATTGGGATTGGATATGCGATAAGTATGTGCTAGACAGGTGCAGCAACTCTAAACACATCAAAATGGAAATCTGGACAATGTTTGATCCATTTCCACAGAAACCAACAAGATTTTTCATGGCAGCTTGTGACCACAGATGAAACTTGAGTCCGTTACTATACCCAGAGATAGTCATAGTGTCAATTTTTGTAGATGCAAAAGATAGATTCACTTGTTAAACAATTATAGAAAAATACTATGCTATCTTCCTGAACCAACTACAGCAAAAGATACTAAACAAAGACCTGGTTTGAGAACAAATGGTCATCTTTCATTAAGACTATGCAAGCCCACACAAGTGGTTAAAGTAGCAAACATTCATGAACTAAGGATATGAATTATTGACACACCAGTCTTATTCTCCAGATTTGACTCCACCAGACATTCACCTATTTATCCAATGTTAATCGATGGAAGTACAAAGAACTGGTGGCTGAAATTGATGATTATTTTGTATTACTAGAGGAAACTAACTTTTTAAACGGAATCAAAGTATTACAGCATCTCTGGAGTTAAGTTTTTTATTTCTAGTACACTCCGAGTATCACTCATAGATGTAAAACAAAAAGAACTGTATTTAATTACTTGAAAATGATTTTAAGTTTAATTTTGATTAACATAATTGAAGTGTCGAAAAAAAAGATTATAAAGTAATTTTATTGTTACATAATTCTATAGAAACCTTGGAATACTCAAGATGTCAATATCATATACTTCCTAAAAATATTGATATTTTCATATACTTTGGTACAAAAAGGATACATACATCATTATTTTCCAAAAAAGGTAGATTTAATTACCTTAATTATTCAAATAGTGTTTGATAAAAAATTTGTTGAAAGGATTTTTGTAAACAAACTAAAGATAGCCATTTCACTATTTTATTAAATGCTGTTCAAATAGGTATATACAAGTTCACTTATATTTTAGTAAGAAACTCATATTACCTACCTGCAGGTATTTGTCTCTCTCTTTAATCAGATGTTGAATGTGACCCATCATTTGTTCTGGAGTTAAACTCTTCTCATGGTCTCCAGTAAGAACAATCTCTTGACTCTCCGTTACCTATATAAATATTTTACACTGTTTATCGAAACTTCAGACTATCAATATTAGAGGCTAAATATATATAATCAGGTAGTAGTAGCTCGAATGGAGTATGAGTAGTGACAGATTAGTTCAATATGACAATGATTACACTTTATAGAAAATTCCGTACCAGAACAACTACAAACCAATGAATAGACTTTACAAGATACTTCACATAGTTGATATGTTTCATTCAGTGAAGAATTGGAAACCTATTGTTAAAGAAGCAGAGTTGCTAAACATTACTGGGATGGCAGAAACAAAACAGAATAATGTTTCTTATAGCTACAGAAAAACAGCATGCATTATAAACATGAATTTCTTTGCATAACTGATAATTAAAACAGATTTAATAACAATGACAAGTTGTAAAACTGAAGCAGAAAACTGATATTACTTAGTAACAACTGCTAAATGGTCAATTTTTTGAAATCTTGTCGCTGTTCATGACGAGCTGGTTATTAATTACTTATTACACTTTGATATTACTTGCGACCAGACTTTTTGTTAACTAAAGATTGTTAAATTGTTAATTTACACTTGGAGAAACGTTTTCGTCTGTATCTTCAGATACGAAGCTGAAGAAGTCGTAAGACGAAAACGTTTCCTCCAAGTGTAAGCTGACAATTTAAGAACCTTTAGTTAACAAAAAGTCTGGTCGCAAGTAATATCAAAGTGTAATAAAGTAAATTTTTATTCTCTTTAGACTATTTATTCTTTTCATGTTTTACATAAATACATTAGTATACAAAAAGTCAATCAATGCATACAAAATTAAAGACTAATGCACAACTAGGTGAGGTAACTTGAGACACCACCAGTTGGCGAGTGACTGTTGTTGAGCTTAACATCAATGAGCAACAGTTGTTTTCTAAGCATGTAAAGCATAATCAGCAGTTTCCCCCTTTCAAAATACTTTCTTGCTGGTTTGAGTTATTCATAATGGTTTTGGGATATAGTGATAAAATAATGGTAAACCTGCGTTTTAACTCAACTACAGCCATTAATTTAGTTAAATCTGCTTATTAAGGTACCAAGTTGAATTTGCCATTGAGCAAGTGTTCTTTCAAAAATTAGTACAAAATTGATAATACTTGATAAATATAAAGTATTATTTATCATTATTTGATTACAAGTCAGGCATTCTAAAAAATAAGCTTTTATTTCTATATGATCTAAAAACGAATAAGATAATATTTTCTGCTTATCAGAAGCATTGAATTTTATTCACTAAAAAATGGGATGATGAGAAATATTTTTTTAAAAAGATGGTTGGTTTTTAAATTTTATAAAATACTAAATTCAAAATACTTATATCTTGTAAATATGAAATATACTATGGCACCCCATGCTTTTAATTTTAACCATAAAAATGTTCAATGTTCCTGATTATCATAGAAACATTATTTTATGCTTTTTAGATCATTTTATATTCTAAACAAAACAGTTCAGTGATTATCTAATCATTACAAGTTATTTGCAGAGTAATAAATTTTAATCCAAAATAAATTTGTCCCTTAACTCTACTTGTTGAAAAATTCATGTTCAGAATCTTTGTTTAATATACTTTAAAATAAAAAGCAAAATTACTTTAAAATGATTTAACAAGATTTCTAACTATGGTGGTGCACTAAAAATAAATTTACACATAATAAGGTAAGATATCTATTGATACTTTGTGACTTTGATAGTGTTTGTGACATTACCTGTTTTATACAGTGGACAAGATAAAGTTGAGCTTCGACAGATAGTGTTTTTATTAGCTCTATAAACCTCTGTTTGTTAGGACATTGCACAGCACAACCTAACAATAGCATAAGAAGTAGCCGCATATCTTCTAGGCCTGATTTTGATTCAGGTTCTTTGCCTAGTCGCACACAGTCTGGCAGCAATAAAACTAATTGGCACAATTCCTCCTGTTAAATAAATAGATTTCAAAGAGTTTACAACAATTTAATTTATAAAACTGTTAATGGTATACAGCAAACTAAATTAGATTGTTTAGATTTCCATTGAAAAGGTAATTAAATTATACCTTAAATTCAATTAAATAATGCCTAAATAATTTACAAATTCATAATTAAATTTAAATAGAAACTGCATTTACAGTGCTCTTCCAGGAAAATAAAAAAAACTTTATTTTCTGTAGTAGGCTTCATGTTCCCCAGTACTTAACTAATTAAGTTTACAGAGGTTGCAATTAACCACAATTACTCACATTTTTACACACCCTAATATCATCTTGTCAAAAAATAGCACAAAGCGTCTTGTTAGCAAACAGTATCAACATCATCAGGAATAATACTTTGATGATTATTATTATACTTTGACTTTATTATTATACTTTGATTATTGCTGACAATGTTGATACTGATTGCCAACAAAAAGCTTTGAATTGTATAATACAATGTATTTTCTCGTATTTTTCATTACTACTCATCTCAAGAAAAAACACACACACACACACACACACACACACACACACGCACACAAATTTAGCAAATTTTCAATTATAAATAAATTTTTATAGATTACTGTTTAGTTTATATAATTTCCTAGTTACAGCCGCTTTTTGTTTGAATTTTTATTGAATAACTTTAATTTAATAAAATTTTTGAAATTTTTATTGTTTGTCAAATTCTTTGAAGATATTTCAACTTATTATTATATTTTACTAATTAATTAGAATGTTAAATTTTTAATAATGTAAAGTATTAATTAAGTTCAACATTTACTACTTCAATATTAATTCTAGAGCTTTGAAAGCCTTTTATCTATTGCACATATGTGACTTAATTGCTGAAAAATTCTAATGATTAGTTTGATCAGCTGATGATTCTCACATGAAAAGGTTTTGCAGGTTATACAGTTAATTACCGTAATTAACTGCCTATAATAACTACAGCAATTTCTTGATAAAATAAAACTCCTGTCAATGAGCATATACATGTTTCCCCATTACTAGGAGCATGATTTTTTTTCTATTTTTTGTGTTGCATGGAGACAATTTTGTCTGAAGCATCAACTATACAAAGCTGTGTTTATTATTCTCAAACAGCCAGGGCATGATACACAACATAATTTTATTGAAAATGTGTTTTCAACAATGGATGTCATGTGGAAAATAATGATAGGAAACACAAAAGCTATCTATATTTAAGGATGATTCTATATTTAATTATTTAAACAAATTATAAAAACAACAAATTCTATTGTACGAATTGTTTGAAATAGAAAATTTCCTTACTGTAAGTACAGATTAGTTAAGTGTGTACTGAAAGTGTCTATTGACATGCCACAAAGTTAGCAGCAAAGGTTTACATGCCTTTGCTGTTTTCAGCCCCAAACTAAAGGAAAAAATTAACTGAAGATTGTGATTTTCAAGCTTGGATCAAAGGCTTATAAACATCCCCTTGCTAACTTTATAGCATGTCACTAGACACAGAGCAGATCTAACTCATCTGTACTTAGAGTATGAAATTTAAACCATCAGTACGTTCCACATAAATGTTTACATCTGAATTAATATAGTGCAAAAATTGCCTTGTTTTCAGTTTAAATGAACTTGATTTACATCATAAGCTATTATTTTAGGAATTGTAATTAACATTATTAGTGTTTAAGTATGTTAGATAGTTAAATTTATTTTATTTAACAATAGAAGACCTACAATAATTATATAGAAATCTTTGTAATAGAAACTTTCTATCATCTAAGATGTATCTATAAGTTGTTCCTATTAAACTTATACCTGTAAATGATCACATTAATCACGATTTCATGTACATATTATTATTGCAATTAAATAACACACCAGTGTGTTATGCAAAATAAATGTAGTATTAAACTGTTAAGAAAATTTTTAATCATAATAAAAAAAAAACATTTTTGCACTCCTGATTCTGTTAGTATGAATATAAGTTTATGGTTAATATGTTTTTGATAACTACATGTAATACATAATCTTATCTTAACATATGCTTAAGTAAATATTTAGGAAAAACAATACCTCATAAAGTGTTTTAATATTTTTAATGATGCAATCAAAATTGCGTATCCTTTGGAAAGGGTTCCCAAGGCTTGGAAGCACACCATGATGAATTGGTTCTGGATCTCTGTAATGTACAACATTTATTATTATTATTTAACAATTGCTCTAAATGTAATGAAAATGATCTTATAGTAATGATATATTTCATGACAAAGTCAAAATAAAAAAAACTAAACCCCGGATACAGAGATCAATCAAGGTGATGTACGTTCCAAGATGACAACAATATAGAATAAAAATCATTTTTAATAAATCACTCTTATTTGTGTTTTATTTAAAATAAACAAGGGATTAGTCATTTTGTAATATCTTAAATCTATTAATGATTTAGCAAAGATATAATTTTTTTTTAGTCTACAAACTTTTACAAGTTGACAGGCTCAAGTTTTGATGGACTAGATAAAGAAATAAAGAAAAACTGTAAACATACTACACAGTATTGGAACACAAGACCTCTACATATGTTGTGAATAAAGAGATCAAAGTTTGGAGCAGTAAGTTTAAAGTATAAAGACATACATTTAAAAGTGAAATAAATATATTTGTAGCATCAAATAATTATATTTGTACGGTAATATGCAACATCCAAAATAGAATCTATTCTAAAATAGAATCTCAAAGAATATACTAGGTTAGTCAAAGAATGTGACAAATAAGAAACTATGGCCATAAGTGTATAGTAAAACCATGTGTAAAATGTAAATGATATGATTTGAAAAAAAAGAATATATTTTTATCATCATAGTGTGGGTTATTAATATTTTAACAATTATAAGAAATATCAAATTCTACAGAATTAGACAATGTTCTATATCAACTGGAATTGTAGAACATCCAGATGATTAAAATAATTTTGAGACCCAGAATTTTCATGAAATTCTTAATAAAACATCGATAACAATATTTCAAATGAAAGGAATAAATGAAGTTTTGTTGTCTTAAGTCGAAACGCTAAATATTTTCATTAATGTTAGACACAATATATGCAAAAAGGTCTCAAGATAAATATAACAGTAAACAAAGTTCTATATTAAATCCAAGAAGAATATATTTGTATTGCTTCAATATTATGCTTTTATTAAATAAATAATTTTTTAAAACCATGATTTAATGTTAATATGAGAGTAACAATGTAAAAGTGCATGTTTTTCAGAGCATATACAGTAACCGATGCATGTTGTAATTGTATTTGTCAGAGGCATATTTAATAACAATAACCGACCGCGTAATCACAATGTACAGAAGTGCTGCATTCAACTCACTATATTACTGCATTACTAGCAATAAATTAAGTCATTTTAATTCTATGACAATACAACTACAATGTAATTTAGGCATATGGAAACCATGAAAGACTACTTATCAAATTTTGCAACTCCAGAAAGTTTCATGTACTGTGGTAAAAGTTTGTAACTGGGTCTTCTACTTGTTATAGTTTGCGGTCATCCTTCACTCCAGATTATTTTATTCCGTTGTAAATTTTTTAAAACACTAATTTAATGTAGCATAATTATAAAAAAAATATTTAGCTACGTAAAAACACTTAAACACATACAACTTAGTCATAAAGTTTTAATGATATTCAACCAGTAGCTTTTTGAAGCCTTGAAAACAGTTTTCTTAGATTTTAGATTTCCTGATGATTAAAAGTTTTTCTATTTCTCCAACCATGTAAACACAACACAAATAATTATACGTCTACATATTTGACTAACATTTTCATTTTTGAATTCATAAGTAAAATCGCAGACGACTGACTAAAATTCCGTGAGTAGTTAGTGGTATTGAAAGGGACAGTAAAAAGTGTTTTCTAAAAATTGTGGGAAAAAGAGATTCAGCTACATTTCTGCAAGTAATATTGGAAAATTTGGAGCCTGGGATGAAGGTCACCACCGATATGTGGAGGCGTTATAATTCTCTGAGTCAAAATGGATATCAACACAAAACGATTAACCATTCAATTAATTTTGTTGCTTTAGTGATTGTATTTATTATAAAAACTCAGACAATAGAAAGCCACTGGGTTAAAGTAAAATGTTACATGCAACATAGGATAGGCCGAATGTCAGTGAGTACTTTAGAAACCTACCTTGTCAAATACGTATAAAGAAATATGTTTTTTATCAAACCATGAAACGTATATAGATTTTTTCAGAGCAATTAATTATTTTTATCCTTAATGAGTGTGTAAATAGACAAAAATCCCTAGATTAAGAGAAAAGAATGAAGAAGATAATTTTGTTCTGCATTCAATCGACGGTTCACTCTTAGGTGTAAGTGGTTTGCAAGTGCCTTTATCAAAAGAGGCAATATTTCTACAGCGCTGGAAAGATTCTAATTCAATAACAATAAGAGACTCTAGAAGGTATGGGAAGGATGCTATCTTTTCCACTATTCTTGATGGGCCCATCTAGTTGACAAGACCCATATCTCTCTACTGGTGTCTTATTGCTTTAAAATTATTCTACTAAAATATAAGGCTAAGAAGTTCGTATTATATTATATTTTCCATATAATACACTATATTATAATTCAAAAATATATAAAACTTATTGAAAACTATGAACAAATTTGCTGGTCATTATAGAAAAGTTGTATCAAATAGATAAAATAGAATTTTTAAATTAAAACAAGTACTAAATGTGTTCTGAATTGGAAAATGCAACAAACAGAAAACTGTTAGATGTAGAGTCAATTGGAAATGAAAACTCTTGAAGAAAAGTCTCAAGAGGCAAATGTGGATGAGGGAGGTTTAAAAGGGTGACATTTAAACCTTATTCTATAGCACAAGAGTAAATAGAATGTAAAAGTAATTCAATCTGAATAGTCCTTACATAAGTAAAAGCACTTCGTGAATAGCAACTCCATCAGCAAGGTCTTCATAGTCTGTAACTCGTTCAGAGTTGTCCAAACAGGCACGTAACTGTAAAGCAACATAGTTTACTTATAAAATGACTTATCACACATTCATGGGAAGTAAAAATGCTTGTAAGTAGCTAACATAGAAATATATCATTAATTTTTTTAAATGATTTGCAAATGTACTTTAAATTGTTAATTATACTAAAATAAATAGTGTCTGAAAATACCTTAGAAGCAAGTTTAATTCTAAAGATTAAGAAGTAAATTTATTGAAATATTTAAACAATTAAAATGACAAAAACAATATTCTTTAATAAAACATGTTACATGACATGTTTTTATTTATAATGACCATTATTTTTCACTTTAAAGAAATAAAAAAACACTCTCAATCAAGTAGGTTTATACCAAATGGCCACGAGTTTCAAGAAATGATGTGGATCTTAAAAGAAAAACATATTAAATTCATTAATTTTTTCTTATTTGTTAATACAATTTAAAACAAAAATCAACCACAAACCCTTACGACCCAGCAGCATTTCAGGGTTAACTGTTAAAAAAATGCTACAACCACTAAGTAAGTAGAAAAATAGAAGTAGTATATGCACTCAGGAAATCACTTGACAAGTTAAACTTTAAATAAAGCCTTTTCCAATAACAAGATATTGAAAAATAATGCCTATTTTTAAAACTGAGGCGATTTCCTAACCATTCAAAACAGATACTCATCCAGTATATATATATATATATATATTTTAAAACAACATAGGTTATTCAATACAAGAATATTTATTAATTTATATTCAAAGCTTTTCGTTGGCAAACAGTACCAACATCATCAGGAATGAAAATTACAATAATGTAATTACCAACATTATTGTAATTTTCCTTCCTGACGATGTTGGTACTGTTTGCCAACAAAAAGCTTTGAATATAAATTAATGAATATTCTTGTATTTGAATAACCTATGTTGTTTTAAATTATTAAAGAAGAAAACGTATTATATATATATATATATATATATATATATATATATATATATATATATATATATATATATATATATATATATATATACATATATATATATATATTTCACGTCCAACAAATTAATAAAATATCTTAATAACACAAACCACAAAACAAATACAGAAAAACATAACCTATCAGGAATTTACAAAATTACATGTAACGACTGCAACACATTTTACATAGGGAAAAAACCAGATCATTTAAAATAAGATTTGAAGAACATTACAGAGCATTCAAAAATAAAAATACAAAAGCATCAAATGTTGCAGCACACCTATAATCACATAAACATGAAATAACAAATTACGAAAATAACCTAACCATACTTGAAATAAACAATAACCCAATAGAACTAAACTCACTAGAAAAATACCAAATTTATAAAAACATACACAACAATTAAATGAACCTACAGACAACATATGCAGACAACGTACTATTCAAAAATATTATGCAAGCGGCTCAAGAAGAAATATGTATGACGTCAACAAACACCAACGTCATGGACCGAACATCCAAACCAGAAAAATAGAGAAAATTAATTCAGTGATTCGACAATGGTCAAGTGCCCGAAAGGTGCCTCATCACACAAGGTAAAATTATTGCACTTAGTGGTGGCTTAAAAGTATTTACTATAATAATATATTAACTTCAGTGCAATGGAAAAATAATGGACAACGTAAAATATCAAGGTATATATATAAGGTATTTATAGAATGGGCTATATAATGTTGTTTAAGAATTGGAAGAATAGATTAGAAATAACTCACACAAAATATGAAATCGGAGAAATTAATTAAGAAATTGGTTAGATTAAATTAAAACTAATTTTAGGTGAAAGCCTAGAAAAGGTTGTAACATTTAAAAAAGATTTGAACTGTAAAATGCATTAGGAAATTTATTGGATCAAATAACCTAACAAATAAAATTAGAACAAGATAATCTAATAATAATAAAATATAAACAAAATTGTGAACTTTATTAACATAGGACATAAGAAATTACTTGAAGGAAAACGTAAAACACGATTGTAAACAATGAGATAGAGGTTGTGTTTGTATTAACCTAGGCCAAACGTATACATTTCGGAATTATTACAAAAGTAAAAAGCAAAGAGCAAAGATACTGCACACACAAATAATAGTAATTAAATAAACACTGGAAGGTTTGTTGAGGATAGGATAGGTGAAGCAGTATGTTAACCAAATTAAAACGGGTGAAAACAATTTGTTGGTGCATCAGATTTGGAGCCAAGGAAATAGGTCAGTGTTACAGTCGACTCTAGTGGGAAAAAATCGAACTTAATTACATGCAAGATGAGTTTTGGGAGAAGGAATAGACGCCATGTTTTAAACATTTTAAAAGTAAAAACGACACGTTAGTATAGCGTGGGCAGCCAAACGAAGCGAAGGCATTCTTAGAAGCCAAGTTCTCGTTTCAAGAATCTCGTCAAAATTATACAAATTTGTGAAGAAACTTGGCCAAATTAAAACGAGGATAAGTGAATTTAAAATCTATAATACAGTATTAATATAATTGAAGTAACTAAAAGGAATTTAATTGTGTGAGATATAAAATTTAAAGAGAACTGAATCCTAAATGAACAAACAGCCGAACTTCGAAAATTGATAAGTACATAGCGTTATAAAAACTAACCTTTAGTGAAATTTTAAAATTATAAGGAAATTTAAAATTGTACATTATTAGAACATCTTGAGATCAAATAATAGTTTAGTAGTAAGAAACCTAATACAGTTCAAACAGTTTAGGGATCTTTTTGCCTATTCCAGATTTAAGATTTTACATCAGGAAGCTAACTATTAAAACTATTTTCTGAATTTAATCTTGTTTATCAAAATTTATTTAACTAACCAAAGAGTTAAAAGATATAGCCCATGCATAAAACCCCCGAGATATTAAGAGATCTTAGAAAATAGCCTAGGGTATAAAACCTTGTAACTAAAATTAAAAGAATTGAGTTTAGCCTATTGTATTAAAACTTGTTAAGTTTTATTTTTTTGTTCTGTTTATGATGTGAATTAAAAAATTGTTATAATAAAGAATTTAAATTCTTCCTGAGTTTTTTTGTGTTAAATATAATTATAAAAAAATAATTATAATATATATATATATATATATATATATATATATATATAATTATAAAAAAATAATTATAATATATATATATTCCATGTATATGTAAATGTTATTAACAAACATTATAGAACAGAAATCACTCGGAACCAGAAAAGAACAAAACAAATAAGTCACAGTGGCAATAATTTACCTGTTAGAGTGGCCAATTTGCTACAGTAAAATAAAGAAATCTAAAAAAATATTAATTCTTTAAAATTTAATTAATAACATTAAAATTTTTAATTATTTTCCAAAAAGTATATTGATAATAAAGTATAGAGTGAAGAAAATAGGTAATTGACTTGAAAAAAATATAAAATGTAATTAGTTAATAAATTTAACACCGAGTGTGACGAAATCGGAACTGAAATGAGGAAAGTAGAAGTGGAAAATACTAGCCTGTGAACTAAGCCACATCATTCAAGTTTTAATAAACAGAGAATTATGTCAGATAAACAATAGTGCTCATTAAACTATAACCTATATTATAACAAAATTAATTAAGATAAAAAAACTGTTTGTTAAATATTCGAACTTGTGAGGTACATGGTCGCTACCTAGCTAAGGGGTAGTCTATTGTTATATCTTTCGGCCAAAAACGGTTAGCAAGCATCTAGTAAGCCATAAATATTAATAAACGTCCAAAAGTTTCATTGTAGGTAAACCAAGACGTGGAGTCAAGTTCTAGGACTCGGGGAGTCAAAAATGCAGGACTCAAGGGAGAACTACATTAAGGTTTTAGTAAGTAATATTAAAATCAAATAAAGTAACGTCGTAATGTAAAGTTTTAATTGAGATTAATAAGGGAGATTATTAAATGAAAGTGAAGTAAAAGAGGGAGATTAAATGGTAATAAGTGAGATTAAGTAAGGGGGATAATTAGGACTATTAAGTAATGAGTTATATTAAATGAGGGAGATATAGGAAAGTAGTACGAGAAATTAAATAAGGGAGATAACTAAATAGTAAGTGGAATTAATAAGGGAGTGATTTAATGAAGTCAGTTACAGCATAGATACATATATGTATACTATATGTATTTTTGTATGATAGAAACATTTCGAGTGATTAAGGAAAGTGAAATTGATAGGAAGATATTAATAAGTGAATTTGTGTCAAGTAAAGTGAAACAAGGAACCACGCAAGAAATAAGTAATTATTTATCTTAAATATGAAGCCAACTCTTTAAAGTGACAAATATTAAGAATCTTTTAAACTTTATTAATTCTTGAAAAAGTAATAATTTATCAAATATAAAATTTATCAAACCAGGTGCAGTAATCTATACACACCTTGAGATAATTAAGGACAGTTTAAATAGTATTGTAATTTAATAATAACTATAATAGTCTTGATGCCTACCGGCAAAAGTAGAGTTAGTAAAGCTAATCTTATGTAGCTACCTATAAATGCTGACGTTTGAAGTCAGGATTAAAATAAATCAGATATCGTTGAAGCAAGTAGTTGCGTATTAATTGATTACCTATGAGTCAAAATATCCTGCAGGACGATTAGAGAAGATATGTTATAATATATAATCATATAAAAGAACAGCAAAATTAATAAAAAAATTCAAATTAAAATTAAGAAGTGTGATAAGGGCATATAACTGTATTTTAAGACAGTTCTTGTAAATGCATAATCTTGGTAAAGCAATCAATTAGAGTCATAAGGCTACAAAATGAAGTGAGGGGGGAAAGGAAATGGGTTTCAATGCATATAAGACAAAACGCAAGCAGTGGGGGAGAAGCAAAAATAAAATTTTAAATAGTCGCCAGACACGTGATGTCAGTTTGTTTCTAGAAGTTTGGTCCGGAGGCCAAGATGGTAATCTACAAAAAATTCTGTTGTCTGCTTATAACTTGGTTATCAGTGATTGATAGTTCTAAATCAACTCATGTAAATATATTATCAACGACTTGAAATATTTTCCACTGTGGGAGAACTTGAAAGGGGCCAGAAAAAATGTTCAATACAAAAAGATTTAGTAACCTTGAAATGAGGGAAAAGACAGCGCGAATTATTGCAAGTCATTTTATGTCAAATTTATTCATTAAATTGAATATTTTTTTAATTTTTTAAATTTTCTTATTTTTTTCTAATTTAAAAAAAATAGACATAAACCATGCATTTACTCAAAATCTATTTACAAACTCAAAATCCCACTGTTTGCCCAAATCTTGAGTTCGTTTTTATATACTGTTAGCCACATCCCCACCACTTGGAGATCTCACCTCCCATTGGTAAATTTAAAAATAACGTCCAACAGTGTATATATTTGTTAGTTTATTACATTTTTTAAAAAACTTTACTTTATAAATGTCTAATTATATAATAAGACTATTACTATTTGTTTAAATGGGTTACATAGAGATATCAACCACTTCTAAATAGGTTTATATATTACTAAGAAGCAAGGTTTATCATGTTAGAAATACTTTTAAGCAGATGTATTGAGATTTAAGTAAAAGAAGTGAACTGAAAAAGAAAAAAAGTGTTTTAGAATAACTTACCCAAGTAACTAAAGGTTCTTGAACAAAGTCTTCGATATCAGTTGATGAAGCCATGATAGTAATTTTGTTAAATGTAGGCCTAGCCTATATTTGGAAGTTTGAAATAAAACTTAGAAAATATGTACATTCTCTTCATCCTGGAAAAATACAAAATGTTGCAGTCAAAATAATTTGTTGTTTAAAAAAAAAATAATAAGGCATAAAATCTTACAGTAATTTTAAAAAATATATGGTAATTATGGTTACTGCAGGTTTTATATTTCAATTTATAATTTATTTTATTTAATGTTCTTAAACAGATCTAGTTTCAAAAATCCGAATTGTAGCCCTACTCATATAGTGTTACAACACATTTTTGCCTTTTTTATATACTACTGGAAACTCAGTCTAACTTGCCACATAACCATTGCTTCATCTAAAGCCAAGTTTCCATCTGAACACTAAGAAACATTGTGCATTTAGTTAACAACCATAACAATCCCTCGTTTATTTTATATAAATTGTAAGTTAGATCAGTATCTGCACCATAAAAGCAAAGATAATATTTGCTTGCTTTATTCAATAATATTTCAGTAATGGTATTTTAATATTTGCAGTTTTTGTGCTGGAGATGTTTTTATAAATTACTACTTTTGGTATCACTTTGCAAAACAACCACTACTTACTGATATTTTTCAGCAAACGAGTTTCACACTAGGTCAGTGCATTGTTCAATGGTGTGAGTCACGGATAAGACTCGGAGTCTTGTGCACGACTTATAGCATTAAGAATGCACTGACCTAGTTATATTTTTCAGGCCTCTGGTAAAAAATATCAGTAAGTAGTGGTTTTTTGGCCCAGTGATACCAAAAGTAATAAGGTATTTTTATATTTCTTGTTAAAATTATCACTGTTTCAAAAATTATTATAGCTCTTTAAATATTTTTCTTGTTTGTTTACTAAATAACAAATTATGTTTAAAGAGTATTTGTGTTTTCTTAGTCTTAGAGCAAGATTGTTCATCCTTTTCGTTTTACAAAAATTCTTGTTTGTCATAAATGGAAAAAAAATCTGAACCAGATTAGTTGTAGAAATATATTTTTTCTCAAATTGTCTTAAAGCTAAACATTTGAAAGCCATATCTATTGAAAGCAATAAAGGATAGTTTTTTATATACTTGTTTATAATATAAATTACATACTCTTGAATTTTGTACTCCATTACTTTCGGTAAAACTTATCAATCAATTTTACATTAGCTTATGACCATCCGAACTTTAAATTTTGTAAAGTAAGCTTTTATAAATTCACAAAATTTAAAGTTTGGATAGTCGTAAACTAATGTAAAAGTGATTAATATATTATAAAAATTATTATCATCACTTATATTAACATTACATAGACTGAATTGGTGTTTGTCTGGAAAATAATAGTAACATCATTTATAATAAGCAGCGATGATAGTTTACTATCTATATAGTTTGTATATCACAAAATAACTAATGAACAACTTCCTTAACAAGGTCTTTTTTTGTTTCTGTTAGGTTTCACTTTAAAATTAGGTTACATAACCTAATTTATGCATTTAAAACACGTAAAATCTCAATGAGATTTTGTGCATTAATAACTTGTGAGAATAGTTTAAACATGAATATAAAGGAAGGCACAAAATTGACATCAAAACAACTGTAGCAATGGCTAACATTGTTGAACATATATATGTATTCATTGCCTCATTTATAAAGAGTTTACTATCAGTGGCCATAATTTTAATTTTGAACTCCTAAAACATTACATACTTCAGACATTTCATACCATATTATCAGAGTCTCACTTAAATAAGTTCGTTTGATATAATATTTGCAATAGAAACATTCAATATGTTTCCTAATAACAAATTGTAAACTAATGTTTGAAATTGTTTGCTAATAATTTTACATTATAGATAAATATTGGCAAAAAAATTATACCTGACGAAGCAGTCTCCAAAATTATTTATTTGTTTTTCACGGTCTTTCAGCATTGATAGACAATTGTTCTGCCAATATCAATTATGTGCAGAATATAAATAATTACCAGATTCCTATAGCTTACTTTATAAGTACCCAATGTAAGTTGACACTAATGAAAATCCATTCCTACACTTTAGCAATTACATATTTACTTCATTAGAAAACTAAGTTTCATCTATAACCCGACACTTAGTAGTTATATTTTGAAATAAATTATAATTCCTAGAGATTTTTTTGATAAAGAAAGGGTTTGTAAAGTGAGGTTATATTTGTAAAATAATTAATGTAAGCTCTACCCACTAATTATGGTTTGTGATATTTAAAACCAAGTTTCCTTGTTTAGAATGTTTTTGTATAAGCCAGAAGGGATGCAGTTTTTGTGAATTATTATTCATTGAACCCTATAATTACCTAATACCTAATGTTAGGTAATTTTATTTATTTTACAAGCTTATTTTAAGACACTAGTAAATGTCTTGTTATGTTGTTCATAACAAAAAATAATTAATCTTTAAAGAAAGATGCCAAAAAATAAAATTTTGAAAATACATCTTAAACACAACTCACTACACACAAAACAATAAAATGTGCATCGTTCAACCAAATTACAACATAGCTACAAAATACTTTATCTTGTTAAAGTAGGTTTTTTTTTGAAAATACGGTTTATCAATGCATAAGGAGAACAGTTCATGTGTAAAGTGAAAATAAACCTTCTTGTTACAATAACATATATAAAAACCAAGGCATTGCACTAATAAATCAACAGCTAGCTTATATTACTTTTTTAATTATGTCCAAATTGCTTTGTCTACACTTATGGAAGTAATTTATGCCATTACAAAAACGATCTTCACACAAAGAAAGAGTATTGACAGAAATGGAAATTATTATTTCATGAATCTAAACAAACTTAAGGATATTTTTAATGCAAAGAGTTAGATTTTGAACAAAATTTCTGGACAAAAGAAGGAAAGGAAATAATAAAAATTGTTTAAAAAGATCAAAGACAAAAAGGTTTAGGCAAATAAAACATTTTTTTTTAATGAAAAATGTAACTGTACTACTATATACAAGACATACCTTTGTTATTAGCAAACCTAAATTTTTTCATTATAACGGAATCTGTCCTAATAAAATACGTAATGTATGACACGGTTTTATAAAAAAAGCATTGAGTAATAAACTCAATTACTCACAACTGTAAGTATTGTAAAATAAAATTATTTAAAAAAAAATAATTAATTTTTAAAACATTCTTTAGATTATTAGTATTTTTTCGTGTTCTTTAGAGCTTTCTTACATTGCTATATATAATTTCTTTGCAATATCATTTAAACCTGTATTTCAATAAAAATACCAACATGTCTTTTAATATTTTTAAAATAAAAACAAAGTATATAAAATTGTTAATTCTTAGCTAGCATATAGTTAATTTTGTCAGAAATCAAGAAAAAGATGTGGATCTACTGCAGTTTTTTTATATGTATAAATAAGCCAAATTTTTATTTGCAGGATCTTTTGATATTTTGCAGGATTTTATCTTTTATTTTGATAATACAATTATCTCTATTATAAGTGCTATTTACACACATTCTTAGCCAAATTAACATTAAAAAGATATACACATCCTAACATTAAAGAAAGATCTCAATATTATAGCATAAAATTTAACAATACGTTTAATATTTACTAGAAATCATTTGTTTTTCAAATATATTATAAATAAAAGTTTCATAAAAAATGTAGATCTTTTTCTGAATTTGCAAAACTACATTTATATTATTTTTCGTACATATTGGTGACACATTTTAGGTTATGATTAGGATGTAAATTGATGATAACGTCAGCGTAACGTAACAGTCATAGGTTATAATTTTAATAATATATAAAACATTTGAAACTACATATTAAACCTTACCTTTAATAAAATAAAGCTGATATAATAATAACTTTATTTTTCATTTTACTAAAAATAACAATGTCAACCAAAAATTAAAAACAAGGAAGAATCACAGAGTATCATAATTTTCACAGAATACAAGTAAAATTGTATTTGAAACACACAGAATCGTAAAAAACGATTAAGTCAGAATTAAATTACAAAGAGAATTTCACATCCGTGTGCAAAAACAAGACATATATATATATATATATATATATATATATATATATATATATATATATATATATAAATATATATATATATATATATATATATATATATATATATATATATATATATATATATATATATATAAAGTCTGGTCGCAAGTAATAGCAAAAGTGTAATTAATAATTTACAACCATCTCGTCATGAACAGCAGAAGTTTAACAATTTCGGACCACAATTTTGAAGGTTAGGAATACACATGCACACATTCAATTTAACAAAACGTGTTTTAAAAACAACTAAATTCGCAGAAGCAATGTATATCAAACAATCAATAAAAGAATTTCATGTAAAGAAATATACACTTTACCTGAAATTGTTACAATTACATTAAAACCTTTCTAATACATATGGTCATGAATTCACATGCGAACTAATTACAGAATCGCACAAATTGTCCACTAACACATTACAAGAAACCCATACAAAAAAAATAAATAAACTTTTAAATCAACAAAATAATAATCCAGCAACAAAAAAGCCAAATCACTATTTTTATGAAAAAACAATAATCAACACTAACATCACATTTACCACTGAAGAAATAGAACTACTAAATAAAATCCATTACCGAACGTAATGGACTACAAAATTCACGAATACTAAATAAAGGCCTAAAACATAATATACACTACAAAGATAACAATGAAACAAAAACAGCAAATATAAGTGACACAGAAACCAATATACAACAGACAGAAATACAATGAAATATAGGCAGCCAAATCACTACAACAAAAAGCCAGAGAACACGATTTAAAATATGTAAAAGCAGATAAAGGTAATACTACAGTTATTATGCATACGCAGGATTTAAACAATATTATTAACATTTGTTGATTCTATCTTCGCGTGAGCTACTAGTAATCACTAAACACTTTTAAATGTTTTGAACTTGCCTATAGTAGCACTTACTTTGCTTGTTGAGGACGGCCGTTTCAGGAGATGTGTCCCTTTGTCAACTCAGACCGTAACTGATCTCAAGGTTTACGTAGGTTAGGGTTGTTAAGCTTAAAACACCACTAGATAAAAATGAACACTACCAGGAGTTAAACACCATAAACTATATAGCACAAACAAACGGATATAACCCAACAATGATTGACAAATTATACAACCGCCTAAAAAATAAACACAATAACCCAAATACCAACACACAAGATGACAATCCCATAAAATACTTATCAATACCATACAGATCATCCGAAACCCACAATATAACCATCACATTACGAAAATACAACTACAAAATAGCGTACTCCACACACAACACTCTCAACAAACAATTTAAACCCAACAACAAAATCAACGACATTTACAACACCACTGTAGTTACAAACTAACTTGCAGTTCATACCCCAACTTTTACATAGGCCAGACAGGGAGGTCATTCTACACACGTTACCAAGAACATATAAAAGCACTAAAAAACAATAACTACCAATTAAACTTCGTCGATCATCTCAACTTCACAAAACACGACTACATAGACATAACATCTAACCTACAAATTCTTCATAAACAACACAGAAATAACCAACGCTACACAACCGAACAATACGAAATATATAGGCACTTCAAACTACACCTAACACACATATTCAATACACAATTACATTACAACTCACACGCACTTTTTGACATCATAACACCTAATACACACAAAATACACCCACACCACCAAAATATCCCACCCCCACCCTAACCTACGTAAACCTTGAGATCAGTTACGTTCTGCGTTGCCAAAGGGACCCATCTCTCGAAACGGCCATCCTCAACAAGCAAAGTAAGTGCTACTATAGGCATGTTTCAAACATTTAAAAGTGTTTAGCAATAATATTAATGAATTAATTACGGCAAACATCTCAGAAATAAAGAAAGACCCAACAAACAAATATCACAACACAGTCAAGCACATAATTAATTCAACTAAACACGTAATATCTAAAACAGAGAAAAATACCTTAAAGCGATAAGACCTACGGCACCTACCCTACAAACACTTCCTAAACTACATAAACAAGGAACACCAATAAGACCAATAATCAACAGCCAACAATCAGCCGCACACAAACATTAAAACAAATATGAATTCAACATATACCACAAGCCAACCATTACAGACACACTGACACACAACACATCGAACCACCCAATAAACATAAACACACAGCATTCAAACATTTACTACACAGACTAAATAAAATACCTATGCCCACAGCTAACTACACAGAGGGACTAAACACAATCAAATATTTAGCTCACAAAAATGGATGTGACAATTATTTAATAGACAAACTACACAGAAAAATACTCAACAAGAACAGAAGCAACAAAAACACGAACACAAACAAATTCATCACCCTCACATACATAAACAAACTCACAAATAAAATAGCACACCAATTAAAAAAAGCAGGTTACAATGTAGCTTACAGAACAACAAATAAAAGACAAATGGCTATTTAGACACAGCATTAATAACAATACCAACACATACAATAACCCAGGAGTACAAACTAAAATGCAACAACTGCAATAAGTTCTATATTGGACAAACAGCCAGATCTTTCGTCGAAAGATATAGAGGACACAAAAGCGCACTGCACACTACTATTGAATTCACCTTCCCAAATCACCTCATGGACATTAAACACTAAACGAAGCAAAAGTATGGAAAATAACATGAGCATCCTCCACACATGCAACAAAGGCCATAAATTAAAGACACTAGAACAGTATGAAATATATAGACATAGAAACACACATAAAAATGACATCCTAAATGAACAAACATGACACAGATCACACATACTCTCTACTACTACTACTGCTACTACTACTACTACTACTACTGATACGGCTTCTGTGACTACTATTTCTACTTTTCTTGCTGTTAGTGCTACTGCTTCATATACTGCTACTGCTACTACAACTGCTACTATTATTTCAATAATCTTTAAGTTAATACTACTTCTACTTCCACTGCTACTACAACTGCTACTATTATTTCAATAATCTTGCTGTTAATGCTACTTCTACTTCCACTGCTACTACAACTGCTACTATTATTTCAATAATCTTGCTGTTAATGCTACTTCTACTTCCACTGCTACTATTATTTCAATAATGTTTCTGTTAATGCTACTTCTACTTCCACTGCTACTACAACTGCTACTATTATTTCAATAGTCTTGCTGTTAATGCTATTTCTAATTCCACTGCTACTACAACTGCTACTATTATTTCAATAATGTATCTGTTAATGCTACTTCTACTTCCACTGCTACTACAACTGCTACTATTATTTCAATAATCTTGCTGTTATGCTACTTCTACTTCCACTGCTACTACAACTGCTACTATTATTTCAATAATCTTGCTGTTAATGCTACTTCTACTTCCACTGCTACTACAACTGCTACTATTATTTCAATAATCTTGCTGTTAATGCTACTTCTACTTCCACTGCTACTACAACTGCTACTATTATTTCAATAATCTTGCTGTTAATGCTACTTCTACTTCCACTGCTACTACAACTGCTACTATTATTTCAATAATCTTGCTGTTATGCTACTTCTACTTCCACTGCTACTACAACTGCTACTATTATTTCAATAATCTTGCTGTTAATGCTACTTCTACTTCCACTGCTACTACAACTGCTACTATTATTTCAATAATCTTGCTGTTAATGCTACTTCTACTTCCACTGCTACTACAACTGCTACTATTATTTCAATAATCTTGCTGTTAATGCTACTTCTACTTCCACTGCTACTACAACTGCTACTATTATTTCAATAATCTTGCTGTTAATGCTACTTCTACTTCCACTGCTACTACAACTGCTACTATTATTTCAATAATCTTGCTGTTAGTGCTACTACTTCATATACTAATAGTAGATCTAGTGTTTTTGCTGTTAACGCTAATGCTAATGCTGTTACTATTACTCGCTCTACTATTCTTGCTGTTAATGCTACTTCTACTTCCACTGCTACTACAACTGCTACTATTATTTCAATAATCTTGCTGTTAGTGCTACTACTTCATATACTAATAGTAGATCTAGTGTTTTTGCTGTTAATGCTAATGCTAATGCTGTTACTATTACTCGCTCTACTATTCTTGCTGTTAATGCTACTTCTACTTCCACTGCTACTACAACTGCTACTATTATTTCAATAATCTTGCTGTTAATGCTACTTCTACTTCCACTGCTACTACAACTGCTACTATTATTTCAATAATCTTGCTGTTAATGCTACTTCTACTTCCACAGCTACTACAACTGCTACTATTATTTCAATAATCTTGCTGTTAGTGCTACTACTTCATATACTAATAGTAGATCTAGTGTTTTTGCTGTTAACGCTAATGCTAATGGTGTTACTATTACTCGCTCTACTATTCTTGCTGTTAATGCTACTTCTACTTCCACTGCTACAACAACTGCTACTATTATTTCAATAATCTTGCTGTTAGTGCTACTACTTCATATACTAATAGTAGATCTAGTGTTTTTGCTGTTAACGCTAATGCTAATGCTGTTACTATTACTCGCTCTACTATTCTTGCTGTTAATGCTACTTCTACTTCCACTGCTACTACAACTGCTACTATTATTTCAATAATCTTGCTGTTAATGCTACTTCTACTTCCACTGCTACTACAACTGCTACTATTATTTCAATAATCTTGCTGTTAGTGCTACTACTTCATATACTAATAGTAGATCTAGTGTTTTTGCTGTTAACGCTAATGCTAATGCTGTTACTATTACTCGCCCTACTATTCTTGCTGTTAATGCTACTTCTACTTCCACTGCTACTACAACTGCTACTATTATTTCAATAATCTTGCTGTTAGTGCTACTACTTCATATACTAATAGTAGATCTAGTGTTTTTGCTGTTAACGCTAATGATAATGCTGTTACTATTACTCGCTCTACTATTCTTGCTGTTAATGCTACTTCTACTTCCACTGCTACTATAACTGCTACTATTATTTCAATAATCTTGCTGTTAGTGCTACTACTTCATATACTAATAGTAGATCTAGTGTTTTGGCTGTTAACGCTAATGCTAATGCTGTTACTATTACTCGCTCTACTATTCTTGCTGTTAATGCTACTTCTACTTCCACTGCTACTACAACTGCTACTATTATTTCAATAATCTTGCTGTTAGTGCTACTACTTCATATACTAATAGTAGATCTAGTGTTTTTGCTGTTAACGCTAATGCTAATGCTGTTACTATTACTCGCTCTACTATTCTTGCTGTTAATGCTACTTCTACTTCCACTGCTACTACAACTGCTACTATTATTTCAATAATCTTGCTGTTAGTGCTACTACTTCATATACTAATAGTAGATCTAGTGTTTTTGCTGTTAACGCTAATGCTAATGCTGTTACTATTACTCGCTCTACTATTCTTGCTGTTAATGCTACTTCTACTTCCACTGCTACTACAACTGCTACTATTATTTCAATAATCTTGCTGTTAGTGCTACTACTTCATATACTAATAGTAGATCTAGTGTTTTTGCTGTTAACGCTAATGCTAATGCTGTTACTATTACTCACTCTACTATTCTTGCTGTTAATGCTACTTCTACTTCCACTGCTACTACAACTGCTACTATTATTTCAATAATCTTGTTCTTAGTGCTACTACTTCATATACTAATAGTAGATCTAGTGTTTTTGCTGTTAACGCTAATGCTAATGCTGTTACTATTACTCGCTCTACTATTCTTGCTGTTAATGCTACTTCTACTTCCACTGCTACTACAACTGCTACTATTATTTCAATAATCTTGCTGTTAATGCTACTTCTACTTCCACTGCTACTACAACTGCTACTATTGTTTCAATAATCTTGCTGTTAATGCTACTTCTACTTCCACTGATACTACAACTGCTACTATTATTTCAATAATCTTGCTGTTAATGCTACTTCTACTTCCACTGCTACTACAACTGCTACTATTATTTCAATAATCTTGCTGTTAATGCTACTTCTACTTCCACTGCTACTACAACTGCTACTATTATTTCAATCATCTTGCTGTTATGCCACTTCTACTTCCACTGCTACTACAACTGCTACTATTATTTCAATAATCTTGCTGTTAATGCTACTTCTACTTCCACTGCTACTACAACTGCTACTATTATTTCAATAATCTTGCTGTTAATGCTACTTCTACTTCCACTGCTACTACAACTGCTACTATTATTTCAATAATCTTGCTGTTAATGCTACTTCTACTTCCACTGCTACTACAACTGCTACTATTATTTCTATAATCTTGCTGTTAATGCTACTTCTACTTCCACTGCTACTACAACTGCTACTATAATTTCAATAATCTTGCTGTTAATGCTACTTCTACTTCCACTGCTACTACAACTGCTACTATTATTTCAATAATCTTGCTGTTAATGCTACTTCTACTTCCACTGCTACTACAACTGCTATTATTATTTCAATAATCTTGCTGTTAATGCTACTTCTACTTCCACTGCTACTACAACTGCTACTATTATTTCAATAATCTTGCTGTTAGTGCTACTACTTCATATACTAATAGTAGATCTAGTGTTTTTGCTGTTAACGCTAATGCTAATGCTGTTACTATTACTCGCCCTACTATTCTTGCTGTTAATGCTACTTCTACTTCCACTGCTACTACAACTGCTACTATTATTTCAATAATCTTGCTGTTAGTGCTACTACTTCATATACTAATAGTAGATCTAGTGTTTTTGCTGTTAACGCTAATGCTAATGCTGTTACTATTACTCGCTCTACTATTCTTGCTGTTAATGCTACTTCTACTTCCACTGCTACTACAACTGCTACTATTATTTCAATAATCTTGCTGTTAGTGCTACTACTTCATATACTAATAGTAGATCTAGTGTTTTTGCTGTTAACGCTAATGCTAATGCTGTTACTATTACTCGCTCTACTATTCTTGCTGTTAATGCTACTTCTACTTCCACTGCTACTATAACTGCTACTATTATTTCAATAATCTTGCTGTTAGTGCTACTACTTCATATACTAATAGTAGATCTAGTGTTTTGGCTGTTAACGCTAATGCTAATGCTGTTACTATTACTCGCTCTACTATTCTTGCTGTTAATGCTACTTCTACTTCCACTGCTACTACAACTGCTACTATTATTTCAATAATCTTGCTGTTAGTGCTACTACTTCATATACTAATAGTAGATCTAGTGTTTTTGCTGTTAACGCTAATGCTAATGCTGTTACTATTACTCGCTCTACTATTCTTGCTGTTAATGCTACTTCTACTTCCACTGCTACTACAACTGCTACTATTATTTCAATAATCTTGCTGTTAGTGCTACTACTTCATATACTAATAGTAGATCTAGTGTTTTTGCTGTTAACGCTAATGCTAATGCTGTTACTATTACTCGCTCTACTATTCTTGCTGTTAATGCTACTTCTACTTCCACTGCTACTACAACTGCTACTATTATTTCAATAATCTTGCTGTTAGTGCTACTACTTCATATACTAATAGTAGATCTAGTGTTTTTGCTGTTAATGCTAATGCTAATGCTGTTACTATTACTCGCTCTACTATTCTTGCTGTTAATGCTACTTCTACTTCCACTGCTACTACAACTGCTACTATTATTTCAATAATCTTGCTATTAGTGCTACTACTTCATATACTAATAGTAGATCTAGTGTTTTTGCTGTTAACGCTAATGCTAATGCTGTTACTATTACTCGCTCTACTATTCTTGCTGTTAATGCTACTTCTACTTCCACTGCTACTACAACTGCTACTATTATTTCAATAATCTTGCTGTTAGTGCTACTACTTCATATACTAATAGTAGATCTAGTGTTTTTGCTGTTAATGCTAATGCTAATGCTGTTACTATTACTCGCTCTACTATTCTTGCTGTTAATGCTACTTCTACTTCCACTGCTACTACAACTGCTACTATTATTTCAATAATCTTGCTGTTAGTGCTACTACTTCATATACTAATAGTAGATCTAGTGTTTTTGCTGTTAACGCTAATGCTAATGCTGTTACTATTACTCGCTCTACTATTCTTGCTGTTAATGCTACTTCTACTTCCACTGCTACTACAACTGCTACTATTATTTCAATAATCTTGCTGTTAATGCTACTTCTACTTCCACTGCTACTACAACTGCTACTATTGTTTCAATAATCTTGCTGTTAATGCTACTTCTACTTCCACTGCTACTACAACTGCTACTATTATTTCAATAATCTTGCTGTTAATGCTACTTCTACTTCCACTGCTACTACAACTGCTACTATTATTTCAATAATCTTGCTGTTAATGCTACTTCTACTTCCACTGCTACTACAACTGCTACTATTATTTCAATAATCTTGCTGTTATGCCACTTCTACTTCCACTGCTACTACAACTGCTACTATTATTTCAATAATCTTGCTGTTAATGCTACTTCTACTTCCACTGCTACTACAACTGCTACTATTATTTCAATAATCTTGCTATTAATGCTACTTCTACTTCCACTGCTACTACAACTGCTACTATTATTTCTATAATCTTGCTGTTAATGCTACTTCTACTTCCACTGCTACTACAACTGCTACTATTATTTCAATAATCTTGCTGTTAATGCTACTTCTACTTCCACTGCTACTACAACTGCTACTATTATTTCTATAATCTTGCTGTTAATGCTACTTCTACTTCCACTGCTACTACAACTGCTACTATTATTTCAATAATGTTTCTGTTAATGCTACTTCTACTTCCACTGCTACTACAACTGCTACTATTATTCCAATAATCTTGCTGTTAATGCTATTTCTAATTCCACTGCTACTACAACTGCTACTGTTATTTCAATAATCTTGCTGTTAATGCTACTTCTACTTCCACTGCTACTACAACTGCTACTATTAATCCAATAATCTTGCTGTTAATGCTACTTCTACTTCCACTGCTACTACAACTGCTACTATTATTTCAATAATGTTTCTGTTAATGCTACTTCTACTTCCACTGCTACTACAACTGCTACTATTATTTCAATAATCTTGCTGTTAATGCTACTTCTACTTCCACTACTACTACAACTGCTACTATTATTTCAATAATCTTGCTGTTATGCTACTTCTACTTCCACTGCTACTACAACTTCTACTATTATTTCAATAATGTTGCTGTTAATGCTACTTCTACTTCCACTGCTACTACAACTGCTACTATTATTTCAATAATCTTGCTGTTAATGCTACTGCTTCATATAATAATAGTAGATCTAGTGTTTTTGCTGTTAACGCTAATGCTAATGCTGTTACTATTGCTCGCTGTACTATTCTTGCTGTTAATTCTACTTCTACTTCCACTGCTACTACAACTGCTACTATTATTTCAATAATCTTGCTGTTAATGCTACTGCTTCATATAATAATAGTAGATCTAGTGTTTTTGCTGTTAACGCTAATGCTAATGCTGTTACTATTACTCGCTGAACTATTCTTGCTGTTAATGCTAATGCTGTTGCTATTATTAGTTCTACTATTTTTGTTGTTAATGGTATTGCTACAACTACTGCTACTTCTACTGATAGGGCTACTGCTACTACTAGTGTTATCACTTTTGCTACTACTACTACTTATAATGCTATTGTTACTCCTATTATTATAACTGTTGCTGTTAGTCCTACTACTTTTGCTACTACAACTACTATTACTACTGTTACTACTACAACTACTATTACTACTGTTACTACTACTACTACTACTACTACTAATAATAAAAATATATCTTTATTAGCCTTAATAACAAATCTTACAATAACATTTTCAAGCAGCTATGTTACGTAATTCTAATTGATTGGAGAATGTTTACTTATTTATCCATCACTAGAAATATAAAAATATTATTATTATGTAATATATGAGTGTCCGAATGGTTCATATTGTTATGGAGATACGCAATATACCTTGGTATCATGAGACGTCGAGAAGCCTCTATCACCGAAAATTTAAATTATTGATTAAATTTTGTTTAACTATTTGTTCCAAAAGAATGTGTTGTAAGGGTTTGTAATATATTGTAGACGTTTATCATTCACCAACACCGACTCTACGATTCTCACATACATAAACAAACTTTCCCTAACTGTTTTAAAAACTACCTCGGCCATATTTCTTTACCTCTACAATAACGGAAGTATAGTAATTTATGTGCCCATTATAAAGAGGAGGAAGGTTGCGTATTAAGACAGTATGACGTAGCCTAGGAAAATTTGGCAAAAAAAACAAAATAATAGTTCATAAATCTAAATTTGCGCATATTTAAAGACATTTATAATGCACAGAGTTACTTTTGTATGACATTTAAGCGAATAAAAGAATAAACAAATAATAAAAAGAGTTATTAAGTGTTGGCAAAATAAACCTGCAAATACGTTTTTAAAACACGCACTTCTACTACTACACGCAACAAATATTTTTATTATTCAATAAGAACATTAACAACTTACGTTTGGTAATAAATTACATTCTTAGCGTCGTTAAAGACGATAATAAAATGTATACTTTAAGCTCGTTAAATGTGATTCACGCGCCTCGTGGCACTCTTTGGTACTAGTGTAGCTACTACATTCAACCATAGAGAACAAGACAACCTAAAAGCAAGTAATGTAAACAAAAACTTTTTAAAGTTAATTCCCTCTTAGCCAACAAAAAACAAAATTTTAAAGTTACTTTTTACTAAACAATACAATTGTAAATGATGTAACATAACCAATCCTTTAAAACAGCTGTTCTACCACATAACCCATAACATAAAATCAGCTGTCTTATGAAATCATATGCTATCACTTATTTTAAGCCAAATGGGACGAAATAACTATTTTGCATAACTTACCTCTTTTGTGAAAAATATTCCCACATATAAAACTAAAATTATTTCATTAAATTTAATTAATGAACTAATATTTAAAAATCTGTATTGACATAAATTGTTATCCACTACAAGTTTAAAACATGTATTTGAACTTCAGTGAATGAATAAAAAGTGTTTTGTTAACGACTGAAAATTTGAGCTATATATATATATATATATATATATATATATATATATATATATATATATATATATATATATCTATATAACTATATTATAAGTGCGACTTTGCAACACTTATAACTTCACTTATCGCTTTCACTATATGTACTCAAACAAGAATCTTACTTGGTATTTATGCGAGTTAACTTTCAAAGATTGATAATATCTCCATTATCGAGTATCACTTACCGGGGGTTGTAGTAGACTCCAGTTGTAGTAGAGTCTACTAAAACCCTGGTCAGTGATGCTCGATAATGGAGATACTATCAATCTTTGAAAACTAACTCGCATAAATACCAAGTAAGATTCTTGTTTGAGTACATATAGTAATAGTGATATATATATTCTTGAATTTTGTAGTCCATTACGTTCGGAGAATCTTATTATTCACTTAAACAATAGTTTATGACTATCCGAACTTTAAATTTAGTAAATTTGTTAAAACTTACTGAGACAGAACGTTTTCGATCGCTATGTGCCGATCTTCATCAGTGTCTTCTGCTTCGAGATGTTGGGTCAAGCGGTGACGGTTTTAAAGGTAGGTTTTCGATAGTATTAAAGAGTATGTGTGATTTGTATTGTGTTTGTTCGTTTGATATGTTTGTACTTTGTGTTTTTGTGTGTCTGTAAATTTCATATTGTTCTAGTGTGTTGAGATGTGGTCCTTTTTTGTTGATGTGTAGGATTTCTAGGTTTTGGTAAATGTCTGTGTATTTATGTCCTATATCTTTTATGTGGTTGTAAAATGTTGAGTTGGTGTTCTGTTTGTGTTCTTCGACTCTTTGTTTAAAGCTGCGACCTGTTTGTCCAATGTAGAATTTGTTACATTCGTCGCAGTTCAGTTTGTATACGCCTGGTGCTTGTAGTTTATCTTTGTTGTTGGTATTGTGTTGTATTTGGTATTTTAACTTGTTATTAGTTTTGTATGCTATTTTGTATTCTATTTTTTGAAATTTACGGGCTATTTTGATTGTTGTTTTGTTTATGAATGGTAATGTGATGTATTTGTTTTCCCTGTCTGTAGAGTTAATTTTACTTTAGAAAAATTTTCAGTAGTGGTTGGAAGTCCTATCAGTAGTGTCCTATGCGAATTTTTTCTACAATACACAGAAAACACCAAGATACTCACAAACAATACACATGCAAACAAAATTATTTACTGGTACAGATACGTTGATTATATCATAACACTATACAGAGGCAACTCCCGTCAATGCGAAAAACTTCTCACCTACACTAATAAAATACACCCAAATCTCCACTTCACTTCAGAAATTGAAACCAACTGATCCCTAAACTTCCTCGACCTAACCATAACAAAAAGCCACACACAAAAACACAGCTTCAATATTTAAAGGAAACCCATAACGACAGACACACTTATCCACAACATCTCAAACCACCCTATCCAACACAAACACGCTGCCTTCAGATCTATGCTCCATAGACTTAAAGAAGTCCCAATGACCACAGAAAACATAAACAAAGACCTAGACACAATTAAACATTTGGCATATACAAATGGATACAACACTACAATAATAGACAAACTATGGTACGAAATACAAAATAAAACTAAAATTAACTCTGCAGACAGGGAAAACAAATACATCACATTACCATTCATAAACAAAACAACAATCAAAATAGCCCGCAAATTTCAAAAAATAAGATACAAAATAGCATACAAAACTAATAAAAAGTTACAATACCAAATACAACACAACACCAAGAACAAAAATAAACTGCAAGCACCAGGCGTGTACAAACTAAACTGCGAAGAATGTAACAAATTCTACATTGGACAAACAGGTCGCAGCTTTAAACAAAGAGTCGAGGAACACAAACAGAACACCAACTCAACATTTTACAATCACATAAAAGAAACAGGACACAAATACACAGACATTTACCATAACCTAGAAATCCTACACATCAACAAAAAAGGACCACATCTCAACACACTAGAACAATATGAAATTTACAGACACACAAAAACACAAAGTACAAACATATTAAACGAACGAACACAATACAAATCACACATACTCTTTGATACTATCGAAAACCTACATTTAAAACCGTCACCGCTTGACCCAACATCTCCAAGCAGAAGACACTGATGAAGATCGGCACATAACGATCGAAAACGTCCTGTCTCAGTAAGTTTTAACAAATTTACTAAATTTAAATTTCGGATAGTCATAAACTATTGTTTAAGTGATATATATATATATATATATATATATATATATATATATATATATATATATATATATATATGTGTGTGTGTGTGTGTGTGTGTGTGTGTGTGTGTGTGTGTGTGTGTTTGTGTGTGTGTGTTTGTGTGTGTGTGTGTGTGTGTGTGTGTGTGTGTGAAGTAAAAGCCATTGAAATAAATGTTTATTTCGCAATCGTTCCTAAATTCCTACATTCAAGAATATAAATTATGGGAATGCTTGAACACTTTAGGGTTGCTTGCTTGAAGTAAAACTGCTCTTAACCAGGGTAGAGGGAAATGCCTTCCTGTTACACTTACCTGTATAAAGAAGGTTAAGGAAGGGTGATTGGAATCAGGAAGTGCTAAGGAAGTGTCATTATGATCTCCTGATACTGAGAAAAGGTATTTTATGGTATTGCTTCTGTAGGATTGCTTACCTTCTCTTAACAATGGTGAACAGATTTGTCTAACTGCTATCCTACCCAGATAGATTTGCTGCTCAGATAGTGTGATCATAGAAAACGCAGACAATTGTGAGCAAGTGAACAATGACTCACGTCATGTAGAATAAGCATTCTCAACAAAACCATTATGACCTCATCTGGTTCGAAACCGTGAAACACTCGTCATTAAAGAGAACTTTAAACAATTTGTATTAGTTGTGATAGTTGTTAAAAATAAATTGACTGCTATATTTTTAACTAAGATAATAGTTTTCAGACCGTGCAGTTCAAATATGAAAATCTACGTTTCAGAGATATTTTAAAAACACTTATTTTGCAGTTATGACATAAAATATAGTTTCGTTTAACATGTACTTGATAATTTTGATCAGAGCTTAGTTTGTCAGATTATTTATACTGCACTATTCTCATAACAATGAATTAATTCTTACAACAATGTGTTTAATCTAGTCCAACGTGTTTGGGCAATCAAGTTGCCACCGTCAGTGACATAATTTCCACTTAATAGTTATCAGAGGGTGTACTGATTAGTGAATAATATACACGGTCAGCGAGTGTATATTAGTCACTGATGATGGTCGCTTGATTACCGAAACAGGCTTGATAAGGCTAAAAATTTCGCTATGACAATTGAGCTTTAGTGTTTTTGTTTATAGTGCATATACCTGATGTTTATAAAAAATCATTTTCATCCCTTTTCGAGTACATCTCTAAATATTATTTTCCCAATTTCACATCATATTTTCTAATGCTAACTTCAACGGATGTAGCGCTATGAGGGCGTTATCTAGAGGCCAGACAAATGTCTCTAAGGACTGTAGAACTATGAACGCCACTGCTTGAACAGAACTACAACACGCAGACTACAGTTATTCCACAAGCAATGTTCGGCGAATAATCATGAAGGCTTCTAGAAGCTCGCGATTAGTACTTCTATAAATTGACTTGAAAGTCCCTTTGATCAAACAATATCTTCGACACTTAGTAATCAGGTTCAGGCACATAGTCACGTCCTCACTGGGTAGGTACGATCCCACACACACAGACGGCCACTGTCCCCGCTGACGGACCAGCTCGCTCCCTAAACATACAAATATTACGTAAATACTACTAAAAGCTTCCTTCACAGGAGAAGCAAAGGCAAGTCCAGATGGTAGCAGCAGCCCCTATGAAAGTATTAATGTGGTTATGTATGTCCATTCAAGATTCAAGTAGGCAACAGAAGAAGAAGTTTAAGTCATTCCTATTTATAGATTCACTAAGAAGGTATTTGTAAGGTAATGCCCCTCCTTATCCGTTAGTATAAAGATATCCTAGCCTCCAGGGTTCCTACAATAGCCTCACTAACAAGGTATTTGTAAGGTAATGCCCCTCCTTATCCGTTAGTATAAAGATATCCTAGCCCCCAGGGTTCCTACAATAGCCTCACTAACAAGGTATTTGTAAGGTAATGACCCTCCTTATCCGTTAGTATAAAGATATCCTAGCCCCCAGGGTTCCTACAATAGCCTCACTAACAAGGTATTTGTAAGGTAATGCCCCTCCTTATCCGTTAGTATAAAGATATCCTAGCCCCCAGGGTTTCTACAATAGCCTCACTAACAAGGTATTTGTAAGGTAATGCCCCTCCTTATCCGTTAGCATAAAGATATCCTAGCCCCCAGGGTTCCTACAATAGCCTCACTAACAAGATATTTGTAAGGTAATGCTCCTTCTTATCCGTTAGTACAAAGATATCCTAGCCCCCAGGGTTCCTACAATATCCTCACTAACAAGATATTTGTAAGGTAATGCTCCTTCTTATCCGTTAGTACAAAGATATCCTAGCCCCCAGGGTTCCTACAATATCCTCACTAACAAGATATTTGTAAGGTAATGCTCCTTCTTATCCGTTAGTACAAAGATATCCTAGCCCCCAGGGTTCCTACAATATCCTCACTAACAAGATATTTGTAAGGTAATGCTCCTTCTTATCCGTTAGTACAAAGATATCCTAGCCCCCAGGGTTCCTACAATATCCTCACTAACAAGATATTTGTAAGGTAATGCTCCTTCTTATCCGTTAGTACAAAGATATCCTAGCCCCCAGGGTTCCTACAATAGCCTCACAAACAAGGTATTTGTAAGGTAATGCCCCTCTTAATCCTTTAGCATAAAGATATCCTATCCCCAAGGTTCCTACAATATCCTCACTAACAAGATATTTGTAAGGTAATGCTCCTTCTTATCCGTTAGTACAAAGATATCCTAGCCCCCAGGGTTCCTACAATAGCCTCACAAACAAGGTATTTGTAAGGTAATGCCCCTCTTAATCCTTTAGCATAAAGATATCCTAGCCCCCAGGGTTCCTACAATATCCTCACTAACAAGATATTTGTAAGGTAATGCCCCTCTTAATCCTTTAGCATAAAGATATCCTAGCCCCCAGGGTTCCTACAATAGCCTCACTAACAAGGTATTTGTAAGGTAATGCCCCTCTTAATCCCTTAGCATAAAGATATCCTAGGCCCCAGGGTTCCTACAATATCCTCACTAACAAGATATTTGTAAGGTAATGCCCCTCTTAATCCTTTAGCATAAAGATATCCTAGCCCCCAGGGTTCCTACAATAGCCTCACTAACAAGGTATTTGTAAGGTAATGCCCCTCTTAATCCTTTAGCATAAAGATATCCTAGCCCCCAGGGTTCCTACAATATCCTCACTAACAAGATATTTGTAAGGTAATGCAACTCTTTATCCTTTAGCAATAAGATATCCTAGCCCCCAGGGTTCCTACAATAGCCTCACTAACAAGGTATTTGTAAGGTAATGCCCCTCTTAATCCTTTAGCATAAAGGTATCCTAGCCCCCAGGGTTCCTAAAATAGCTTCACTAACAAGGTATTTGTAAGGTAATGCCCCTCTTAATCCTTTAGCATAAAGATATCCTAGCCCCCAGGGTTCCTACAGTAGCCTCACTAACAAGGTATTTGTAAGGTAATGCCCCTCTTAATCCTTTAGCATAAAGATATCCTAGCCCCCAGGGTTCCTACAATAGCCTCACTAACAAGGTATTTGTAAGGTAATGCCCCTTCTTATCCGTTAGTATAAAGATATCCTAGCCCCCAGGGTTCCTACAATAGCCTCACTAACAAGGTATTTGTAAGGTAATGCCCCTTCTTATCCGTTAGTATAAAGATATCCTAGCCCCCAGGGTTCCTACAATATCCTCACTAACAAGGTATTTGTAAGGTAATGCCCCTCTTAATCCTTTAGCATAAAGATATCCTAGCCCCCAGGGTTCCTACAATAGCCTCACTAACAAGGTATTTGTAAGGTAATGCCAATCTTAATCCTTTAGCATAAAGATATCCTAGCCCCCAGGGTTCCTACAATAGCCTCACTAACAAGGTATTTGTAAGGTAATGCCCCTCTTAATCCTTTAGCATAAAGATATCCTAGCCCCAGGGTTCCTACAATAGCCTCACTAACAAGGTATTTGTAAGGTAATGCCCTTCTTAATCCTTTAGCATAAAGATATCCTAGCCCCCAGGGTTCCTACAATAGCCTCACTAACAAGGTATTTGTAAGGTAATGCCCCTCTTAATCCTTTAGCATAAAGATATCCTAGCCCCCAGGGTTCCTACAATAGCCTCACTAACAAGGTATTTGTAAGGTAATGCCCCTCTTAATCCTTTAGCATAAAGATATCCTAGCCCCCAGGGTTCCTACAATAGCCTCACTAACAAGGTATTTGTAAGGTAATGCCAATCTTAATCCTTTAGCATAAAGATATCCTAGCCCCCAGGGTTCCTACAATAGCCTCACTAACAAGGTATTTGTAAGGTAATGCCCCTCTTAATCCTTTAGCATAAAGATATCCTAGCCCCCAGGGTTCCTACAATAGCCTCACTAACAAGGTATTTGTAAGGTAATGCCCCTCTTAATCCTTTAGCATAAAGATATCCTAGCCCCCAGGGTTCCTACAATAGCCTCACTAACAAGATATTTGTAAGGTAATGCCCCTCTTAATCCTTTAGCATAAAGATATCCTAGCCCCCAGGGTTCCTACAATAGCCTCACTAACAAGGTATTTGTAAGGTAATGCCCCTCTTAATCCTTTAGCATAAAGATATCCTAGCCCCCAGGGTTCCTACAATAGCCTCACTAACAAGATATTTGTAAGGTAATGCCCCTCCTTATACTTTAGCATAAAGATATCCTAACCCCCAGTGTTCCTATACGATCTATCGCAGGGCTTTTCCAGTCAGAGTTCCTTTCTTGTTAGATTTTTTTATCCTGCTCTTATCACCACACTTACTGTACTGTTTCATTTCACTATCTCTTAATTTTAAATGGAAAGGGCTTATTAGTTTGGGATATGAGAAGTTTGATAGAGGAGGGGTACCATGAGGGCTGAGAGAGTTTTAGGAGTCCAGACCAGAAGCCAATAAGGCCAAAACAATAAGCTTACAGTTTGAAATTAAAATCTATTTAGAAAATACTGAGCCATGGCAATAGATAGCATTCTAATTTATTACTTAACCCCTTTACACCTAATTAGTATCTAAAGTTTCATTTTCTTTCTAATAGAGTGGAGGCTAACATTGCTAAATAATGTGTTTAAATTCATGTTTTCCTTGAACTGAATATTTAAAACATAAATAAAAGTAGGAAATATTTGAAGCAAAATACCTCTAACAAGCGTTCCAAAACCTCCAATGCACACATCAGCTGCGTGGCTTGCATTTTTCTCCAGCATTTTTTGTAATTTCGGTTTAAAGTTTTTTAACATTCTGGAGGTCTGGCGGGTAATAAAACAAAATTAGAAATACCGAGAAATTCATGAAACTCATATTTCTCGCGATATTGACTTAATACAGAAAAGTATTTCATAAAATATACATAGGGACACCGACATGTATTTATAAATATACTGGAAAATTATATGTAATTGAAAACTTGAAATATATTTTTTAAATTAGTTAGCTTTTATATTTAGAAATTCTCATTTAAATACTTTAATTTTATTACAATATAATTTTATTTTAAAAAATCAACTTTTTAGGATCGAAAATATAAATTAAAAATGAAAACAATGTGTAACTACGTTGCAAATAAAAGTTATAAGAAAGAAGAAAATAATTGAAAAGTGGGAGGAGCTTGTGTTTATGAAGCGTCGTTTATCTAATGCACTGATTTCAATCATGAACGTAAGAGCAACCATTTATATACAATTGTGGTTAATTATTTATTAATATTACGTCGTTAATAACCACAGGCTGTCATATTCAACTGTTTATTTACAAGTTATAAGTGCGTAGTTATAAAGTTGCAATAAAAATAATTATTAAATAGTAATTATTTATTGATGAGACCTAAATAACAGCCAGCAATCATCAGTAGCTGCTTGTCTTATATAAGTTGTGAGTCATAGAAAGAGACTTTATCAGATAATGCGAAGTGGTCTTCTTTACATTTGTAGTCAGCGTGTTCGTCGAGCCTCGCTGTTATACGTGTCGGTCCGCCACAGCCACTGTGTCTTGTTCACAGCTGTACCTAGTTGGAAGAGAGGGATTACCAGCTGTCTGGCATTTCCCCTCCACTATTCGGCGGACTCTTTCCATGCTCATGTCACGTATCTTGCTATATCTCGTGAATTTTTTTATACTTGACTTAAAACTAAAAACGTATAGATGTAGGAAGTTTATGTAGAATGATACATGTTATGTTTCTTTTAGCTGCTTCATCGAGTTTTATGTGATCGCATTCATTGAAAATTGACCATTGTGTAATATTAGAGGATTGTTTGAAATTTACTGTTTGAGTTATTGTTATAGGTTCTTTTGTATTTTTAAAATTTCTAACATGTATGTAACAAAAATATTTTGAATATTCTCTTTAAATTAACGACTCTTTATTTTAATTGTTTCCTAATATAATTTTGTACAGCAGCCTCCAACTAGAATCCAAAAGAAACACTTTTTTACCAACATTTACGAAATTCAAAGTTAAAAAATCGTAGATATATCTTTTAGGCAGTGTTTTAGCCAATAGCTGTTTCTAAGGAAAGCCGACTCGGTACGCGGTTACTGGAACGAAAGTCGAGCCTGTAATCTGACTTTATTTCTATGGTTTATCACGTTGATATTGTCTTTGTTCAGTGTATCTTAGAATTACATTCACCGGCAATTTTAATATATTCAGATAATATTGAATCCCGTACTTATTTTGTATAAACGTGTTACTGATGGTAAATATGTAAATAAATTACCGTTTTGAAGAGGTGGGAATTTATAATGATTTATTCCAGTCAATGTTAATTTGAATTAAATGGTCTAGTAGTGTTATATCAATTAAAATTTTACTATTTCAACTTGAAAAGATCTCTTTCAACTACTTACATATCATGTTTTGACCAAATTTAGGCCGGTTAGCTTCTGCCAAACTAATGAGCAACTCTATGAGCACAAGTAAGAATTAAATAATAACAACATTAACTCACACCCAATATTAATTCTCAAACGCATCTCAGTAAAAACATCATCCTCTGTGAGTATAGCTAGTATAACACTAAGACAGTTGTAGTTTAGATGTTGTTTTAGGTGATTGATGATGGCCGTATCACTAGAAAAGGCATATAAGAGATTGATTTTCCGTCGGTATTAGTTATGATTTAATTAATGATTTACGTTAGTGTTACTAATTATTTGGTTATTGTTTCTACGACGACATTAGTTATTATGTATTTATTGATTTTGTGTCCGCATTAGTAACTATTTTATTATTGATTTTACGTCGGTACTAGGATTATTTAGTTATTGATTTTGTGTCGGTAGTAGTTATTGTTTTTGCGCTGGTATTAGTTATTATTTAATTATTGATTTTGCGTTGGTATCAGTTATTATTGAACTATTGATTTCGCGTCGTTATTAGTTATTATTCAATTATTGATTTTGCGTTGGTATTAGTTATTATTCAATTATTGTTTTTGCGCTGGTATTAATTTTGATTTAGTTACAGATTTTGCTTTGGTATTAGTTATAGAATTATAGTTTTTGCGCTGGTATTAGTTATTATTTAACTAACGATTTTACAGCATTAATTATTATTCAATTATTTATTTTGCATTGGTTTTAGTTATTATTTAATTATTGATTTTGCGTTGGTGTTAGCTATTATTTAGTTATTGTTTTGCGCTGGTATTTGTTATTATTTAGTTATTGTTTTTCCGCCGGTATTTGGAAGTTTGTTTTGCAACTTGAATGCTCATGTAGTTAATTACACATAACTGTGGTTATAGGGTGTTTGTGTGTTATTTATCATACTTTCAAAACAGTTTGTTCCAAACTAGAGGAAATGTAAAGTGAGGTAATTTTGGGCTTTATTCAAATTATTAATTTTTAAGTCATCGCTGCTAAGTGCTGGTAAAATTTCCGAATTCCTTAAGATTTTTCTAAGTCTCCAGGCATGTTTTCTTCAGTATTATGTACTTGTGAGAACGATACAAACACCGCAAATTACTTGAAAAAAACGTTTGTCTTTATATAGACAAACTTGTATAATACAAAGCAACAAACGTGGTATAGAAATACATAAACAATATTGCAAATAATTACAACAATTAAAAAACTATGTAAATAACTTTTAGAATGTTGGTAGACTTGTCAGATTTGACGTCCCCTTGTAATCGTAACTCTTGGTTAAGCAATATTTTACTATAGCACAATCCTAACTTTGTCACTAAGGAACTTGTATTGACTCCGTTTAATAATATTTGCAATTTTACCGTGTTTAGTTTATTTAGCAAACTTGTCCAACAGTTGATTAAATTAGCGCAGAGTATCCAACTATCTTGAAGTTCTCTTCAGTAGCTTTATCCCTCTAAGTTTTAATGGTTATTAGACAAGAGCTCTACAGATTCCAGGCTTCCTTTGTCACCGATACTTCGAAAACTATCGCTTTAGAACCAACCGATCGAAAGATTTCCTGGATTTTGTAACAAACACATTTTTGTGGCAATCCACTCCTTGCTTCGAAGATTGCAGGAGTCATAAAGCTTGGGAAACGTTTGTCACGAAACTTGTCTTAATTATTAATATTTATTTCTAGATTAGGGATAAGGTATCACTAAAAGTAATACAGTTTTAAAGTAAAAAAAATATTAAAACTAGAGTTGTTTTTTTGAAACAAAGTCTTTTCTCTGTTAAGGTGTATATCGGGGCACCAATGAAATACTAATTGTATAAAACAAAGTTGAAAAAAGTAAAAAAACAATATTTGTTGTGACCGTGAAGGAAACTTGACTTCCTACTTGATTACAGCAGCCCCTCTATACTCCGGCACTTCGCTACTCCAGCATTCCAATAGTCCGGCTATATTTAGGTACTAACTTTCCGTCGGCTCTGCTACAATTTATGGCATTAGAAAAATTATTTCTTTCTTGAGAAACAATGAAATTTGAAAAGGATAAGTACAATATTGTAATAAAATGTTTTATAAATATATGAAATAAAAAAAAAAATGTTATAATAAAACGCCAAAACTATGTACAAGGCATCTGCAAACTACGTTTACAGTTTGAGTGACTTTCAGAACGTTCTCTTCGGAACTAATTTGATTTATTTATAAACAGAGGTTTATTAGCCTCAATTCCGCTTTTGCGTGTTATTATATTGTCATCTACATGACAAATAGTTGTGTCATTAATAAATGAAGACAAATAAATCATAGTAAGATAACATAAATAGTCGTCTTGAAATAAATTAGCGATTGGAGGAACGTTTTGTAATAGAAATAATCTTCCTGTAACATCATCAATGTTTATAATTCTCTGGGCAAGTATCGTAAGTTCGTCAAAGTTAGGCTCCAGGGACGATGAGCATGTTGTTGTTTGTAGCCAGGACGTAAGAGAAGGAATTCCTTGCCTATCCTGACATATATAATTTATTTGTGCTAGCCAAAGAATAGATTTGTGTATATTCAGAACCAAACAATGCAGCCGCCAATAAATCACACCTTCGATCAGTGAAGATATACATAAACCCCGTAGTTGTCTTTTGCTACGCATACTAGATCTAGGGTAACCTCTCTGTAATCCGGCAGGTTGGACTGGCATATAAGCCCGATTATTGAAAGACTGCAACACACACACACACACACACACACACACACACACACACACACACACACACACACACACACACACACACACACAACAACACACAGTCACACACACACACATACACACACACACACACTCACACACACACACACACACAAACACACAAACACACACACACACACACACACACACACACACACACACACACACACACACACACACACACACACACACACACACGCGCACACACACACACACACACACACACACACACAAACACACACACACACACACACACACACACACACACACACACACACACACACACATATATCCCTTTAGCGAGTACACGCCAATGCTCCTTCGGTTAGTCTGTAAACGTCACTTCTCCTCCTGGTTAATGATTACACGCGACTTCTTCTCCCGTGAGTTAACGCCACTGCTCCTCCGGTTAATGAGTATACCATTGATAAGATGTATATTTCAAGCACACGAGTCTGCACACGTGATCCCGTGTCACCCCTAAATTATGTTTTGTAGACCCTTATTTCAATTCTACTAATAAATATAATTACATCCTTTGGGAATATTAATCAAGCTGACAGACAGATAAATTACTAAGGGGCAAACTCATAAGTCCTTAGATGGGCAAATTATTTTTCGACGAAAGACGTAGTTTTAAAAATAAGGTGCAAAGATTGACAAATATTTAGACAACCGAGAAAAATTAGTAAAACAGGCCAGGTTTGGTTAAATTAGGAAAACAGAAAAATCATTGGTAAACAAGACAGGAAAAAGGCGAAAGAAGGGAGGAGGGATCTGGGAGTCGAGGAAGAGGGCAGTTGAGTTTTGTCAATTCAGGAGGGACGTTCAGGGAGCCGGAGAGAGATCAATCATGTTTAGGGAGCCGAAATAAGAAGACGTACGGAGGACCGGAGAGGGCAGCAGTTCCAGGGGCTAGAGAAAAAAAATATTTATATATTTATATACATACTATATATAATATAATTTATATACATTATATATATATATATATATATATATATATATATATATATATGTTAGGATTCTTAGGTTTTGTCCCTCTTTAACTTTTATCTAGAGGTATCAATTTAAAAGAATTTAATGAAATATGAAAGACATTTCTTAGGTAATTCTTATTTAATCAATGTTTGTCTTTTCAACCATACACAACCAACACCCTAATCATTTTCAAGGCTAAACATTCTACTAAAATTTATGTTCATTTGCCAAGTCTTCTGTTCACACAGTACAAAGGGGGTAGGTATACATGAAAGTGAATTTTATGAGAAATTTTTAGCTCTGAAAACACACGTTACAATTGAAGATGGCAGTTTTGCCTACATTGATGAAGTAAGAATTACCTAAACAAATTTTCACATCATTGATTAGAATCCTTTAAATTGTTAAAAGTAAAGACGTTAAAATTCTTGAAAATTAAAACCTTGTATTTAACTCGTATGGTCCAGTAATTTCAGTGAAGACTAATGGCAAAGGTATGAAGTCTTATCTGTGAAGCGGATATGTAACTGAATATCTTGTTTGGCATTGTTACTAGGTTTTTTGTCCCGTCGCTGCTATTTGCAATTTAAATTGTACACAGAATTGGTAACGTAAAAGACGCAGGATTGTTTGGGGAAGTTGATGTTCTGCAGCCTGCATAACCCCCAGGGCGTTGTTTGTGCGAGTACAATGCAATTCTAAACATTTCCTGCAATGAGTTCTACATGTCTATTTTAATTCGTCCAATTACTTCAAGGCTTGCGAATTGCAATAAAAACGTAATACACTGTTCTGGTACAATGTTTGCGCGGAATCGATAAAATGCTACAATACAGTTTGTAAAAGTTTGGGGATAATAAATGCGAGTTAAAAGATAATGGGCTGAAGATTTTTGTTCCTATTAAAAGTTTCAACAAAAAGAGCTTGTTTTAAATATACATGAGTAAATTAAATTTTAATTATTAAATATTATTAGCTCGCATTATTTTATAAGAATAATATGTGGAGCATCAAACACGTTTTGTGAAGAGCTCTGAAAACGTTTTGTGCAGAAATACATACACGTTATGTGTAAAAACTCTAAACATGGGTTTTGTAGAGCTCGAAATATATTTCGTGTGGATTTACAAACACGTTTAGTGTAGAACTCTAAACACGTTTTGTATGGAAATCCAAACACGTTTTTTTATTGACTTCCATACAAGTTTTGTATGGAATTCAAAACACAATTTTAGTGCAATTCCGATAACGTGTATATATATATATATATATATATATATATATATATATATATATATATATATATATATATATATATATATAAAGAACTAAGTCAAAATACAAATACCAGAATTATAATTAAATTTCTTTTGAAAATTAAAAAGAATTAAAATTCAATACAATTCTTGTATTTGTATTTTGACTTAGTTCTTTATTAATACACAAGAATACATATTGCGATATATATATATATATATATATATATATATATCATGTTTTCTATAGGCCTTTAAACACGTTTTGTGTTCAACTCTCAACCCGTTTTGAATGGAACTTCAAAAAACAATTTTAGTAGAGTTCTTAACACGTATGTATGTATGTATATATATATATATATATATATATATATATATATATATATATAAGTTACGTTTTATATTAAGCAAGAAAGGTTTTTAAAAATGATTTTTATTTTTAACAAACCTTTGAATTTAATAAACAATTAATTTAGAAAACTGTTACATAAATTTTTACTTAATAAAACAATACAATTGATATGCACTCAATCGGAGTGGAAAACGTCTGTGCGATACAGAGGCGACTTACACACTGCCGGGGCTCTGTTCTCACACCTATATAATACTAAAGCTGCGTAAGCAGGAATTTTCCTAGCACGCATTTAATTATGAAATGTTCACATAAAATGTTTATATAACTCCTCCATCCCTAAAGAGAACTTCGGGGGTTGGCGAAGTTTCGGCGTTGGTTGAAGTCTTCTTCTTCTTCCTGATGAAGGCGAAGTATATAAGCTGCTGAATAGGCCTCCGTAAAGGGCAATTTTCGGCATGGGTTGAAGTCCTCTTCACTGGAGAAAGTCACCAGGCAAAGGTTGATTTCCAAGATCCAGTTAAATGGGTTGTCTGCGATTTCCAACGCAGTATCCTCGTAGTTTGCAGGCGTTATTGTTTTTGATGATGGGCATTTTACAGTCTAATTTTCTGTTCATTATAATTCAACTGAGCAAAAGTATTTGGAATTGATTAATACAATTTATAATGAGTCTTTTCTATCATAGGATAGATACAAAATGTTTATAACATATACAATTGTTATCAGAATCTAATTTTTGTTCTACAAAATTTACATTGATTACAATAAAGGTTTTATATAATTTTTCATAATTTTTACCATCATTTACATTCAACTTGCCTGTTATAGATTTGATAAGGATTTTAGTCAGTTTATAAGAATTCTTTTTGTTTTGTTATCTCTTTAAGAGTATAGTTTCTAATTTTCTTTAATTACATTTCTTTTTGTGATTAACATATTTCAAATAATTAACAATATTTATTACCATAATTAGTTACATATTATTTAATTAATTACAAAAGTTTGTAACACATACAATTAATAAAAACAATGTTGTTTAAAACTTTAATAAAGTTTCTTGCATAGAACTAGTGGACAAAGGTATGGTAGGGATTTTAATTTGATTGTGTCGAATATGAACAAGAAGGATTTTGGTCATTAATTACATTTTTTATCTTCCTAGGCCTTTTAATTTTCGACAAATGTATTTTGTCTTTTGTGTTATGATGTCTAGGCTTTATTTTTCCAGTTTTTCTTTCTTTATCTATCGAAGCTATTTCTTCCTTGCTATACCTGTTTTTAGTTTTGCTTTGCTTCTGAACTGATTTTATATAAACTTCAGATGGTATTTCTGGAAGTGGTTCTTTGTTTACATTCCTTTTTTCTAAAACTTTTTCTTTAATTCTTTGATTGTTATCCCTAATGTTTTCGTAAAGTATTTTTGTTTTTTCCTTATGGTTTAAAACGTAGTCATTTACAATTTGTTTTTCTAAATCTATATCTAATAAAGAGTTTGAGTTTATGTGTCCAAATAAGACTTCGCACGGCGTTAATTTTGTGACTGAATGAATGCTATTGTTATAGGCTATTATAGCATATTTGACTTTCTTAATTATACTGTCTTTTTTAAATTCGATTTGATTATTTAACAGCCTTATGTGTTCTATTAAGGTGGAATGGAATCTTTCACATAATCCGTTTGATTGGGGGTTTTGTGTACTGATAAAATGGATTTTGATTTTATGCAGGTCTAATATCTCCTTCACAATTCTGTTATTAAACTCCGTTCCATTGTCTGAGATAATAACTGTTGGTAAGCAGAACTGCGCAAAGTAATCTAATAACTTGTCTGCAATCTCTGTAGCTTGAGAGCTTCCCAAGCGATAAGCTTGAGCATACTTTGTGAAACTGTCGACAATGCTGATAAACGCATTCTTTTCTAAAGAGATAGTGTCGATGTGAATTATCTGGAAAGGCCTTGCAGCTGTAGGCGTCAAGTTCATCTCTAATTGTAAGGGGATTCTGTCATATTTGGTTCTTTGACATATGTCACACTGATTTATGAAATTTTGGATTAGTGATTTTAAATTAGGCCAATAATATCTTCGCTTAATTTGTTCGTATGTTTCTTGTATCCCTCGGTGATTGGTTTTGCTGACATGATAATTACTTATCGTTTCTAAGGTATCTTCTTCCGAAGTTAGGTCTAAGAGTTTGTTATTACACTTAACCAAATTTAGTTCAGTTTGTTTGAAATTTTTGGCTACGCATGATGCAAATTTCTCGTAAAAATCGTCTTCAAAATATAGATTATATTTTATTTTGGGTACCAAATATGATTTTACAAAGTTAACTATGTCTTCTTTAAAGTTATTTTCTGATATTTCGACCATTAAACGAATTTTTGAAGTTCCGAATAGTTTTATAATTTTTACTTTCTTTGGTTCGTATTTTACCAATGACAAAAATATTTGATTTCTCCCAAAGTTTACAGGTTCGTCGGAAATTGGTATTTCAATTTGGGTGTTCCCTTCGAAGTTGGAATGCACGGTTTGACTGTCACTTTCTTGATCGTACTCTAAGTTGGCATTATCTGTTGCGTCGAGTTGTACGACCATAGACTCGTTATCTTCATTTAATTCCGGGAAGAAACGTTGGATTAATCCAGCTGGAGATAAATCAAGGTCAGGTTCTACAGTGTGTTGGGTGTTTGTTGACCTTTTATTAGTAATGTTCAATTGTATTCTAGATAAGGCATCGGCGTTTTGGTTTAATTTGCCCTTTTTGTATCTTATGTCATAATCATATTCCTCTAATTTTAATCTCCATCTTAAAAGCTTGGAATTTGGTTCTTTAACTGAAAATAACCATTGTAAAGGTTTATGGTCTGTATAAATTTTAAATTTTCTTCCAAATAAATAAGGCCTAAAGTGTTTAGTGGCCCATACGATTGCTAGTAATTCCTTTTCAATCGCGGAGTAATTAGTTTCGCTGTCATTTAAAGTTCTGCTGGCATACGCTATAGGAAGGTCCTTTCCATTTTTGTCCTGGCTTAAAATTGCTCCTAGTGCAAAATTACTAGCGTCTGTTGTTAGAGTAAACTCCTTTTCAAAATCTGGGTATTGTAGAAGGGGCTCATTAGTCAGTATATTTTTACATGTTTCAAAACATTCTATGAAGTCTGGATTTTCTATGTTTATTTTTGCATTTTTCTTTAAACAGTTAGTAAAGGGTTTTGTTATCTTGGCGAAGTTTTTAATAAATTTTCGATAATAGCCTATTAGTCCTAAAAATCCTTTAATTTGTTTGGTGGTTTTGGGTATTGGATAGTTTTTGATTGCCAAAATCTTTGCTGGGTTAGGTTTTACGCCTTCCGGTGTAACAACATGCCCTAGATACGCTACTTCTTTTCTTAAAAATTCTGTTTTATCCAGCTGTACTTTAAAGTTGGCTTTGCGTAATCTGTCGAATACTTCTTTAAGTCTTTGTATATGTTCTTGGAGGCTAGTGGAGTAAATTATAATATCGTCTAAATAAACTAAACATGTTTCATTTTGGATTCCTCTCAGAATGTTATTCATAATTCTTTGAAATGTAGGGGGGCTATTCTTTAGTCCAAATGGCATTCTTAAAAATTCATAGTGTCCCGTTTCTGTTGAAAACGCTGTTTTTTCTATGCTATTTTTATCCATTTCTACTTGGTGAAATCCTGAGGCTAAATCTAAAGTTGTAAAATACTGAGATCGTCCTAATTTATCTAATATGTCGGTAATGTTTGGCAAGGGAAATTTATCGTCAATTGTTTTATTGTTTAATCCTCTAAAATCTATTACTAATCGAAATTTTCTTTTGCCAGAAGCGTCTTGTTTTTTTGGTACAATCCAGACAGGAGAGTTCCATGGAGAATTTGAAGGTCTAATAATTCCTTGTTCAAGCATGTCCTCAGTTTGTTTATTAATTTCGTTCTTGTAAATCTCTGGATATCTATAATTTCTGGAGTATACGGGAATTTCATCAGTAGTCCTAATAACATGTTTTATTTGGTTGGTAAAAGTTAAATCGTTTCCCTCAATATGGAATAAATCTGCATAATCTTTTATTAAACTTGTTATAGCGGATTTTTCTTCCGAGTTCATATGTTCCATTCTAAATTTTGATAAATCTAAATTTTTTCTTCTCGAATTTTTTTGTTTATAATCTAATAAATTGAAATTAGCGTTCCTTTGCATTGCATCAGGTCTGAAAATATTATATTCCTCTAAAGATTTTACTTCTAATGGTTTACTTATTGTTAATTTTACATTTTCTTCCGTATTGTTTATAATAGGGCAATAGGCTTCACCCTTATGCACTGAAACTATACACTGCGGAATTTCTAATCCGTTCACTTGTTTGTGTGGTAAAATACCTTCTCCATTATGAATATTTTGTATTTTTAATTTAACTGTTTGGCTAGTGCGGGCTTGTATAACATAACTAAATTGTTCCTGCTTTATTGACGTGCTGTCTGTTTTATTACAACTTCCTTTTTCAGTGTTAAAATATTGAATAGGGATTTCCTCATCACAAAGTATTAATTTATTATTTATAAAGTCTAAGCTTATTCCTAAATCCTTTATATTGTCTAGCCCGAGTAATAGGTCGAAATTCTGATGAAAGTCAAATAAATAAAATTTAATTGCTTTTTTAGACAACAGAGGTATGGTGCAACAAAAATTTTCTTTTGAAGTGCCGTGTGCGGTGATTACTTCAAACGGCTCTTTTTTAATGCTTGTTTTAAAATTTTTCCAGCCTAAAGATTTTCGCATAAATGATCTAGTACTGCCCGTGTCAATTAATATTCTAGATTTGGTGTTTGTGTCGTATATAAATGGTAGCTCGTTATTTTCGCTTTGTAGATTCATTATTGAAAATCGATTCCGAGGCTTGTATGTCCTAAAAAATCGTCCTGATCGATTTTAGCGGTCTCTTCTTCGTAGTTGTCGGTTAAATTTTGGGATTCTTCGAAGTACTCTTCTTTCCCGAGATCTTCTTCAAAAGCGAATGATTCTTGTCCATTAGTCTGGTACATAGTGTAATCGTCTTTTTCGGCTCCTTGTCCGGTCATTTGATACAAATTCGTTTGTCTAGAAGGCCTATCTGTCTGTCTAGTGGAAATACTCATAGGGGTAGGTTGATAACCCGTATTTCGCTGAGGATACTGAGGTTTAGTAGTGTTGTTGTTTGGTTGTCCCCTTTGAGGCTGACCCTGATTAGCAAAAGTTGGTGGTCTATAGGAAGGATTTGGGTGTTGATAAGGTTGTTTAGGTATTTGGTGGTATTTAAATTCAGTATGTATTGGTCTTCTTACGTTATGAGTTTGGCTTTTCTGAAAGACTGGTTGTTTGCTTGGCTGAGTAAACATTTTATTATTTTTAAATTGAAAGTCGTTTGTGAGCATATTAAGTGCTTCACTAAGAGTGTTAGGGTTCTTGGTACGCATTAGTGACCCGATGGGTTCATGCAAACCCCTAAGGAGAACTCTTAAAGCTAGTTTCAGAACGTATTCTATTAAAATGTCTTTAGCCATCTGCCTTTGAGGCTCTTTATTCATAAAAAATGAAATTTGTAAATTTAGTAACTTTTGAATTTTCTCATAGAATTGAAATGGTGATTCGTTACTTTCTTGTTTTA